>JAKTOZ010000025.1:0-182867 GCA_030557345.1 Petasospora maritima
TCTCATGTCCTTGTGCTTTCAACTTCTCCACAACGATCTTGAGACCTCTTTGAACAGATGGGTATGGGTGCATAAAGGGGTCTTCATAACACACCGCAAATGCCATTTTCTCTGGAAGTTTGAGATCTCTCCAGCCATATGGAACCATCTTGGGGTCCTTGCTCTCCAGTCCCATAGAAGTGATGTTCTTAGCGTACATTTCAATCATGTCAATGGTGGTAGCCATGGGACCAGTGGATGCCACAACACTCTCAATACCAGTCAGTGCGCCTCTGTTACCCCAACTTGGGAATCTTCCAGAAGTAGTTCTCAAAGTGAACAAGTTTTGAAACCCTGATGGAATTCTTAAGCTTCCTCCAATGTCATTACCGATACCGATAGCAGAACCTTTCAAAGCGACAAGGGCACCTTCACCACCAGAAGAGCCACCACATGTCAGGTTACGATTGAATGGGTTTGTTGTCTCTCCCCACAAATGGTTTCGAGACTCAGGCATCATCATAGCAGATGGGATGTTGGTCTTGACGTAGAACACAGCACCCATGTCACGCAATGCGGTGGCAACAACACAATCGTAGTCAAATGCTGGTGGGTCATAAGCCCAACCAGTGAAACCGATGGAGGCAGCGTGGCCTTTGGTGACGATGTTGTCCTTCAGAGAGACTGGCAGTCCATGGTAAGGACCTTTGAGCTGACCTGTCTTCTCATAGTACTTATCCAACTCTTTAGCCGTTGCCAGTCCTTCGTCAAAGAAGATCTCAGTCAGGCAGTTGGTCAATTGGTGAGCAATGGTGGCTCTGTGTCCAAAAGCAGAGGCCACTTCATAGGCAGACCACTTCTTGTCCTTGATGTTGGACAGTATCACCGATGGATGAGACTCAGTGATCTCAATCTCTTCTTCACTCAAAAATCCGGACTCCACTGGCCATTTGACAACGTCCAAGACTTCTGAACCTGGCAGCTTGTCTTCTGGTACAAGCCATTCTTTCTTGAACCAAGCATCACGCTCTGCAACCCTCTTCTTGGAGATCTCTTTGTAGCTCATTTCAACTTATTGTCTTTGTCCTCATGGCTTCAGAACGATGTTACATGTGGGGATCCCCTTCTTTAATAGCCCTGTATACTCTAGTCTTATCAGTGTTTGACACATTCGCACTACTTCCCGCTTTGGGTGAGCGGCTGTAAGTTAACCCCACAAAATCGTCGCTGTCCGCTTTTGTCTGTGTACCGCCGCTTGATCTCCCTTTCTCTCTACAGTTCTCATATGTTATCAGGTGTCTTTGTCTGTTTGAGGTAAACAGTGCTGTTCTTCTTTATTTTTTGCTTCTGGAGTCTTTATCTACAATCTCGTTATCTGTGGTCGGTTATAGATTGATGTATTGAAGCAGTGTATCGTACTAGGCTCTCATTCTCCAATGACACCAGTGGTGGTGAGGTTCTCCTTTATCTTCTTAATAGGCTCATTGAGCTTGAGAATGGCAAACACAACTGACATGTATGGCCAGGGGAAGCCCAACTTAGAAACCCACCAAGTGAACTTAGCTCCAGTTCCTTTGTAGATCTCCGTGTACATCTTCTTTCCTCTGATAGCCTTCTCAATCTCACCAACAACCTGGTTAGCGTAGTCAGCAGTGACCATCTTGGTAGGGTCCAGCTTCTTTGAAGCTAAAGGTTCCTGGTTGCCCAAGTCATACACAGAACCAGCCGGTGGTCTGTAAGCAGGTTGGAAGATCTCTGACTCAACGGCGCCAGATCTGACCAGCACCGTCTTTATTCCCAGCTTACCAGCGTCCAGAACCAACTGCTTTGCCAGCATATCAAACGCAGACTTACTGGCAGCATAATTGAACTGGTAGGGCATGTGGAAGAGCGTAGCGGTGGACCCAGTGAAGGCGACGGTTCCTTGACTCTTAAGCAACATCCTGTGGAATGCCTGAAGAACCAGAATAGAACCGAACACATTTGTCTCAAAGACAGCCTTGGTCTCTTCGATTGGAGTGTCAAAGAGAGTTCCGGCGCCGGCAACACCGGCGTTCAAGTAGAGAATGTCTAACTTCCCACCAGTCGACTCGTGGATGGCATCACGGACTTTGGTGATGGACTCTTGAGATGTGATGTCAAAGGCGAACGTCTTGGCTCCAAGAAGTGCAAGTGGCTCCATCTTAGAAACATTACGGGAGCCAGCAAAGACAGTGTAGCCTCTGGAGAGAAATTCCTTGGCAAGTGCGAAGCCAATTCCCGAAGAAGCACCAGCGATGAAGACGGTCTTTCCCATTGCTGTTGTGTGTGGTTTCGTGGTGGGGGGGTGGGGTGTGAAAGGGATACCCCACGGTGAAAAATCATGGGAAAAGAATCTCGTATTTATATTAAAGGCACAGGATACAAGATCTGGCTTCAGTAATTACCTAATGATGAGAAAGCACTTGGTGTTGCCGTAAAAAGCGTATGATCATGCCTTGAAGCAAAAGGAGCTTACATATCCTCGGACATCTGCGGAGATAGATCGGTAGTTTCGGGGACCCTTCTCTTTGATATCTCTGATCGAAAAATATCGATTGCTTAATGTTTTCTTCTGCTTAAAAGTCTCAGGCTGTTTGTCACTAGCTTGTTCTATGAATAATATGTTTAGTGCTCCTTTTTGTATCGTTGTTGTAGTTCATTGGGGTTTTATAACTAACCGGCTCTTCACTCCAGGCATTACTAATTACCCTCGAATCAACAGAAGAGGCTCTCCAATGCAGAGGATTTATAAGCATCTGACACTCGATAGGAATAGCTTTGTGTATATATCCGATTCCTATCGCTTATACGACTAATTCGTTCGCTTCCTCAACCTGAGTTCGATGGCCGTCAAATCTGATATCTCAGATCTCTCAGATCCACTGCTTCGTGGCCAGCTAGTGATGCTCCTTTTTGTGCAACGTGAAACGCTGTAGCTGCATTGGTTGATATTACAGAGATCAAGAGTAGTACAAGCCCAAATTTCCAGGCTTTATTACTCCAAATTCGCACATAATTGCAGTTTGTTCGGTTATCACCAAGCTAGCCATCCAAACCCCGACAACATCCGAACACCAGAGCGGGTCTCTAGAACTTCAATAGTCTATATCTCCACAGAAATGCATGGTACTGAGCTTAAATGCAATCTATTTGATAGCCTTGGACTTTAACTAGCTCTAACTCAGATTTTATGTCCAAATTCGTATTTTAATTAATATATTTTATTGACTTGTGTGACCCTTTTCTGATCCAACTACAGAAAATGATGAATGCACTCGCACTTTTCAGGAAAAAACCCTTGAATCCACTTTTTATCACAAAACTCTTCGAAATACCTATATTTAACCATACTAGCACATCTAATAATTCAGTAAATCATGAAAAAGCCAGCCCAAACTTCATTTCCCCAACTTTGAGCTACTTTAAGTGGCATTTGAAGATATACGTGGTGTCCGGGTGTTTTATGAGATGTCCAGGTGAATGTGTGGATGTTTTATGACACTGCAAAGCTACTCTAGTGTTAACTACAATCTCACATCATTTAAAAGTCATCAAAAGATCATAGATTGGATTCTAGTAGTAACAATATCCATAACAAAAAACGTAGCGTCAAATCTAGAAATAGCAGGGGCCAAAGAGATGTCAAAAGGTTAACGACCACCATGGTTGGACTGTGAACTGGACACCTTGAGAATGACTCTCATGATGCTGATGGAGAAAGTGACAACCCAAGCAATCAAAATCACAAACAAAAAGGCACAGAGGCCCTTTTGGAGTCGACAGATGCTCTCCACCTTTGGGTACTTGGAATAGGCATCTGTTGTACAAACCCATCCTCCATCATAGAGTGTGTTGAACGACAAGGCAAGGTTTGCACTGGAGAAGATGATGAACAGTAAGTCCAACAAGATCAATCTCATCTTCTCAACAGGGTTTCTGATACCCAACGGCTGTGATTTGAACTCATCGTATGAAATGTACATCAGGTACACCAGGCCAAGACTCTGAACACAAATGGCCATCAAAGTACTTGGTTGTTGAGAAACCTCAGCCACTCCGTACTCAGCATCAGTAAGCTGGACCTTATGTTTGGAGATCTGGAAGATGCGAACAGATAAAGCCAATGCGAAAATGCTCAAGACGATGATAAAGCTTCTGAAGAACAATGGAATGTAGTTGTTAGACAAAAAGACTCTTCTCATGTATGGCCCCCATTCTTCACGCTTCTCCTGGGACATCCAATAACGGGCCTTAGATCTTCGTTTCTGTTGGGTAGGGTCAGTGCTGGAAGTTGTAGAGCCGGATGACAAGAGCCAGAACTTCTTACCACTCGGTGGAGGGTTTGGTGACTCTTTGTTCATGACACGGATCAATCTCTCTTCACCACCCCATTTCTCATTCAAGTCTGGAAGGCCGGTCAATGCCTCAGCGTCATGAAAGAGAACACCATCTGCATATGCTGGTGTGCTGTCAACTGTCTGGAAGAATGTGCTCCAGTTGCCACCAAGAGATGACATGAATGGGTCCTGGTACAGCAGATGTGTGCCGCCGTCTCTATGCACTGCTTTCAGCGGCTTCTCATGGATCTTCTGCTCCTGGGCAGAGTTGGCGATACCATAAAGGACGTAAGGAGGCACCGTGGTGGCCTCGTGGGCGTAGCTGGAAATGTTGGAGAAAGGGCTCGTCAGTGCGCTCGAGCTGTTCTTGGCCGTCACGGAGGGTAACTGTCTCGTCCTCAGCGACGATGGGTTCTCTGTGTCCTCAATCTCGATGACAGGTGTGGATGTGGGTACAGCAGAGTCGGGAATCTTCTCGTCGAGCGAGAATGTGGGTGAGGATGCCGTCGTGTCGGCCATGGTGTGCAATGTGTTGTTGTTGTGTGTGGTGTGTAGTGTTGTGTCCGGTGGACTGGGGCTCTGTAGCGAAGCGAGGTTTGGTGGAGCAGGTGCTGGGATGGCAAGCAGAAGTGCTTTAGACAGGCAAATAAAGAGGCTGAACGGGGCTTTTGGGCGGTGGTTGGCGGTGGTTGTTTGGCGTTGCTACGTGGAGTTTCAGTGTGCGCTGTTATTGCTCTTTGGCACCTTCGGTCTCGGGATCCCGGGGCGCGGCGATCAGTGCCACAAAGACAAATGCCCCTTAAAACGAGGAAAATAGGAGGTTCTCTCTACTCTTTGCTCTTGATGACTTATTCTCTGGCTGTATATTTGCTTGATTTTTTTGGTCTTTCATCATCTCGACTCTTCGATAGTGTTGTTTCGCTGACATTTCCATGGGTTTGAGTACGAGAGTCTTGCCAACTCAAACCTTCGCCTTCAGTCCCCAGCATCCTTGGATCTATAGGCAAGGGCGTTCGTTTGCACAGGAGCTCCAAAACCTCGAACAAGCAGTGATCTTTGAGGCTGCCACGTCTCTTTTTCACTAAAGGACATCACCTCTAATGAACACTATCATGTGATGACATCTCACTCGTAGAACCTAGAACTAGCAACCAGCCTACCCCACACCCAGTGGTGTAATCTACGTATCCAAATTAAAGTGCAATGGTGTAAATTTGGCGGTGGCTGTATAAAAGGAGCATGTAGAAGAAGAAGAAAATGAAAGATATGGAGTGCGTGTCTCTTTGCAAAACCAGCGCTGGAATCAAGAGAAGCCCATCTGTATCGTCAAGTTGATAGGCCAAAACACCCACTAGAAACCAACACAGATCAAGCCCCACAAAAAGTAGGAGAGGGAAACAAACCACAAAAAATAAACATAAAATCAGTCATCTTTTAAAGACATCTATGTCAATTTCTTTTACTCGCTGGCCTCGGCAAATCTCTCAGAGATGTTTGTCATAAGCTTCTCAAACTCACCAGAGATCTCCTGCTCACCTCTTGATGGCTCGTAGAACTTGGATGAAGAAACAGCGTGCTTGACATCAGAAGTCTGTTCAGCCAACTTGGTCCAGTTAGCACCGTTAGCAACAGCCTTCTGGGCCTCATCGTGGTAACCAACAAAGGCCTTCATCATGTCAAATGTCTTCCAGATTGGACAGAAGGCATCGTAAGTGGAGTAACCATTCTGTTGCAAGAAGTCCTCCTTGATCAATGTGGCAACATCCAAAGTAATCTTATCAGCGTCAGACAAAGCAGACTTACCAACAAGTTGGACAACCTGTTCCAACTCTTCAGCCTTGGACAATATCTCTTTGATACGGTCTCTGAGCACTGGGAATTCTGGGTACTCACCATCGTAGTACTTGTTCAAGACATTGGTGTACTTGGAGTAAGAAACAGATGTGTTAATAGATGGGAAATGCTTTCTCTGGGCAAGCTTCTTGTCCAAACCCCAGAAAACCTGTGTAATACCCAAAGTGGATGTGGTAACAGGGTCAGAGAAATCACCACCAGCTGGGGAAACAGCAGCAACAATAGAAACGGAACCAATACGGTCTGGAGAACCAAGTGCAATGGCCTTACCAGCTCTCTCATAGAAAGAGGCCAACTTAGCACCCAAGTAGGCTGGGAAACCTTGATCAGCTGGCATTTCACCAAGACGACCAGAAATTTCTCTGAGGGCCTCGGCCCATCTGGAAGAAGAGTCAGCAATCATAGAAACGTTCTTACCTTGATCTCTGAAGTACTCAGCAAGTGTAATACCAGTGTAAATAGAAGCTTCTCTAGCAGCGACAGGCATGTTGGAAGTGTTAGCAACCAATGTGGTTCTCTTCATGATTGGCTCCTTACGACCAGAGATCTCTGTGAACAATTCTGGGAACTCCATCAAGACTTCGGCCATCTCGTTACCTCTTTCACCTGAGAGAAATTTGTTAGTAAATCTGTAATGAATAACACCACCATGAAAAACAAATGGGATACATACCACAACCAACGTAGATAATAGCATCAGAGTTAGAGTACTTGGACAAAGACTGGGAAATAACGGTCTTACCACAACCGAAAGCACCTGGGATACATGTAGTACCACCTTGGACACATGGGAAAAGAGCATCCAAGACTCTCTGACCGGTAAGCAATGGGTAGTCAGCAGACAACTTCTCGGCAACTGGTCTTGGAACACGAACAGGCCATGTGTGGAACATGGAGTAGCTGTGCTTGACACCATCGAACTCAACCTCAATCAAAGGCTCGTCAATGGTGTAAGAGCCAGCAGAGGCAAGGGATGTGATGGTACCTCTAGCTCTTGGTGGGAGGAGGATCTTATGGTCGTTCAACAAAGAGTTCTCAAAGATGGAACCAAAGATGTCACCACCAGAGATATGGTCACCAACTTGGAGAGAAGCTGGCTTGAAGTCGTACTTGATCGTTCTGTCCAAAGCTGGGGCGTCAATACCTCTTGGGATGTAAATGGATTGGGATTGTTCCTTAATGGCCTTCAATGGTCTCTGAATACCATCGTAAATGGTCTCCATCAAACCTGGACCCAACTCGACGGACAATGGCTTACCAGTTCTGAGGACCGGGTCACCAACGGTGACACCAGCGGTCTCTTCGTAAACCTGAATGGTGGCCTTATCACCTTCAATTCTAATAACCTCACCAACCAAGGTGTCGTGACCGACCTTGACCAACTCGTACATGGCACAACCGATCATGTTCTCGGCGATGACGACTGGACCGGAGACGGAGTAGATCTGACCATACTCGGACTCGGCGTAGTCATCGAGGGAGACACGCTTGATCTCTTTGCGAGCGTTTTCAAGTGCACCAGCCTGGTTTCGGTGTTAGTAATGCTAGAACTTGTAGACGAGCGGCGCCACTTCCATTACAACGATGGAGAGACCCTTCGAAGCACCCAGAACGGCACACCAAATAGACACAGGACCATCAATTGGCGCCGAAGAACAGTGTTTCCACTGGCAACGGGCACAGCGATTAGCCGCCCAGGTGGCAGGGCCGGGGGCCCGCACTGAGTTGATAGACACATACCATAGCGAATTCTTGTGTAAAAAAGCCCTGGAAAAGAGTGGATGAAAGAGGCTGTAAATAGCTGTGCGATTAGCGTGGAGAGCAATTGACAGCGGCCTTTGTTTGTGGTGCTGGAGGCTTGTTCTATGCCAAAACGTGTGGGCGGTTAGTGCTGCTTTGGAATTCAATTGGCGGCGGCTGCCATTTTCGCGAATTCGCGAATATATAGTTACCCGGCCTTTTGATAAGGGGTTACCCGGTTGTGAGTGGTCAGTTGAATCTGAAAATGTGCATATATATCAATTACAAGGACTTGCTCCAGTGGCTAGTGGATGTTTTTGCTACCACAATTGTCTAGCTCGTAGAGCATTAGAGCAGGATCTGAGCCAGTAGTAGTAGATACCAGATGAGCAGCGGAAGAGAGGATGCCACCTTTCCCTGATTTTATAGGAGCTGTGAGTAGATTGGACTGATATAATCTTATAACAGGTAAAGACCATCGTTGTGATCATATTTACACCCCATTTGAAGAACTTACGGCTGATCTCTGCCACGATGAATACGAACTGCTCCATCATCAGTGAAATCGCGATGGACGTCGTCGGCCAAAGAGACAGGAGTCGTGTGACGGGGGATCTTAGCTGAAGAAAGAAGAGTAACACATGGGACTCTTGGTAGCTAAAGACGATTATATACCATGAGAAGGTGCTACTGTTAGATTATGGTACAGCTGGTCCCAAATAAAAGATTACAACGGCACCTTTGCTCACAGCACTGCCCCACGTCGACCAGATCCCCATATCCAACAAAGAGCAAACTAGACCAGAGATCACAGATCACAGTGACATCCACTACTCCATGTTAATACAACTACAATTCAAAATCTTAAACATACGACAAGCATACATTTAGTTTTCGGACTAACTCTGATGAAATCAGAAGTACACCCAAGCCTCCCAAAAGGAGAACCCAAGCACACAACCAGCAATCAACAGCGTTTTGGCTTATTTAAAGAACAAGATATCAAATGAAATAACAGCAAGCGTGATTCTCTTCCAAAACAATACAGTGTAACCAGTGACAGATCAAAGCAAACCTCCATCATACTTCTTCAACAGGAGGAATAGTACCAGCAACGAGTAATCATCTCTTTATAGCATCACAGTTATCCCAGTCCGCTTATTTGGATCTGGCTCTAACTTTCCGTCTTTTTCTTTTGAGTCTTCTGACTCTTTTTTTTCTCCATTTGTTACGCATCTCTGTATAATGTTAGTCTGTTGTTCCTTGTGATGTGGTGCGCTGTGTGGGGGAGCAGTGGAAGTTGGACAACATAGCAACTGAAGGACAAAACGGGGTCTTCCCTCCAGTTCAAAGAGGCATTCTCATGATCTCTCGTAGCCAATTGCCAATTGCCACCTGCCACCAACGATGTGTGAACGTACTGCAAGAGTCTGTAAAATACGAAGGGTGGAGATCTAAAACAAGTTGGTGGTAGAAGAGGAAGAGTGGTGAAACTTTGAAAAACAAAAATGCGTCGACGTCCCACCGCCGAACCTGCCGCCGCTGTGGGCCTCGCGACCCTGGAGCAAAATTCGCGAAAGAATTGAGTTCCGAGGTACTGCTGACGTAATACTGCTCACATAGTTAGCGGAGACTTCCGGGGGCAATGCCCTAAAACGTGTCACGTGCTCCTTGGTAGGGCAGCGGTTTGCTCTTCTAGGGCTTGTCTGTGGGTTTATAATGGTGGTTAATTGACGGAAAACTATGATAAGTGGAGTAAATTCGGGTCAATCAGGATCTACAATGCTCATTAATAGCCTTGTATAACTGCTAGTTTGTTTTAATCATCTGAAGAGCTTCCTTAATTAGATCTTAGGTATACAGATGGATCAATCGTAAGTACATGAAGTGTCTATTTCTATGCCTTTGTCTGTTTTACCATTGATCAATTCTTCTCACCTTCTTCGAGTTTCTTTCTCTCCTGCTTCAATGCCTTGAGCAACATGGGTCTGGCTTCTGGGATTTCATATGTCTCCACAACTTTATCAACGATACCTTCATTGATCAACAATCCATGATCTGATCCCAATTTTGAAACAGCATCCTCATAAATCTCCTCCAATTGGATATCTTTCTTCATTATCAATTCATTACCTTGTTGCATATCAATCAGGTGTCTGGATCCCATGAGGGCTTTGAAGTTGCAATAGAATCTATAAGCCAAGTAGAAACCTGGGATGTTTGGAATCACAGGAACCAATGCAAATGGTAATGAAATAGGCACACCGATACCAGTGAAGAGCATTCCTCTTCTGTGTGAAGCCTCACCTTGTGTGGCCAAAGTTGTGATCTCATTAGTCAGTTGATCTGGGGAGACGACTGTGGATGGGTAATACACTGGGATGTTGATTAGCGTTTCAAGTTCATGCTTGATGTCTTCTGCCGACTTGATGGTGATGAGTGGTTCTGATGATGGATCATTGTTCTTGGTGATCTTATGAACTTGTCTTAACAGTGATGACTTGGAAGGGATGGATCTCAATGAATCTTCAGTCCATGGTGTCTGCTCCAAGAACTTGGTGGCGTAGTGAACAATCTTCTTGTTGTATGACTTGTCAGATGATCTTAGAGAGTTCCATGCCTTGGTGGCAAGTGCAACGGCCTTGTTCTCATACTTGACCAAAGGAGAGGCGTTGTTCATGAGCTGCTCTTGGTTGTATTTGAAGTAGAGGAACGACTTGTCATGTGTCAATGGGAACACGAACAACTTGGCCAAGCTCTTGGTGGCGAGTGAATTTGTAGAAGAGTGTCTGATGCCTCTGTTGACAGTGGACAGAAAGAACCCACGCGGTAGTCCAACCATTGCTGTGTGTTTGTGTATGAAGAACGTGTGGCTGGGGTAAGAGAGGAAGGAAGAGAATGAACGTGTGTGTATCCAGAGCAACAGCTATCGGTGGCGATTGCGGCGTGAGGTGATGACGTTAGCAAGAGTCTTTTGATAGTCAAGCGTCGAAAAAGAGCTGGGAAACGGGGGGAAAACCGGTCAAATAAATAGATGATCTCGGTGAAGAAGTGACAAAGAGTGGGATTCCTCGAGCACTTGTGAAGTTGCGGGCTGTGTGTGTGTGTGCTCCGGCGGCAAGCATTTCTGTGTGTTCCTCATCGCCTGTGTCACTTGTTTCGCGCGCTCAGCCTGGCGACATGGCGCACACTTTGCGTGGGGGTTCCACTGTTTCAGCACATTTGTGGTGGGGAGCCCTATATATTTGGAGATTATGACGTTATTAATATCTGAACAATTGACATGTGAAAAGTTGGAGGCCATTGCAGTGCCCGAAAGAGCAAAGAGCGCACATAGAGACTTTCTCGCTTCATTGACAGCCGTACCTCCGCTTATCGGAGTTAGATTTGTATGGGACTCCTTTCTATCTGCACAGAAAAGACCGGAAACGTCTAAATTTGAATGATTCCGATGTGATTTTGAAGATTGGACCTGAGAGTATGGATCCATTGTGTCAGTTTGTCAATTGACATCCAGGAAGCGAACCCACCCAGTTCGTTGCCGTGGGATCTTATGTACAGCGAGAAGGACTGGGGTACACTGTCGGTCACGTACGAGGAGCACAAGAAGGAGGAGTAAAATAGCTCTACAAATGACCATAGATAAAGTATATATACAGATAGATCCAACCAGAAGTTATCTGCACCAGCCGCCCGCTGAATTGTGGCTGAACGGAGGTTCATCATCTAGGGGATCAGAGAATTTGATCTCAGTCTATCTACAACCAGTAATGAGAGTTGACCATAGGCTGTTGTGAATTGTGATTAAGTATTCAAAGAAATAAAGACCACTCACATCTTCTGAAACATCTGGCCAATGTTATATAGGCTTCTCAGGGCTTCCTTGGCACTTAAAAGCTAACCATAAGAATCATCCCATAGAGAGCATCCTCGCCGTACGAAGACGTAGAAGAAGCTTGAGGAATCCAATAAGAAGGGCAATGGAGAGGTGTGAATAGTCCATTGACGCTGAGGCCAAACCACTATCGAGACAAGGCCAAACCACTATCGAGGCAAGGCCAAACCACTGTCGAGACAAGACCAAACCACTATCGATACAAGGCCAAACTGTCGAGACAAGACCAAACCACTGTCGAGACAAGACCAAACCACTATCGAGACATGCGAGAGTTGACAGTCGGAACTGGTACTGGTTGGTTGGGGCAGCTTACTCTAGGTGCGATACGGTGGTGAACTGGTGTGGTAGAAGGACTGGAACCGCTTGGTGAGATCCCCAGATGTGTATCGACTTGTCCTCTATGTAAATCTATAGGAGAGTTCTGAAGGGGCGCGGTTTCCCCTTTATATAATGCCGTCCTTGTTTACCTTTCCGAGGTCCTGGTAGGTGCACGTCGGCCGGACTAGGCCTGACAAGAGTGACAGGGAGGAGATATATTAGCCCACTGGTGAAGAAAAGCAGAAAATTGTAGAAGAATTAAATCAAACAAAGACGACGGCGTCTAAATCGTGGTATGCCGGCTGAGTCAGAAACATAATCATACTAAATATACAGAAACAGATTATCTACATATCAGTGTGAAGCGCCCATTGGAAGTGGCTTTTGAGAGCTCTTGCAGAGTCCTACGGATGACTCTAGTGGATTTGGATACTAGTCGCTATGATCAGAAACAGAACGGACCTCTGTACATCTTATATATCTCTACAAGCCATAGTTTCAATCGAGAAAAGATGTTTTCATTGGTTAGTGTAAATTGAATTGCCACTTGGACTCCAATAAAACGATCCATATGACTAGCTTGATCTCTTGCTTCTCTGCATGAAGTCAATGCGAAAGAGAACACGAACGAGACAGTCTAACTAGATCAAAACAAAGAATATGGACTTGAACCTTGAACCTAGAATACAATCGAGAGGTCCTATGAACGCAACAGACCAGAAGCCAGAAAGTCGTTTCAAGAACGGTCCAGCAGATCTCTTTCCCAACCAACCATGATGATTCAAGTAGGATCTTGGAGGGGATAACAATTGAATCATCACACTTATATAATCGCCATCGCGACCAACACTCTAATGAAATTGTTCGAACAGGGCGGCTAGTCCTATAAGAGATCACTACAAGCTCAAGCGACAATTTGGCCGTAGACTGCTGTGATTGGTGGTTAAATATCCCCAAAGGAGGAAATATCTCACTTCTGCTCAAACAGCTGGCCACTGGTATTCAACATCCTGGTGAACCCCATCAGCGACTAAAGGCAAACAGGGAGTAGACACTGAATGGAGAAGTTTCACACAAGAGCTGTACCATAAATCACAGGTTTCCAAGAAAGTCGAAGCAGTCCGCGAACCGGATGTCGCTGATGTACAAGAATAATCCCATAATGGCACCGATCCATCTACTGGAACCTTTTATTTGGGACGACAAGAAGCCGAGGAGGGGTTGGATGTTTTATAAATGTAACACAACCACCGGAGTTGAACTCGCGCAAAATCCACGGCGGCTAAATCATGGGATACCAGATATACATCCTCATTGTGAATAAAGTAATGCCGTAGTCTCGTGATTCACTGTCAGTTGCTGCAAACATCTCCAGGTTGAAGAAACTCTTATAAGACCATCAGACCCTGAATGTAGAGGGCGTGAATCAATCGCCATGCCGAGGGATGGAAGGGGTCTCTATTACAACCTCAAAATGACAAATTAATGCACTACCTACGTAGTTCAATTCATGAATTGCTTCTCCAAGAGCTTGTTTCATTCGGTCCAGCTTCTATTAAAGATCACCGAACACATTGATATATAAACAAAATCTTGGAGAGTTTATGGGATGTGTGGATGAGGGACAACACGCCATGAGCATATAGGCAGAGATGAATCCACGATCCACATATGTAGTAAGCTCATTCAACAATAGGCCAGCAGTTGGTACAATACTGCTACAAAAGCAGCTCATGAAAGAGTCCGGTAACTCGACTGTGAGTGGATGATGTACAGATGAGATATAGATATTATTTTCCCACGGAGATTTTAAATGTGCAATTCGATGGCACAGAAAGAGGACACCGACACGGCGGCTAATATGCGATGATTATTGGAACTGAAATGAATCTCTACAGGTGGATCTAGTTGTATCGAAAGTTTTGTATGGTGAAGGCTCAGTAGCGGTTACGCCCTATCCATTTGCTGGATGCACTGTATAATTTGCATCAATCAACAGACACACACAAAGCCATACAACGGTGTGAGATGTTTATAGCTTTTACAAAAGAGTGGTTCAATCGACAGAAAAGGGGTTTTATTGGTGAGAGAAGGTGAAAAGATCCAAGACTTAGTCCAATGAACCCCTTTTTTTAACGTGTGCCTTAAGTGTGATCTTTTGACTCAGCGTTAACTCCAGAAGAGAACACAGGAACAAGCTTCAAACTTCAAACGCATTGTTGGCAGGAAGCGCTGACGTCCACGAGTCTAATATTAATCAGATTCAGACGACGAGTACTGGTTCGATAAAGTAGACTCAGTATATGACATTCCGGCTCTGTCAGAAGTTGATGCTGGAAGATGGGAGAATGTCAGTTTAGAGCTGTGAAAATTGTGAATTGATCGACACTTTTATCGAGATCCTTCACCAATCGAGCACACGGCGGCTAATCTCAGAACTTTTCAAGACAGCTACACGTTTCTAGCAACAGAAGAACGCGATCCATTCATTAGTCAACTCTCATAAGAGAATCATCTAAATGCGACATGTAGACTGGTCCACTGTTGTAGTAGAAGGGCCCAATGCCTAACGTGAACATACGTTCAAAGCGTAATCTGTCAGACGAGGGAAAGCAGGGACTCAAAGAGCCGAAGAAAGAGCTGAAAGACTGTTCACAAACCGAAAACTTCACACATATAAGTGGGTGAAATGAAAGGCGTCCCTAGGATATCGAAACCTCACACCATATTCCTCATCAAGTACTTAAACTGGCGGAAGAAACTTCAAATGTTTGGATCCAAATGTTCTTTAATGATTAAGAAATTCTGACTCTAACTATTTCTTATATAGAGCGCGCTCTTACAAATTGATCAAGAGTTAACTATGACCGACTACAATTACAGAGTTCACTTTGGAGAAGGCATCTAATTGCTGTTGTCATTTGTGATTATATATCCCCATAAGGACATTGCTCACTTCTATGAATCAACAGTATTTTGCCGTGTGTACTTATATGAAAATGCTGACTGTGTGTTATATCACAGAGAACACTTCAAGAGAGAAGCATTCCCAGAAACTAAACCTCCCAAGATCTAACACTGACACATACTAATTAACCAAAAGAAGTATTAAGTTCTAGAAAAGAAGTTCAACGGCTTATTACCATCAAGGAAAACCATACTTATTTTGTACAAGAAGATCAAGACCATAACAGACACAAGATTTTGTTGAATCAAAAGCGGATTAAGGCGAGAAGCTTGATATTTATATAGCGGCAACTTGATGTCGGCGGCTAGATCTATACATACATTTAATAAAGAGACCTCAGTGTCTTTAGGAAAGAAATGACGTGATTGAGCAAATGGCAGAATTCTTTGATGTGCCGCCCGTTGGAAGTGGAGATCATAGGCAATACAGAGGAGGTGAAGAGTGAAGATTACAAGCGCTTACTACCACAGTTTATTAATCAAAGAGACGTCTCAAGACCTTGTTTAGTTTGATTCAGTTCTCCCAAATAAGGATCACTAAACACTCTGATATGGACAAGCTCTTGGAGTGACAAAAATATGGGATATGTGGATGTGCAAGTATGTCTTGGACAATATACAACGTCAAGTGTGATATGTTGAGAGCAGCCTGGTACACATTCACACACCATAATATGAAACCACTGCAGCTCGAAAAGGAGAACAAAAGCTCTAACAGCTGACCCACAAGATATTGGAAAGTCTGTGTGTTTACGTCTGATGGTGGTGGGATGCAGAGAAATAGTCAATGGAAATGAGGTTTTCGTACGTGTTGGAAGGGGCGGGGAGCGGGTAGGAACCAACACGGCGGGTAACACCTACATTTCAATTAGTTTACAGCTAAATCTTTGCAGATAATAGCAGATATCATATCCTTTTATCTCGTAAGTCTCAAAGTTAGCCGCCCGCTGATGCTGTTGTGTATATCAATTTGGTTATTGGGTGTTGTCAATTGACAATACAATGCGATTCACCTACCACCTAGGTGTCTATCTAATCGCTCTACAGACGAGAGGTTCAATCTTGGAAAGAAGTGGTCATTGATTAGTGCAACGTTGCGAATATTTCCAACTAAAGTCCAATTAACTCTTCTGAGGTGAATGTATGTGAATCGGACGATCAGCTTCATAATGTCTGTGGAGATCAAATGAACAACTATCAACACTTAAGAGCTCCCCGCCCATCAATTACAAAAAAGAAACGAACCGGTGTACAGGGATTGGCTAGAAATATCATCACATCATATTCCCCTACAGACTTCTTGATGTATGGTTCAGAAAAAGACGTTGAGTGACATCTCAGAGTGTTTAACTAAAAGTATCACCGCGCGATATAGAAAACAGCTGCATCTTTGATACTACTCCTAAACCAAGGCCGAAATCACATGACGAATGGGCGGCTAATTATAAAACTACAGAATTCACAAGAAGACATCCATCAGTGGAAATAGAACCATTCATTAGTCAGCTCTTGGAGAGAACTATCTAAACGCCACATGAATCTACCCACTGCTATACCCAGCTACACCAGTGTGTGCCTGCTGAACTAGAAAGCGAAGCAATCAAATTCAACAGGTGATCAGAACTCGTGAGCTGGCTTAATGTAAATAGTGCATTCTTAATGACATACTGATCAGACGGGAACCCTGTACGAACCTTGATAAAAGTACAAAGACACCAATGAATTAAGTTAAATGAAGATAGTAGAAAGGGGCTAAGGATCCGCGCTCAAGTTTCAAAGTCTTTTCCCATTTCTTTTATACACTGCAAAAACGCCACAATTTTAACCTCCACAAAAACATGTACATCAACCCCCTACAAGAAGTATTTCTACATATTGAAGAACCCTTGGAAATCTCTTATATAGTATGCTCACGACGCGGTGGGAATCTCATATCGACGTTATCCCCACCAGCATCCTCTTCAACTTCAACCCCGTAATCAGACCCTGGAAACAACCAGTCACAGGAGAAACAAGCGCTCATGTCATCACAGCACAGACCCCAAACCTCACAGACGGCTTGCCAAAATGTAATATCATCTCCATCTCCATATGGTGTAAAAGACTCTCTGTTGAGTCTGCGAAGCCGCAGCTGATCATCTGTGATGGTGGTTTGTAAAGGGGGTGGGTTCTTCACCATTTGTCTCACTTCCTCCATAGAGACTGGCATCGCCACGGCAGTAGGTGGCTCCACAATGTTGTTATCAGGGAATTCTTCTGTTGGTGTATTCAAGTACGAATGGGATCGGTTCAACTGCAGTCTGATAGAAGCGGTGATAGACGGGGAATTGGAATCAAACAAGTACGGTGGACTCTCTTGGATAGAACTCAAGTCCATTTCATAGATGACACCCAATGCTGTAGCAGTCCCACTGTTATCTTCAACGAAATTTGACACAGGTGTGAGGTTACACCTTGTTGGTGCCCTGTCTGCACGCTCAACAATAAATGGAGATCTTGCGATACTGCTCACCGTGGAGCTCGTCAATGTAGTACCAGTGGATGAAGATACAGCTTCTGAACTTGAAGATCCTTGTTGATCCGTATCCTTTGGCCGTGGGATGACTTCCAACACTGGCATATCGTCTTTCTGGAAGGCATGTTTTCCATTCAAGATCTCTTCAACGTGGAACAGTGACAGTGGAGCACCCCATCGTACAAGTTGATCCTCCATTCTCTCTTGTAGTCTGTCCTCTGGTGGGAACACTCTTGAGTTCTGTCTGTACAACACTGTGTCTCTCAATGAACGCCCAAACCCCAGATAAGGCTGCACTTCTGGCAAGTATGGAGGCAAATGTGTCAACCCATAGGCTGTGAGAGAGTCCTGGTCATCTTGCTCCTCTTGCTCTTCTTCTTCTTCCTGTTCTTCTTCTTGGTCATCAGAGAGAAGCCCCAACTCAACACCTATGGCAGTGGCCAGGGCGCTAAGGTCTGTAAGGAAGTCGTTATCCCCACCATCAATGTTGTTGTAAGCCAGATTAGACGAGACACTGATCCGATCCGATACGTTGATACTTGTTCTGTTGCTTGTGGCGGAATGGATTGTAGAGGATCTGCTGGGGATATTTGTTCTGGCTGTGTAGTAGACAGTGGCCAGCAAGGAGTTTGATCTGCCAATGAGTGCAGAGGAGGCAACGCTGGTGGTGTCTGTTATGCAAGGAGAAGGGAACAGCGTGTGGTAACTGGAAGAGCTGGGGGCACCGTTGTTGTCGTCTTCAAACAGCGAGGGGAGAGCCATCACTGGTGTGTCGAGGGAGGGGCATTCAGGCTCTTCTGTGTGTGTTGCGTACTGGAGCCCACTGGGAAGGGGATGAGCGGCATCGGCGGTGGAGGTGGTCTTCTGTTGATCTGTGGGAAGTTCTCCTTGAGGAACCGTGTGAGGGGCTCCCTGGCCAAGACGATGAGGGGCACTGCGATCAGTGGGAGGAGCTGCTTGAACATCGGAGAAGGGCATGTGTAGTAGTTACAGCGGTGGAGTTCTGTGCAGGGCTCGGAAGTGTGGTGTGGTGGAACTTGCAAGTGGCAGAGATCCGTGCTGCCAGGGCGGTGTGCCTGTACTTTGTGTTGATGCGGGATCTTGTACGTTGATGCCACAAAGACGGTGATGGCGAGGAAGAGACGAGCCGGGGATATCGGGCTATAGATGAGCTTTCTCTGGGGTTTAAGGTGGTGATATGGGACTTATGACACCACCCATCTCAAATATAACGCCCATTCACCTCCAAACTCAACAAACACAGCACAATTCCCGCCTTAATGCACACAACAAGAGAGATTTTAGTGCAAGCCGCCTCGGAAATATGCGGGAAGGCAAGACGCGTGGTGTCCGGGTGTGGTCCACACCGCCGCACCAATTTCCTCTTCAGGTCATTTGAGCAAAGAGTTGTAAAGTTCTGATTGCTCAATTGGAAAGGGCTTTGGCTTGTTATAAATCCGGGCGGATCAGCGCTTTGTTGGGTTCCAAGACTCGTCTTTTCTTCCTTCTTTTACACATTTAAAGAGGGCTTCTTTCGCTTTCTTTGCTCCTTCTTTACGCCTTCTTTTCCATCTCCCACAGGCACACAATGGTTGAGTTCGATCCCAACACGAAGGACAGCGTCGATGCGCACGAGAAGACGCTCTACGAAGACGTCGATGGCCTCAGATCTGAGGAGACCACCCTCGCCGAGAAGGACAGGGACGAGGCAATGGACTTCCTCCGCAAGACCGACGCCGTGTTGCACGACAGCGTTGATGGCGAGGAACACAAGTACCCGCCTTCTCTGATGCGCAAGATCGACATCAGAATCATGACTGTGATGTGTGGTGCTTACTTCTTGCAGTTCATCGACAAGAACTCGTTGAACCTGGCTGCTGTTCTGGGAATTAAGGACCATCTGGGCTCTAACCCGAATGCATTTGCTAACTTGGGTACCATGTTCTATGGCTCTTACATCTTTGCAGAGCCACTCGCTTCGTATCTGTTGCAAGTGTTGCCAACGTCCAAGTTCTTGTCTGCTTGTATCATCCTGTGGGGTATCGTGGTCGCATTGCACGCTGCTTGTAAGTCATATGCAAGTTTGATGGTGATTAGAACGTTGCTGGGTATATTCGAAGCTGCTTTATCTCCTGGTCTTATCATCATCTCATCCATGTACTACAACAAGACTGAAAACATGCAAAGAACTGGTATCTGGGTGTCATTTGCAGGTTTGAGTACCATCGTTGGTGGACTGTTGTCATTTGCCTTCCAACACGTGAACTCGTCTTTTGAATCATGGCAGATCTTCTTCTTGGTTCTTGGTGTCATCACTGTCATCTTTGGTATTGCCATGTACTTCATCTTGCCTA
Organism: Petasospora maritima; assembly: GCA_030557345.1. Lineage (NCBI taxonomy): Eukaryota > Fungi > Ascomycota > Saccharomycetes > Phaffomycetales > Wickerhamomycetaceae > Petasospora > Petasospora maritima. The sequence continues at coordinate 19,984 of JAKTOZ010000025.1, forward strand.
ACAACCCAACATCTGCCTCGTTCTTAACCGAAGAGGAGAAGTTGATCGTTTTGGAACACATCAGAGGTAACCAAACAGGTACAGAGAACAAGAACTTGAAATTGGAACAAATCAAAGAGTTGTTGCTCAAAGATAAACATACATGGCCTTTATTCGTCTTGACAATCGTGTCTATGATTTCTACTGGTGCCTTGGGAACTTGGTCTGTTTCCATCCTCAATTCTTTTGGATACTCGGCTAAAGTCTCTTCTTTGGTTCAAATGCCAATTGGTGCCTTCATGATCCTTTTCATTCTCTCTGGTTCATACATTTCTTCATGGACTAACCAAAGAACCATTGTATACATGGTTATGTGTCTTCCAGCCATTGCCGGTTATGTCATCTTGTTGGAGAGCCCGGGTAAAGTTGCCAATTTGATTGCAATCTATATGAACATGGGAGCCACTGGTGTCATTGCCCTGTTGTACTCATGGAACAGTGCCAACACTGCTGGTCATACAAAGAAATTGGGCCGCAACGCCATGACTATGATTGCATTCTCTATCGGTTCGTTGATTGGTCCACAGTTGTTCAGAGCTGATGAGGCACCAGAGTACAGAAGTGCCAAGATTGCATTGATCTGTACTTCCATTATTCAAATCCCAATTGCTGGATTTGTTGGGTTGATCTCAAAATGGGAGAATGAGAAGAGGGACAAAGCTGAAAAGATCACAATGCCTCCAAACTATGAGTTCAGAGACTTGACAGACATCGAGAACCCAAACTTCAGATACTCATACTAAGCATATGTACATATAGACTTTAATGATATAATTTATGAACACAAGCAGCTACATGTAGGGAGTTTGACTGGTGGATAGACATGCATACACCAGCAAGAATCGTGGCATCTGATTCCAAGGCAGCCTGTGTATAAAGCGATCCTGGACGAAGTACGCTTATACTCAAAGACTGCAGGATCAGGGAAACACGTAGACAGTACACACAGAGCTGGTGTCAATCACAAAGAGACACCGTGTGCTGGTAGTGTATGTTTCACGTTTCACCTCCATAACCTGAGATCTTGCTGTCTGACATCCCTAAATGTTTACCAAATGAAGCACAGTCAACTAGTACATCTCCCACTTCTCTTGCAACTCTGGGAGATTTGTCTAATATACCACTGAATTCTATGACTATACTTCAGAGTCTACAACAAGTTCCTGGTCAGATTGTTGCTTAAATTAAAAGTATATTACAAAGCTAGAGAGTTGATTGGCACGTAAAAGTTGTTTTTCATGCGCTGTCGATGGGGATTCATATTAAGCGAAGGCAAAAGTGTAGAGACGGCGCCTGATCACATTTGGGGTTTGAATATCATTTGAATTAACTCGTTTGTAAATGCAGATGAGACTCCATACGCTTGTATTTAGCTGTATGTGTTTGTGTGATCAGTGCCAGACGTAGCCGCCCGCTAGCGCAGATGCAGATACCAAGTTGTCAATTAGAGTCTATAACTATGATGAGAATTACAATGATGGAAGATGAATAATGATCCTAGGCGAGTTGCCTCTACGCTTCAATCAAAAGAGAAGGGAGTTTTCATTGGCGAGGTTCAAAAGATGAGATCTTTCAAGACTGAGTCCAATAGAATCTCCACAAGTGTCTGGTAGTTGTAAGTTGTAAGCTCGTCTTTGTCTATGTCTTTGCAACTCCATAACATTATCATCTACCAGGAGACCACGTTGGTTCCACATCAGCCAGTGTGTCTGGACCTTTCACAATGCCACCAATATCAGGAGACTAAGACGGGGTGACTTTTCATGGTATCAGCTAATCACTAGTGGTAAAAATGGGCTTCGATTTTAGAGAAATCATTTATAAATTTAGCACGTCGCGATCTGGAACGTTTCATGTAAACACGGCGATTAATTATATAGCTTCGGGTTTCTTCGACTGTTCATTAAGACTACAACTGTTTGACACTGGTAACAGATCCATTCATTAGACGACTCTCTTTCTATAAAGGAATCACCAAACTGCCACACGAATCCATCCACTGTTTATATAAGCAACCGTCAATATCAGATGTAGAGACACACAGGCAATTGATCAAGCATCAACAGACAAAGCAGAAGAGCTTGAAGCACCGGTCCTTAGATCTCACAGCTCGGTATGGGTTGTGGCGCCACATGCAGCACGTCGATATCCATATCAAACTCAGCAAAGAAATGTTAGAATCTGAAATCTGATGCTTCTTCCGGTCTTCGCTTGATTCCCTCAAGTATAAGCCTAAGACTTATATTTCATATTTTCCCAGTTCTTATATACGCGCCCCGATTGAGTATGGAGGCCTCCACTAGGCATTTAGTTTAAAGGCATATGAATGCACTGGTGCTTTAGCTACGTGCCAACCTGGTAATTCCTAATCAACCAATGTGTATAATGACCCAGTGCACATAGTAGACAGTCATATACAAGAGACTGGATGACCAGGATAAGAAGCCATGGATACAAATCAAACACCACAGAATTCTGGAGCCTTTTAAAGACAACAGTTTATACAGATGTGAGATCTGTAAAGCCAAGGTATGACACATATTGCAATCAAAAGCATCACATATACGAGAACTATGGGAAATATATAGGAGTTTAATGAAGGATCAAGCGAGTGGCAATTGCCCACACTTCTATTTGATTTATATAGAAGTCGGAAGTCATTTTGAAAATATCCCCGGAAGTCAAAAGGCGCGGATATTCCCAGATACAGTAATTACCCTTTTCAGCCATTTATGATCTTTTCCCTCCTCCGATAAGACTGTGACCAACCAACGGCGGGCATTAATAAGTCTCGTTGTGACTCTTAACACAGGTCTTTTCGAAAGTATTAAAAGGTGTATGCTGAAGATGGGTCTTGATCTGACACCAAAAGTCGTTGGTGCTTTACAGTGCCAGCGTAACTCTTTTTTGAAAGAGTTTGACACCGTCGTTGTTCGTTGTGTTGAAGACCAGCCGCCAATAGAGAAGAACAAGAAGAAGAACAAAAAAGAGGAGGTCAAGAAGAAATACGCTGTCGAGTTGGAAGACACCATCTTGTTCCCAGAAGGAGGCGGACAGCCTTCTGACCGTGGATACATCGTTGAATCCAGCTCTGGAAAGAGACATTTCGTTGACTTCATCCGTCGTGATAAGCTTAGTGCTGTTCATCTTGTTGACGAACCATTGGAGCCAGGCTCAAAAGTCATGTTGGAGTTGGATTGGCAGAGACGTTTGGATCACATGCAACAACACACGGGTCAGCATTTGCTCTCTGCTGTTTTGGATCAGTACGAAGTGTTCACTGGTAGTTGGTCCATGGGTGAAACCATCAACTACATTGAGATCCCAAGACAGTTGAGTGACGAGGAGATTGAGAAGTACTCTAAAGAAGTCAATGAAAGAATCTTGGAGTCTTTACCGATCTCTGTTGAGATCCCAGAAAAGGACAATGTCAAACAGGATAAACTTCCAGATGACTATGACGTTGATAATGGTGTTCTTCGTGTTATTCACATTGGTGAATTGGATAAGAACCCATGTTGTGGTACTCATTTATCCTCGACTGCTCAGATTGTCTCTATTGCTTTACTCCACCAAACCTCGGGTAAAGGTACAAACACAAGATTGCACTTCATCTGTGGTGACCGTGTTCGTCAATACGCTGTTCAATCCCACAAGTATTTGAAACAGGCATGTCAGGACTTGAGTTGTTTACAAGAAGATCTGAGTGAAAAGATTGGTCAGTTGTCTATGAACTATAGAAAATCCCAAAAGAGAGAAGTCTCTTGGAAAGAAGAAGTTGCCAAGTTCCAATCTCATGACATCATTTCTCAATTTAAGACCAAATCTGTTGTCTTTGTTCATAAGCCAGATGTTGGGTTGGACTACTTGACACTGTTACACAAGAGTGTTAAAGACGCTCAACCGGATGACACCGTCTTGGTTTTACTCTCTGGTGAAGGCAAAGAAGGTGGTTCCATCATCATCAACTCCTCATCCAACGATAAGACTATGGAGACGGCCAAGCATTTACAGACTTTGATTAAAGGGTTGAAAGGTGGCGGTAAAGGTAAATGGCAAGGTAAGATTGGTTCCTTTGAGAAGTTGGAGTTGGAAAGTACTTTGGAGTACTTTGAGAGCTTGTGATTTATACAGTACACTTATACTAGTACACACACCTATTTATACATCCTTGTAGAATGGAATGCTGTCTGAAGCACCATTCTTCTGAATTGCAATAGAAGATGCCTTAGTAGCGAACTCCAATGCACTTTTAGTATCAGAACCGGTGAACACCTGAGTTATGAAAGCACCAAGGAAAGTATCACCAGCACCTGTAGTATCAATGACTTTGGAAACTTTAATAGATGGTACGAACTCTGTGCCATTCTGTGTAACAAACACGGAGCCAGTGGAGCCCAGGGTTATAACAACGGTTTGAGAGTTGGAATCGTTCAACTTGGACTGTAAATCGATGGCCAATTGTGTGTAACCTTTGATTACATCTTTGTTAATCTGTGTCTCGAATGAGGATAGTTGGTCTTTTGGTAGGATGTCTTTAGCAATGGCCATAGCTTCACCTTCATTAACAACCAGGATATCAGTGAATGAGATCAGTGTTCCGGAGTAAGAGTGGTATGGAGACGGGTTGTAAACAATCTCAATTGAAGGTCTGTTGTTATGGAGCCATGTGATGATGTTTTGGGTACCAGGGATCTCATTTTGGAAGATGACGACTTCTTTTTCAGCTGATGATGGGAACAGAGCTTTCAATTCTTCATCTTCAAACTTTGTGTGTCCATTAGCACCGGCAGTGATCAAGATTCTGTTCTCTCCGGTGTCCTTCTCCACCATTATCACTGCAACACCGGACGATTCGTGCTCCAGCACCTCGACATTGGCAGTGTCAACGCCCAATTTCGACAGTGCACTGACCAGCTCCTTGCCGAAAGAGTCATCGCCGACTTTGCCAATCATTCTCACAGAACTCTGGTCATCGTGCAACAACTTGGCCAACGACACCGTCTGATTCAGCCCTTTACCGCCGATATGGGTCTCAAAGGACTCGGCAGAGAACGTCTCCCCGGCAATCGGAACACGTGACGTGTAAGAGACGAGGTCATAGTTCAAAGAGCCAACAACTGTGAATTGAACCATCTTTTTATATATGTTTTGTATGGATTTCTACGGGTTTTGTGGGGTTTCAGAAAGGTGTAAATCTCGCTATAAATAAATGGGGGAACAACTGACACTTGTAGAAATGGCAGATGGAATGGAACATCACGTGACCATCAATTGACACTTGTGCAAATGACAGATATTTCTACAGTCACGTGACTTATAAACCCGTCAACAAAATGGCAGAACAGAGCCTTCAATTTTTTCCGTTCACACTGGCAGCTAAACATCAACACAATAAATACGCACTAATTGAAGCACGAAGCACGAAGCACCAAAATGACCGACGAGTTCCACCCAATGAGCTTCCCGCCACAGGTTCTCGCCAGGATCTCACCGGATCTCTCTTTACAACGACACCTGTCCATCGGTGTCCGTCCCAATCTGCGTACATTTGATGAGTTTAGAGAGTTACAGACGAGCATTGGCGAACTTTCACGATACTCTGGCGCCGACGGTGTGATAAACGACTCGCAGGTGCTTGGATCGAGTGTTATCAGAGCCGGGAAGACGATGGTCGTTTGCACTGTCACTGGTGGAATCATTGAGGAAGACCTGCCAACTGAGCTGATCAACGAGGACGCTGCCGCTGTCAATGCCGTATTTGCTAAAGACGTGGAGGAAGAGACACATGTTACACCTGTATTGGACTCAATTGCGAGTGTTTACCCCGTTGTCGAGGTGGAAAGAGGCCGTGTCGGTGCTCCAACAGACGAGGAGATGATCCTTTCACAGAGACTACACGAGACTTTACTACACTCTGGCATCCTGTCCAAGGACTCATTGAAGGCCAACGTTGGACTTCGAAGCATCGACGGTGAGGGCAAAGAGCACATTTTCTACAACTCTGGTGACTCGAGTGAAGAGGAGTTCCAGTTTGGTCCTAAAAGATCATGGAGCTTTGTGTTGTACGCCAAGATCAAAGTCTTCTCCCGTTCTGGTCCTCTGTTTGATCTCGTATGGGCCTCTTTAATCTCTTCTTTGCAAAGTGTTCAACTCCCACGTTGTTACATTGATGAGAACGCTGCTGATGTCAAGATCCCTGTCAAGATCAGAGGAAACTTTGGTGCTTTGAGAGAACAGTACCAAATCACATGTGATGCCATTGCCAAAGATCCATTACAACTTAATAAAGAACAGATTGGCTACGCTTCAAACTTTGGTGTCGTTGACCTCGACCAAGAATCCTTGGACACCGTTGATGATGAGGACAAGATGGACGTTGATACACCAAAAAGTGTCATGCTTACGGATTTGGAAGGAGAAGAAGAGGAGTCAACTACAAAGAAGACAATTTCCGTTGTGTTGAATCAAAACGGTCAAGAACTAAAAGCATTAACAGTTGTTGGTGGTATTACAAAACAAGAGTTGAAGAAGGCTTTCAAATTGGCGAAGCTAAGATCCGAGCATATTCAAGGGCAGTAATACATATGTTTTTTTTTTGCTGATAATAAATAGGAATTAAAAGTGACTGTATACCACATAGAGATGTGTGGTTGTAAATATAAAAAAAGGGATGTGATGGGTATAAGTGAAAAGTCATCAAGGTCTAGAGGTGAAGTGTGGGTATTAGAACAAAGAGGTCCAGTATAAGTTCATTTCAGGTTGTCATCATGGGTTTTTGTTGTTGTAGTTGTTGTTGTTTTTGGTGCTCTTCCCTCTTCAAGCTTTTCTTTTTCTCAAACCTGGGGCTGGAGATGGAGATGGGGTAATGTTCTTGACGTCAACAGAAACGTACTCGTTGATCTTGTTACCGAAGCCACCGACTCTCTTGACAGCCTTGGCCTTCTTACCCTTTGTGATGTAGATCTCAATGTAGAACAAGATGAACAGCGCCAAGTAGGAAGAGATGATACCGACACCGGCCCAAGTGGCAGTCGTGGAACCGACACAGTCGATGCACTGCTGAGCATCACAGCCGAACAAACCCCAGTCGTGCTTGATCTTGATGAAAGAAGCGTAGTAGATGAATCCCAAGTCCAGGACGAACTGAGTGATTTGGAAATTAGTAATCCACTGCTTCCACCAGACCCTGATGCCTCTGGCGGCAAGGAAGTAGTACCAGTACATCACGACGTGGACGCCCAGGTTCAAGATGATTGGCACCCACGAGATGGACGTTGTGCCGACCAACTGCGTGTAACAGAGCAGGGCAGTGGCGCCGTGGTGGTACGAGTGCAAGAAGATGATTGGCTTACGCTTGACAACAAGGAACACAGTGTCGAGGAACTCGAGGTACTTGGTCATGTAGTTCAAGTAGTACAGCGTCACGAGCTTCGGGGTCCACGCACCGATGTTGCAAATGGCATAGAAGAGGCCGTGGTTGTACCAGATTGGGACGAGCTGCTCGAGCACAAGAACCAACAGCGAGCCGGAAATGGTCGTCAACATCAGGTTGTGCAGCTGGAACAAGGAGTTGAGCTTCCAGGCGGTGATGTTGTACTTGCGGAACAGCGCCTGGCCACCGAAGATGACGGTGTAGTACACCACAATGGTCACCGTCACTGGAGGGTACGTGGAGAGGAACGTCTCGCCTTCAACGAACTGGAACTCGTCTGGAATGAAGCGGCCACACGTCGCCTTCGTCACAAAGTGGTTGAAAAGAGGCCAGAGGTGCACGCCGAACGGCTGCTCAATGGAAGGGAGCCCGACAGAGAGCGGGATATCTTCGAACATGCTGCTTTGGTGATGAGTTGGTGATGTTGTGTGGGTATTAAGGAAGTGAGAACAAACGCGTCGACGAAAAGTAAACAAATTTCTCAACCCGCGGCACATACGTCATGCCAAAGGGGGGAAGTGATAAGGGCACACGTTTACAGTATACAGTATACACTACAGTCCATACAAAATCACAAATGTCATAGTACAATCCCATTACATTATATACAGTCATAAAACCATGTCATAAACACCACACACCCCAGCAGAAAAAAGCATCAAAAAGCAGCAAAAAATCATAGCATAAAAGCCCCAAGTACATACTGATACAGTAATAACAACTCAATCATTCAACAAATCACGAACATCAGAACGAGGTCTCGTGGAAACAGACGTTGGGTTCAAAATAGAAGCACCGGGGAAAGATGGTCCACCATTCACTGGAGTTGGTGCCTGAACAGCAACTGGAACTGGAGTCACAGACTTGTTCTGATCAGCTGCTGCAACGAGAGCATCCAATGGGTTGAAGTTGGTCACGCTTTCATTGGAAACAGACACTGTGGAATCAACAGTAGTACCCCCATTTGCAGGTGGACTGTTGGACATCTTTAGAACACCAGGCCCATCACGATATCCAAACACTTCTTTCTTATCACTTGGTGCAAAAGTCCCAGAGATTGGGAACGATGGCAACGCTTTGGCTTGTTCAGAAACTGCATTGGAAGAAGGTGGATTCAACAGACTTGTAATAGAGAACGGATTGCTTCTGGAAACTGGAGTCTGTGATTCGTTCGAACCTGTTGGTTTCGGTGGTTGTGGCATGAGTGATTTCAACAAAGGTGGAGTGGCAGTCGAACCATTCGTATAGTTGAAGTTGGAAGTGGGTGGTAACAATGGCTTGATGTGTTCACTCTTGACGTATCCAGTCCCTGGAAGTAATGGCATTCTCTGTGCCTCTTTTGGTCCTGGCATCAACGGCAGTTGTGGAACAGCTTGAGGTTGATAATTAACATTACTTGGAACATTGGTTGGTGCAGTGAAGAATCCCAGAGGTGGATTTCTTGGAGCAGGTTGGATTGGTTGTGGTTGTTGTGGTGACTGTGATTGAACCTGTTGCATGGCATTGGCTTGGTGCAGTTGATACTGATGATGATGATGACGATGTGGAATTTCAGGAGCTGGTGGAATCTGTGAAGGATCTGGTAACAATCCAGCTTTCTTCTTTCGCTTGACATCAGCAACCAGTTCTTTCCAACCATGAGAGTCTGCATTTCTTTGATAGTAGTTCTTTACCATCGTAGCAGACTTGGATCCCAACTTGGAAGCAATCAACTCCCAATCAGCACCAACTTGTGACAACCAATGATAAAAGATACCAATGTCCCTGACACTCCAATAACTCGAAGTACCACTCTTGGCCTTGCTATCATTATCATGATTCTCCAGAGCTTCTTGAACAGATGGTACAACCTCTTGACCTTCAACAACCTTCTTACCTCTTCCTCTTGCCTTCTTCTTACCTTTGCCGGTCTCGTCACTTCCACTGGACTCCAAAGATCTCTTTCGCTCATCAGACCCATCGTCTTTCTTCTCAACTTCAAACACAGGAGCAGCAGCTCTGCGACGACGACCTGTCTCAGTGAACAGTTCTTCTTGAGTGTTTGGAATGAAGTTATCCAAGTTCAACTCATCACCACTGTCAGCAGGAGTCTCAGTAGTTGGTGTATTGGCTGAGCTCTTACCTTTACCACGACGACCACCTTTCTGCTTACCTTTGCCTTTTCTCTTCTTCAGTTGAACCAATTGCTTGTAATCTGTAACCAACTTCTTGGTCTTGTAGTAATGCAAGACACACTCTTCTGGAGTTCTCAAATTACCCATAAGAGCAGAAATACGACCAAACTTCTTTGGATGTTGCAGGAAGGCCTCACAGAACATCTCATGTTCCTTTTGAGTGAAGTTATCCAAAGGATCTGTCTTGATTCTCTGGGCCCATGCTTCCTTATCACGAACCAAGTTGTTCAAATTGATCAATGGACGCATCTGGTCAAGCGGACTTAACAACATATCTGGAACCTTGGCAGCCAAACGCTCAGCTCTGTAAAGTGGATCATCTTCTTTCTCTTTCTCCAAGTTCTTCAGAATCTCCAGGAACTCGGCTTCAGAACGAACAGTGTCACCATGACGAGAACGTCTTGAGTTACGTGACTCTTGCACTGGTGTTGGAGGTTCAACCTCTTCCTTCGAATTCTCCTCTTCAGTAGCTGTAGATGGATAGATGTTCTTGAGTTGATCATCCATATCAGAACATCTGTGGTTCCAATCGTCGTTTCTGTGAGTGTACTCGTTCAGAAGATTGATCTTGTGTTGGAAAGTTGTGTGCTTGATAGTGGATAACCGCTCAATCAAACGAGGCTTGATGCCCTGCTGATGAATAAGGAAGTTTCTGTCATAGAACGGATAATCCCTCAAATCTGTGATTGGCTTCTTCAACAAATACGGTAATCTCAAGTGTTTTTCTGCCGAAGGGTGATTCTTCAGTTCCCAAACTCTCTGAGCCACTTCATCCATTGGGAAGATGGCAGCACCTGGTGCGACCAGTGGGACAATCTGAGATGACTTCAGTGGCTGTGGAATCGTAGAAATCGACTTTTCAACAGGGACATCAACATGTTTCTCTCTTTCATTATCTTGATCACTCAGTGGTGGTTCTGGAGCAGTAGTTGGTTCCTTAGGAGCCTCGTCAATATCTTCCATGTCAACGTCCTCTGAAGAATCGCGCTTGAGGTCAACTGGAGCTGATTCTTCCTTCTCTTCTGGAACGGGCTCGGTTGGAGCAGTAGCAGTAGATGGTCTGGATTCTTCAACAAGACTCTTAGCAGAACGTGGAGCGAATTCCTCTGGATCATAACTGTCTGGGTCATAGCTGTCTGAAGAGTTCCCAGATTTGTCGTTATCCTTTGAAGAGATTATCAATAGTTGTGGTTTCACCTCATCGTGCAATTCCAGTTTCACACCAGTGGCATCAGAAGGAACAGCAACTGGTTCAGCAGTCGTCTCTTTAGATTCTTCAGAGCCATGATCGAGCTCTTCTTTGTGCTCTTCTGACAATGGGATACGATCGGCAATGTCGGAGTTCTTGGTGGTATCCAGTGGCTTGTTGTGTATCGTTGGATGGATGGTGTCCTTGATGCCACTCAGTAAATCATCACTATCCAGTTTGATTGGGATGGAAGACTTGACCTCCTTCTCCAACGCTGCTTCAGCTTCATCTTCATCATATTCATCGTCCTGGAAGTTTTGAGGTATCAGCGATGGTCTGTTTCGCACTGGCGATTGACTGTAGCGTTGTTGATGAACAATGTGAGATTGTGGCGGCAGTGGTGCTCTGGGTTGTGATGATGATGATGACGTGGAGGGTCCGTTTCTTCCTTCACTGGAGTCATAGTCCAGCAGGTCTGGTTCTGCTGCTCGTCTTGTCCCATCGGGCCTTGAAGAGGAGCCTGGTCTTTGATTTGATGGGTACCAAGAGTTCAGCTCTCGTTGTCTTCTGTCCTCGTACGATGAATAACTTGGGGTTGGAGCATTTGATGTTCTCTCTGCTCTGTCCCTTTCTGCTCTGTCTCTGTATCCGTACGAACTGTAGCTGTTGCGTTGAGGAGGTTCACGACCACCTCTGGAAGAGTAGTAGCTATCACGACGATATCCACTGTCGTGGTAGTTCCTTGGAGTGTATCTGTCTCTTGCCGTTCTCTCCCGTTCACGGTATCCGGTAGAGTCTGCTCTGTACTGGCCACTGGGCGGACCGTTCCCATTCGAAGAGGGTTGATATCGTGATGAGAAGGATGGCTTGTATGTTGACCCTGAAGAACTGCTGCTACTTGCAGCGGGTGGTTGTGTGGGCTGTGGATGTGTTGTGTCGTTGTGGTAGTTCTTAGGCCTCTGATACTGGTCATATGAACCTGAGGAGCTCGAGCGGCCCTGTGAGCCCGGCCGTTGGTTTCGATACCCTGACATTGTACTGTGTGTGTGTATGTCTTTGCCCTGTGTGGTGTGACTCTGAGTGTGGATAACTGAGGTTGCAAAGCTGGGAAATATAGCGGTATCCACAGGATAAAAAGCACTGGTAGTCACTTGAACGGAAGTTCTAGTGATTGCTCAATTGGTGCCTTCAGTAGAGTACGCTCAGTTTGTGAGTGCTCTGAGCTGTTAGAAGTTGCCGTGGATACAAGCAAAGTGCTGCGGCGGTAGGTGAAAAACTGCGGCGGCTGTGTAGTGAGTGGTATCTCCTTGTAGCCCTTGAGCTGAGGATTCGAATGGCACCGATTTCTTGACGATTGCACACTGTTTGTGGTAAAGCGCCGTTGTTTTGTGCAAACCTTTAAAGTTGTTGTTGTTGTCTTTGATGGCCTTTTTCGCTCTTTTGCAAATTGGCGCTGAGCTGTTGTGCAAAAAAGCGCGGAACTAGCTTTGCGGTTCCTTTTGCGCCAGCTGCCAGCTGGCTGAAAGAGGCAATTTCGCGGAAACTTGTGCCAAACATGACGTTACTGGGGAGACGTCCCCAATTGTATGTAGAAAGGGCCCTTTAGGCTTTATACACTTCTTTGGTATGGGTTCTTGCCGGGAATTTTTTTTAGGGGAGTTAACCCATGTTTGGTCTTTGTGGGATGTGCTGGTGCTGACAAGTGCAGGGTCTTATCAGTTGAGTGGCTGTTGTGGCGTGTGTAATTATCTACACCTGTCTAGCGCTATACAAAATTTGTGTGAAAAGTTTCCGTCTCTGCCGTCTTCCACTCACACCAAGAGGCCAGGCGATTGGAGCCATTTCCACAGGACCTGGTGTGTCAGAGTTGGCGATGGGTCACGGTGCATTGTGTCACACCGTGAAACGTCAATCACGCCGCCCTCAGAACAAAACATTTGATACAGAGACGGAACAGTTTTGCTGGCTCCGGCGCTCTCAAAGGGTGGCTAGATGCTATTGGTACTGCTTTTCTATCCCCATAGCGTATCTGAACGAAAACGGCCACCCATATTCTGTATTTGCTTGCTGGTGACTGTTTCCAGGCACAAGGACGTGTCAGGTAGCACGAGGTTGGCTCAAATGTGCACTTTTACGAGTGTTTAGTGATTAACCGAGCCAGCCAGCTGCCAGCCTACGCACAGTGCATTTTACGATCTCCAGGACAACGCTCCCCAAGAGCTCGTTTTTGGCAGGCTGGGCACCCCACTAGATTGTAAGCCCTATAGTCTATGTGATTGTCTAGTTCAACTAGGCCCTGGTTGTGTTGATTAAAGTGGTGTTACCAGGTCGCCATGCGCCTAGGGGAGATGCCATCGCGCGGGCAGTGGGCACGTAGTAGTAATCAGACACCCTCCAGGCCGCCATCGCTCCACCACCACACACAGCACGGCAGGCAGAGATAACAGCACGCTGACTTAAAACAGGGACCCTTTGTTTATCGTGGTTCCAAGGTCCCAGGGCCAAAACCAGCACTGAGACACTGAGACAGGGCCTAACTGCTAGGCCCCCCAACTTCCAACTTCCAAGGGGTCGGTGGTGTGGCGCGTACCGCATGCCCGGAAGCGAGGGAAACCAGCCCCACGGGCCTTTAACCAGCCATCGCACACAAACAACAACGACGCGTCTCCGAAATGGCAGGCTTCGAGCCCAACAATGACCCCAGCGCTGGCCCACCGTCCCTGCTGCCACGCGTCGTGTGAGCCGGCCACGCCCCTCTCGCTAACGCTATAAGACCCTTGGCCCTCGCACTTGTCCCCCTGTCTTGGTACTCTCCCTCAAGCCCCCGAGGTCCTTACCCCACGCTTCAACACTCCTTTAGGAAGCCGTCCCCATCCCACCACACACACACGTACACAAACGTGCCCTTCCATTCCTCCACCACCCGGCCTGCACCCACGCGTTGCAGTGAACCAATTCTTCTCGGCTCCACCCCCTTGTCACCATTAACTTGCGTTGACGTCCACTCATTGATTTAATCCGTCTTTCCTTTGAAACCAACTCTATTCACTCTCTTATAACCCCATCTTGCACATCGTCCACATACACATTCCGTCTCATTAATAACTAATCACGATGCAAAGAGTCAATTCCACAAAGAGATCTAGAGAAGATATCCAGTCGCCTTCCAGGCCTTCCAAGAGGAATTCCCTCTTTCCAAAGAGCTCCACCACCACCACCACTACTTCTCCACCACTCACACCAAGTAAAGGCTCATCCCTCTTCACCACACCACCAAACACACCAAAGAAGAAGTCATCTCGTTCGTCATTGACTCAGAAGAGCAAGCTTATCACCTCTTTCAAGAAGGCTTTTTCTGCTCCTTCCAGAACTCTTCAGTCTCCAGTCTCTGAGGACGACACAACTACCCCTTCATCTCCACAATACAGCCAAGTTCCTTCTCCACAACTTGAGTCTTCCCCATTCAGCTTATACTTCCCAGAGTCCACTACTCTCACACCAGTTGGCCCTTCAGTGGAGGAGACCTCATGCAGAACTCTCACTTTTGAAGATGTCAACAAACAGCTTTCCAACTTGCACATTGACCTCGAATCTCATGCCATCTTCCACATTCCAGAGATCCTCACCAAGATCATTTCATACGTTGATGAGTTCACTTCAGTTCCATGTGAAGAATCACCAATAAGAAGACGTCCTTTGTCTTATCAACACGCTTTGCTTATCTACAAAGACGAACAACGTGCTCAACAAGTGTGGCAAGATTCTCTCAAGTGTACGATGGATGAAGATGGGAATCCAATGACTAACTTCAACGTTGAAGTTAACTCGTTGTACAGTTGTCTCTTGGTTAACAAGTTGTGGTATCGTGTCACTTGTGAAGTTGCATCTACAAAGCTTTTCTTCTCTGATGATTTGAAATGGAAGAACTTCATCAAGACAACAAAACACAAGCAATTGACAAGAACAAGATCAAACACAAGACTTTTCATCATGCATAAGCTCTCCAAAGCTGAACAGTTTGAGGTTGATGACATTTCTCAGTCCATTTCGGGAAATTTGGAATGGATAGAGATGTACATCTGTCCTCGTGTCTTACCAACTCCATCGATGCTTACAGGCTCTTTACTCAAGAAACTCGTGTTACCAGGTTCCAAAGTCGTTGATGACACGTTTCTCAAACTCGTTGCTAAGCAATGTCCAAGATTGGAACACCTTGACCTTCGTGCTTGTGGTCGTGTCTCTGATGCTGGCATTACACACTTGGCATCTCGTTGTACAGGTTTGCTCTCTTTGAACTTGGGTCGTCATTCGCATACTTCCAGAATCACAGATGTCTCATTACACGCTTTGTCCATCTATACACACCTGGAGACATTGGGAGTTGCTGGTTGTGCCATCACCGATCGTGGGTTATGGGAGATTGCTCTTCGTTGTTCTGATTCCATGACACGTTTGTCTTTGAACAACTGTACACAACTGACTGATAACTCTTTGCCTATGATCTTTGAGCGTGGGTATTTGCAGAACTTGACTGTTCTGGAGATTAGACACGTCTTGGGATTGACAAACGTCGTGCCATTGGTGCAGTATAAGCGTAACCGTGAGTTTACCAGTGAACCGGTGTTGATTGAAGGTTGTGAAGTGTTGGAGTACAGAATGAGAACAGAGGAATGGCGCCAGGAGATGATGAGCAGTGCAAAGATGTTGAATGATATCCAGGGATGGTGCAACACTGAAGACGATGGCGATGTTCCTCTGACAAGACTCTTCAAACCGGTGAGAGCTGTCTCTATTTGATCTTAATAGCATAATCTTCTGATGAATATAAACGAATAGAAATGTGATTTTTATGGGGTGTAGGTGAGATATAATGTTTATTTATATTGCAATGCTTGTATATATCTAGTTTATTCACAAAGTCTTCATACAAACTCTTGCACAAAAGCACCGTAAAAGATCACTGATGTGTCTGCCAGATCGGGAAATCCAAGGGTTACCCGGCCGTTGTCTTCCGCGCTCAGTGTTTTCCGATCGTTGAACAACAAACAAAAGAACAAACGATACACTAGAAACATCACCAACTGCACTGAAATCTTATTCTCCCACAATGTCTGATAGAAGAGACTCTGGCTATCGTGAAAGGTATGGATCCTCCGATTCGAACGGTGTTTTTACTCCAGAAAATGAACAAGTTACTAACAGATACACACACAGAGAGCCCTACAGAGGAGACTACTCACACTCTCGTCCTTACTCCTCGAGTCCGTACAACAGTCCTCGTGGGGGGTACCGTGGAAGAGGCGGCTACAGAGGCGGAAGAGGCGGCTATGACGACAGAAGCAGTTATGACGGGGGAAGAGGCGGGTACCAGGGCCGAGACAGGTACTCTGGTGGCAGAGGAGACTTCCATGGACGCTCTTACGACCAGCGTGACCAGCGTGATCAGCGTGACACATACAGAAGAGACTCTGGCCCTTTCAGACCTGAGCAGACACGGTACAACTCACGAGAGGAGGCGAGACCTGTTGATTCGAACCGCACATACGAGGCCAGACCACAATCACAGACTCATCGGTCCTACAACACAAAACACGACGGTGGTCCATCATATACGGATAAGAACGCCAAACAGCACCAGGATGCACACAGACACACTTTCCAGAATGTGTCACCGTGGGTCAAGTTCACGGGTATGGACCAGGGAGAGCGCATTGAGAGGGCATTGGGTCCTAAAGTGCGTGCAGAGCTTGAAGAGTCACGCAAACAGCACCAGTCGAATTACGTCAAGATCAGGGACTCGGACCGCAAGTTACAAGCATTGGAAACAGAGATGACTGTGTTCCAGATGAAGCTGAGCTCGTTGGATGCCAGTTTCAAGGGTCTTGAGACGTTTAGAGAGGCCCGTGCTGACGTGATTGAGCGCATCACGCTTCTCGGGGAGTGAACTCCGGTATCTTCTCCACGCAACAATGATGATAAAGCTGTATAACTACTTAACGACTTTTTAATGACTGCTATTTTCAAAATTTGGTACCTTTTTTGACGTAATTATCGCCCTATACGGTATATGTCAAGCCTGGTACGCGCCACACACGATCGCCCAATGCGGCAATCGCTGTTTACCTTTCCGCAGCTCCCACAAACCTGTCAGACAAAAAGATGAAACTTTGGACCAACTTGTGCTGTTTTGGCAGGTTTGCGTTAGGTGAATCCCGCTGTTTCTGCTGTGTATTTGGAACACCGAGAGAACAAAAGAGGCCCAGAAACACAAACACAGGAGCAGACCACTCGACACCCGTTACATCCTCCACTTGGGTGCACGCACTATCGACATCCCTGTCACACAAGGCACCGGCCACACAGAGACACAGAACACACAGAACACACACAACGACGCCAGACATGAACGACATCACAAACACAGTGGACACGATCCAGCGGTCCCGGCACCTCAAGCCGGCCAAGTCCCTGTCGCCCACCAGAGCACGCTCACCTCACAAGGACACCGTGACGATGGTGAACCCACCGCAACTCCGCAAGGAAGACAGCAACATCAGCACACTATCGAAGGCACAGTACACACAGCGACTGCGCCAGAAACGCTCGAGGCTGGACATGCTCGACCAGCACCTCTCGAGCTTCCCACTGGCCCCTCCACCGCCAAACGACATAGAGAAGGTCACTGAAGTGCTACGCTCCCCAGACATCAACGCCTTCGAGTGCTCTTCAAGCCCGGCAAACTCGCACATCTTATCAGAGATCGATCCTATTGTTCTCGTCGAGGACTACATCGCCACCAAAAGCGCACACAAGAAGCTGTCCGTCTCAGATCTCAAGGCATCGCTCAAGACATTCGACAGTGCTACCACAGCTGCAGGCGAAGAGAACTATTTGTCAAGGGCCAAGTCGATTCTCGAGACACACGCGGAGTACGAGGTCAAGAAACGCCAGAGTCAGGCAATGGTGAGACAAGTGTCCGATGCCAGCTCTCTCTTATTGACCAACACCGTATCAAATGACTACCCTTTCCAAGAGCTTGAGAGTTCCAAATCAACGGCTTTCTTCAGTGCAAAGACAACACAGACAGAGTCTCTGGAATTAGCACAGTTTGACTTCCCACACGTTGGTAAGTCCAGTTATGCTGGCTCATTACACTCCATGACCTCGTTGGCCTCTTCATTACCGACTTTGAAACTGTCTGATGAGTATGACGTTACACCAACGGCAGAGTTCATCACTCGTGATACCAGGTTGAAATCGTGTGTTATCTGTGAAACTCCACTGTATGATATAAGCTCACATTGTGGAGACGCTGAATACTCAGAGTTTGTCTGTTACAAATGTACAGAGAAGTATGAGATGTTGAGTAAATTACTTGACAGTTTTGACGAAGCGGTGTCTTCTCTGCATGCTATACCAGAAGACGTGGAGGACATTGAAGAGGCATTGGCACAACCTTCTGTCAAGCGACAGAAAAATGATGTTTTCTCCAAGACGTTGTTGGATGGGTTGAAGAGACAGTTGAACGGTGGGAAGTTGGAGAGTGTCATGGATAGACAAAGTGCTGTTTGGTTATTGGAGGCAAAGAAGAAGTTGAGGTGGAGATGGAGAATCAGCGGCTTACTGCCGAAGTTCTTGAAAGAGTAATAGCTATATTACTGCTTATGTTTTATGATTTGTACGATTGATATTGGAAGATGGAAGTGGAAGGGTGTATGAGATACCCCCCATGCAGTTATGTTATTTAAAGAGACATTGGATTTAAATTGAAACTACGTAGACAATTGTCGAGGTTCCCATCTGTTTATTACAATATGGTGGTCTCGAATTCGTTATGCTGCTGTACCATGACAAGACTCGTACTCCTTTATCAGGGTCCAAGATCAAGACAAGGTCCAAGCGGCAAGACTTCCACAGTCACACGAAGCAACCACTCCCGTGTACCCAGATCCCCTAACCAACCCAACAATCCAACCGTCGTTCTCAAGAGTCTGACTGGCCAAAGCACTGCATCCATGGGTTCCCATTGAAATACAAACAGGGATGAATACAAATCACTCCATCAACAGTGCACACAGAGATTCAACAAGTCGTTGTAAGTGACAAGTTCTCTGTGAACTGTGACGGGAGATGGCTCGAACCACAGGAAATGATCATTCAGATGGGAAGGACACATGAATGCATCCCACAGCTGAGTTCTGGCAACGGAGAACTGGCACTGGTCACTTGGGATGGATGTTTTCGAAGGAGAGAAGGAAACGTGTTGGAAGGGTGAATGGTGTGTGTGGGTTTGAGAACTTCACGGATCATTGTTGCACTCAAGACTCAGGAATATTATCTCGCAAAGTTGATTTTCTTGCTGAAGTTGGTGCTCATGGTTGAATTGATAAGGCTTTCTGGTGTGTTTTAAGAGAAACAGTGTACTTTTATAACCCCACAGGCACAGAGTCTACAGAGGCCTTTCGCGCTTTATTCCAAATGGGGTAATCGGCTCCGATACCGATATAACCGATGCTCTATTATGCTCTTAATGGCCTCAAATGTTCAAATTTGTATGTAATTATTGGCTTACAAGGGCTTTATCTTAATCATCATACATTAAATACATCAATCACTGAAAAGAATGGAATCCTTTTTAGAGGCAGAGACAAGCCTGAACAAGCTCCTTGGTGCCAATGCGTTATCTCTAACATCCATACCAACTAATCTCTTCAAGGTATCCAAGCCTCCTTCAGTTCTGTAATATGGTTTCACAAGGGAGAGATCGTATTTCCAAACATTTATCGGTGCACCTTTGTTCTTGTTCCCTTTTGGACACTCAATAGGCACTTTGTTCAACCGCAGCTTCTTGAACATAGGTGAAAGGATCAGCTGTCCGTCTCTTGGACAAAGTGTCTCTCTAGGTCTCATGCCAATGGCTGGCTCTCCCCAGATTCTTAAAGTAACACTCTCATATGATGGGACTGGCATGACTTCTATGGGCACAATGGCCAAGCGTTTCCATGTTGGAAGGAACTTTATAGCAAGAGCAATTACTCCACATGTAAGCAGGTCTGGAACGTCTGGGTTTCCAACAGTAGGACGAAGCAGTAAAGCACGATTGTTGTTGAAATAGATCAAATCACCATTGACTTCGTTGAAGAATGGCATCTCAAACCCGATGAGGTAGAGATCCTTAGGTCTGGAAATCATACCAGAGACGAGGAATGTTGACAAATAACCTTCGTCAGTGTCAAATATCTCTGACCTCTGGACTTTACCATCTTTGATGATAAGTCTGGGACTTCTGTATATACATAAGGTTTCTGAGGCTGTGAATGAGTCAAGTAAGTCCATTATCACAACGTTTTCTGCAAGGATGGACACAGAGAGGGAATCTATCTCTCCTCGTTTCTCCAATATGTCTCTCTTAGGCAAGGAAAAGTCCTGGATAGAGAGGTTTGGCACTGTGATATGTATAGAGAAATGAAGCAAGTTTAAGAACTCCATTCTAGAAGTCTCATATGGGTCCTCTTGTAATGAAATCTGATACCTAAGTGAGATGATTTGAGACTTCTCGATCGCTTTGAAAACATCATACGGTAAGCCAGTGAGGTGTACATGTCCGAAATTGGCAACGAAGGAGTAATCAGAGCCTGTTTCCTTAACACTTGGCTGCTGGAGCTTAAGTGGTGGTTCAACTGATGTTGTTCTGTTACAAGGAAGGCACCGTATATCCGCCAGATGGAACAGTCTCTCCTCAGGTCTCAAGTCCCAGCCAAACACTAGTCCTCTGAATATTGGAACAAGCCCATTGTAGTGGACAACAAAAGTCTCGACACTTTTGAGGCAAAGATCCCTGATCTCTGGAATGCTATAGGTCTGTTGTCTGTAAACAATAGTCAAGTGACGCAATGCTGGCAAGTAGAGCCTCTCGATATCTAGACAGTCAACGATGTCAAGACAGGTCAAAGACAATGCAATTGAAGCCGTTTGAAGCTTCATTTTATAACGGTTGAAGCACTCTCCCCCATTTCCCGTGACACGCATAGTACTCTCAGTTCTCCAATTGACTCTCGGACCCATTGTCCATTTACAATCCGTGTACTCGTCCAGGTGGTTAGCGAGGAAGGTAGCGTTGTTAGGCGTCGCTGACACTGTTCTTTCTGGACTTCTATGAACAGGAAAGTGAGCTCATCAAGCTTCAATGGCTGGTCCTCGTGTAAGATTCCAATGTGTTTTTCATGGACGATGTCGTTAAAGAGGTGTTCCTGTGTGATCTCTATGAGTTTGATGGGTTGTACGACTCTGTGTTGTACGAGAGTGTCGCTCTTAGGGTCTTCTACCAGCTTCTCTCTGCGGATACCCGGGACATCGAAGAAAACTGGGTAATCAGTGTGGTCCGTTAGTATCAAGAAGTGCTCGTTGATGGTAGGGAAGGCCTCAAGAAGAGATTTAATCGAATAGAGGTCCAAGTAGGACACCACATCGAGGAGACAGATGCCCAAGTGCTGGAAAAAGTCCATTGTGTGCCCTTCTGGGTGTGAATATGTGTGGTATTATACTATAAGTAGTAATGATATACTGAATTGTTCCATATTTGAGTCGAAATTCCCCATTTAAACCCTCTTTGACCCCACAATTGTGCATTATGAGCGGAAATCTCGTGCCAAATTGAGAGATCAAAACTGGTACGGCCACTCTTAGCACCGATTTCGACCGTCAACAAAAACAGACACGACGATATGCAAAGAGATAAACTAAATCCTTATCAAACACCACAATCCACTTGAAACTTTCATCAAATGAACAATTCAGAGGCAGAAATCCACCTCTGTTCACCTGATATCCCAGAAATGGCGTCGTTAGCGGACGTATTGACGATATTACGCTCTACACAGCCCCAAGAGCTCGCTTTCTTCGACTCTCCACTCTCTGGGTTCATCCATATCAACAAATCGGCCAATGAGACCGTTTCAGATGTCAGTATCACACTCACTGTGTGTGGTAACGAGGGACGTTGTGCACAGATCTCTTCAACGCCGCTTGTGCCACTGTTAGAAGAGAATCAAGGTGCGTTGTACAAGTTCAGCACACATGTCCCGTTCCCTAAATCACAGATTGAAGAGCCAATTGTCGAAGTTGAAGTGAATGGAACACTGGGTGTTGTCAGGGACGATACCGAGAAAGAGGCAGACTTGCAATTTGCCCGCAGTGGGTATCCAATTGACAGAAGAAACTTGCTTAGTGGGCTCGCTCCACTAGGCGGACACTCCAAGTCCGTGCTTTTGGACACACTTATCAAGGACAACAAGCTTGATTCTGTTCCTGTTGTGAGTATACCACCTGTCACACTGGAAGAAGATCTACCACAGAGAGCGTCTACGCCTCGACAGGAGCTGAAGATCTCCGTGTCGATACCCATCATTAGACTGCTGAATCTTCGGATAAGGAACGTGAGGATCTCCAAGTCTTCCATTCTATCAACAATCGACCTTGAATCTTCTTCCAGGGCCAAGGAACTAGGGATTGTTACCTCTCTTGATGGGATTTCACATGGTTTCCAACGCACAACACACGCAAAATTCACACAAGACTTCCCCATTGCAGTATCACAAGAGGACTCTTATTCGTTCACTTTCATGTTGGAGTCTCATGAAGCTATTAACTTCAAGTCTTTGATCACAATCAACTATTCATCTGGTGTTCATACAGCAGTGACGAAGCTATTGACAAACATCGACTTCGTATCCCCATTCCCTCCAAAGCAACAGACCAAGAACTCATCCAGTCCAAACCTCAACAATATCAATAACACAGGCCCATCCTCACTTTCCAGTGCCCTCATCGTTAAGTTTATCGGCTCTAAGTGTGTGAAACTTGGAGAACCTTTCAAACTCACGGTACAAGTGCACAACATCACACGCAAGCCACGCAATTTGGTGATGGTCTTCAACGGTGGTAATGACGGGTACGTGCCACAACTGCCGAAGATCAAGTCGCTTGTCCTACCTTTCTCGACAGTGTTGAGGAACTACGCAACGTCACGTCTACGTCCTGTTGGTCTCTTATCTCTGGACAACGAAGTCCACTTGAAAGCAGATGCTGGTGCCGTCTTTGAGACCGAGATCCAGCTGATGGGACTGGAATCCGGTGTTGCTCCGCTGCAAGGGACCACAATCACCGACATTTCCACAGGTGAAAGCATGAGCTGCGACAAACTGCTGGAGATCATCGTGGAGTGATATATTTATGTGAATTGGTGTGAATTGTAAGGAGAAAGTAGCGGTTTATAGGTTTATTGGTGTCCGGGTGTTTTACTTATGACGTTGTTCGCGAATCTGCTGCAAAACACGGTTAATTTATCTCACGCGCCACTGTAAATGCTTCCTATAAACACGAATAAAGGCCCACCAACCGCCGTAAAAAGACCCCTTCCCAGTGTATTATGGATCTTAAGCTTGACAATGGCACCGTGGTCCGACTTTTCCCGCCAGATGACGATGACGACGTCCCGAGATACAGCGTGCGGAAGAACAGCACTACGTCATCAGGGAGGTTCATCAGCATGATTCCGGAGGATGTGATACAGATGGAGGAAGAAGACGGGCAGAAAGTGGTCAGGATCGGGAAGAGCACCGTAGGGTCTATCAGTAAGGAGACGGAGAAAGAACAGGAGAAACAGGCGAACAGGAAGGGGAAGAAGGGCAGGAAGAAGCCAGTTGGTGTTGAAGAAGATGACATTGCTACTACGTCACCAGGTCTCTCCATCTACGAGTTCACTAATGAGTGGAACAAGTGTATTGACTTTGTCGCTTCCAAAGACTCGGATTCCATCGCCAGAGACAAATCAATGACGCCTTCGTTACGCAAACACCTCGTTGAACATGAAGCCGAGTTTCTAGAAGACAGAGACGTCAGGTTCCGGTTCTTGACGTGGAATCTGCGTGGAGATCCTATTTACACCACCAAGGAGGACATCTCAGAGCTGTTTGTGGACTCAGAAGGGCAGAAGTTGGACTTCTTCTTCGTCGCGTTTCAAGAAGTTGTTCCTCTCAGTGCTAAGAACTTCAGGTCTTCACAAGTCCCTGTGGACAACTGGATCATGAGGATCATGAGTGTGTTGGACCCGGAGGAGTACACTGTTTTGCAGACGAACAAGCTGCTGGGGTTGGCCTCGATACTTATCTGTCGCACTTCTCTCGCCATCAACTTCCACGAGTTGGAGATCTCTTCTATTGGCACTGGTATCTTGAACATTTACGGTAACAAAGGTGCCATTTCAACTTCTTTCAAGATCAACGACCGGTGTTTCACTATGCTGGACTGTCATTTTGCAGCTGGTGAGAGCGACCAGTTCATCATCAAGAGACGTAGAGAGTTACAAGGTATCAAGAACTATATCAAGCTACCGCACTCGCACGGGAATCTGATGAGTGAGGACTCGAGTATCCTGTTTGACGTTGATGAGATTGACTCTGCTTTGAAAGTGATGGAGGTGGAGAGTGACGAGGAAGACGTTGACGAGGAGGCGATGCTTGGTGATCTGACGACATCGGAGACGAAGGACGAGGAGGTTATTATGAGTGAGACACGCAGAGAAAGTGTTGATGACGGCTATGAAAAGGACAAGAGCGTCGTCTTCATTGGTGGTGATATGAACTACAGAATCAAGGCATCGAGAGACCTTGTTGACCAGCTGATCGAAAGTAAAGACTACAAGGCACTGTTGGACTTCGACGCCTTGACAATTGAGAAAGACCAAGGTCGTATCCTTCAGGACTACGTTGAAGGAGAGATTACATTCCCACCGACTTACAAGATTGACGTTGACACCAAGGAGTACGAACAAGACCGCAGACCTTCTTACACCGACAGAGTCTTCCACTCCAAATCTGAGTATGTCACCATCAACTCATACAACTCACCAGAGATTGTGCTATCAGACCACAGACCAGTGTACACCGACTACACCATCCACTTGCCAATCATCAACAACGAGAAGCGTCAGACGATTGTCACCTCGTTCCTCAAGCACTTGGACGACCAGGAGAACAACGCTAAGAGAACGATGCTGGAGATTGATCCATTGGAACCGCATGTCACGACAAGGATACTCACTCCTACAAAGTTACAAGTCAAGATCCACAACGTTGGTAATTGCAAGACTTACTGGGAGATCCTGGACTCTGTTGATTCCATTGACTCTAAGCTCCCTGTGAGTCATATCAACTCAAGAATTGAACCAAGAAAGGGTGTATTGCCCAAGACTGGTATACAAACACTGGACATCACGACTACTTTACCCATTGGATGTCTCAAGTTGACAAAGACCATTGTGCTAAGGTCGTACTCTTCACAAGACCACTTCATCACTGCCACGTTTGAAGCCAAGTCCTCGTACTTTGGATCGACGATTGATGAGTTGCACTCAGGGCAGAGCAGTGGTATCCCCAAGCCGATATACTCACTGATCAACTATCTGACACAAAACATCAGAAAGGATATGTTTGATGAGTCCAAGTTGAACTTCACACACGACTTAGAGAAGAAGATCATACAGTGGGTTGACGAGGATAAAGAGTTGGACGCTAAGGAGTTGCAGCATGCTAATGATGTGTTGGATGGGAGTCCAAGCACCGCTGTTGCGCGTGTTTTACTTCTGTTGTTAAGGAACCTGGACGGTGGTATTGTCTCTGAGGACCTGGCAACGTACTTACTGGTCAACTTCAAAGGAGACGATGAGATCCTGGAGAAGATTTTGGAGAACTTACCACCGTTGAGAGCCAATGTGTTGATCTACTTGGGCAGTTTCCTAAGGCTTTGTGTTGAGTTTGGTATTGAAAGGGACGAGATCACACGCAAGTTTGAACATTTGCTGATCGAGGTGCCGCAGAGACGTAAGAGAGACGTTATGTTTGGGAGAACCAACTTTGAGAAGTTGAGACGCGAGTTCATGGAGAAGTTGGTGGGATGAGCACATGAAACGTATATCAATTATAAGCCTTTGCATTTGAGTGTTTGTATGTTGTATTTGTGTGCCGGTCGTTCCGACTGTCCGGGTGTACACCTTGTTGTATACTGGTATGCTCTGCAGGTGTGCAGTCTAGCCGTTCCATTGTCTCTTGATGCACACAGATCTAGAATCTGGTGTCGAAGTATGACAGAATTCTTGGTAAATATCTACAACTTCTCTGCACGGTTTGACTGTGGTATTTCTATGGTATCAACTTCCGATTCTGTGGTATAAAAGGGTGCCGGCATTCCCTTTCCAATTGAACAGCTACCTTCTCCTTACAACACTATACACTATACCAACAATGAAACTTCTTTACATCCTCACCCTCTGCTCCTCTGCCTTTGCTCTTCCATTGACCAAAAGAGCCTCTGTTGACGACGCTGCTCCTTACGGCTACGCTACTTTGAACGGTGGAACCACTGGCGGTGCTGGTGGCACTGAGGTCTCCGTCTCTTCTCTGTCTGACCTGGTGAAGTACGCGAAGGCTGACGGTGCTTACATCATCTACATCACCGACAACATCTCTGGTGCTGAGGCCGTCAAAGTCTCCTCTGACAAGACAATCATTGGTAAAAGTGCTGGTGTCACTCTCAATGGTGTCGGCCTGTACATCAAGGACTCTGAGAACGTGATTGTGAGAAACCTGGTGATCGAGAAGTGTCTTGCCCCGACGGATGCTGTGTCTGTGCAGGCCTCTACCAACGTCTGGGTCGACCACGTTGATGCCTCGTCTGACATGGACCATGATAAAGATTACTACGACGGTCTGATGGACATCACACACGCTGCTGACTACGTGACGGTCTCCAACTGCTACTTCCACGACCACTGGAAAACCTCGCTTGTCGGCCACTCTGATGACAACGGAGACGAGGACACTGGCCATTTGACTGTGACTCTTGCCAGCAACTACTGGAAGAACGTCAACTCGAGAACTCCCTCTTTGAGATTCGGCACTGGACACGTTTACAACTCGTACTACGAGACTATTGGCGATGGTATCAACATCAGAGACGGTGCGAAGATGTTGATTGAGAACAATGTCTTTGATGGTGCTGATAAGACTGTGTACTCTGTTGATGGCTTGGGATCTGCTCAGTTGTCCGGTAACGACTTTGGTGGTGTTGACAGTGACATTGACTCCACTACGTTGTCTATGTCTTACGATTACACCTTGATTGATACCACGGATGTCGTATCCTCTGTCCAGGCCAACGCTGGTGCCATCTTGTCCTTCTAGATTATATGTAACTACTAGTGTATAACATATCATTAAGAAGCCTTTTTACATTTTTATATTCTGTTAGACCTTATTTTGGAGGTGGCTTTGGTCTGGTGTCATCTGGTGTCTCCAAGTCATCGTCATCATCAGAGATGTTCAAACTGTCACGGAGTCCTGTACCATTGTTCTCATTATCCTGTAATGATTGCAAATCGTCAAGCTCGAAATCAGCAGCATTCTCTGGATCCGTTGGTAATTGCGATGACGCAGCGAGCATATAGGAGTACTCAGTTGGTCTCCAAAGGAAGGCAACCATGTTGAAGATGACGTAGTACACCAATGATGGCCAGAAGTCCAAGAAGAAGAAACGGGACTTCCAGTGCTGTTCAATCAATTCTGTAGTTGACATTCCAATGTAAATGAATGAAGAGACGATGATACCCAAAATCAAAACAAGCAACGAGAAGAAGATGATACGGAACAAAGATTTGTACATATCCAACTTGATCTGTTGTTTCTGAGCAGCCAACAGCGCGGTAGTAGCACTTAAAGACTTCAAAGTTGCCACGTAGAATATACCAGTGGTGATAATGACAGGCAAGGCCAATAAACTCGTCCATGAACCGTCATCAGCGGCACCTGGTGCGGTCAAGTAATTGGCAATGATGTACAACAACGAGAAGAACAAATGGATACCGGCAAAGATTCGACACTTAAGCATGAGCTTTCTATCGAGCTTTGGGTAGAGGATACCATAACCGAGAGCAATGACGAGAAGCAAGAAGAACGAAAAAGTGAACTTGATACCGTTCATGATGGACACAAACGTCATGTACACCTTGACACCAGCATCGGAAGAACCTTTTCTGTTCATCAGGTCGTAGTAACCCCAAACCATCACGGACTCGAGCGTCAAGAAGATGAAGAAGGCGCCAATGTACTTCTGCAGCGGCAACACCGACTGGCGGTGCTTGTAGAAGCTGAAGGCAAAGTAGAAGAACGAGAGCAGGTACATGATGGCCAGCGCGGCGTAGAGTGCCAGCTTGGGGAACTCGGCTGCTGCCAGGTTACCGAACGAGTTTCTGAAGTTGATTGTAACGTCGAAGGAGGCAGCGTACTCGTCATAGACAACGGCGCAGTAGTAGCCCGTGTGCTTGATCATGTAGCGCTCGCCACCGTCGCCGACATCGGTGATCTTGAAGGACAGAATCTCCGACTTGTTGCCGCCCTCCTCGTAGTTAGTCAGGAACTGGCCGACATGAGTGGCCCCGCAGAGTCCCAGGTCAATGGCCTCGGTGTCGCAGATGTACTTGACATTGCCGTCGCTCAGCGGCTTCCCGAGCAGGTCGAAGTCCTGGTACTCGAACATCAGCACCGCCATCTCCATGCCGCCACCCTCGCCGTCGTAATTCGTCAGCGTGGCCTTGATGTAGGGCTCCACGCTCCCGCCAAAGGCAGCCTTGTCGTACATTCCGGAGCACGCCTGTTTGCGCGTCTGTGTGAGGAACTCGCGGTTCGCCACTGCCAGCGAGGCCCACGAAAGAGCTGTGATTGCACTGGAAAGCCTCATGTTTGTGTGCTTCTTTTGCTCTGTTTCTGGCTGTAAAAAGTGTTGATGGAGAGAAACAGACGCGTTTATGAAGGATCAGCTCCGCCTCGCGACTGCCGAAAGCCCCGGTGTACTTTACTTTAAAAATGAAAAAAAAAAACATATAAATAAAATAATGCTTCTGGCGCGACTCGAACGGCTTATATAATCAGTTTCCGCGAATTTTTCTATCGCAAACAAAGTCCACGAGAAAGTCCGATGATCGATCACGGTGATGGGCGGCTAATACCTCCTGACGCCCGCTTTCAACCACCACCACACACGGCGGCTCGGCTGACACTGTGCTCACTGTATTGGCAGTCTACATTTACACGCTTTACCACTTTCCCCCGCGCTGACTGGACCACTGGTTGCTCCGATAGCGCGCCCTGGCAACTCTCCACACTACTCTCCAAGGCACCATACAATACAACCACAGCCCACACACCGAGATGAGCTCCCCAGAAAACGAGGTCGTCGACCTGACAATGGACGAGGAGTTCGAGGACGCCAAGGAGATGCCAAACTCCCAGATCACCATCACTGCCGCAGAGAACAAGACACAGGAAGAGGAATCAGTGACAGATGAACTTCCAGCGTACAGTGATGTTGAAGATGACGACGATGACGATGAAGATGAAGTGCCAATCATCCCGTCGTTGGAAGAACAGAGATCCGCCATCGATGCGCTCACTGACCTCACAACACCACTGCTCTCCGTTGGAACACCGATGTACATCATTCCTGCCAACTGGTACAACGACTTCCTCCACGCCGAGTTCAAAGACGCTGCAGATGCCCAGGTCAAACTCAGATCCATCAACACACACGGAATCATCAAGGAAGGCGGTCTCTTCTGCGACCAATCCACACTCCCACTGGTTGCTCTCCATGAAAAAGTGTTTGAAAGACTGAAAGAGTGGTATGGCTTGGCTCAAGGCTGTTCTCCGGTCGTCACTTACGCTGTAAAAGGCGAAGATGGTCCAGTTCCAGAATTCTGTAAGCCGTGCTTCCATCTCCATCATCTCATCTCAGACTCCACAAACACTCCTTCTTCTTCACATTTCGGCTCTTCTTACACCTCTATCCCAATGTTCTCCATCTCACGGCTTCATAGCTTTGAAGCGTTGGTTCAACTGGCAATCCAAACATTGGCTCACAAGGAACATCTCAACAAGCAGCCAGGATTCGAGAACAAGAAGTTCAGGATTTGGATCATGGTAGACGACAACGTATCCAGTTTGGACTACCTCATCACAACTTCCACTTTCATGAACTTGACTGGTAAATTCCTCGTCAAAAAGGAATACTTGACCCAATCCATCGAATCTACAAACCTGACCTTTGCTCATATATGCATTGAAGAGAAAATCGTCATGGCTCCTCCACCACCACCTCCAAGAAATACTCAAGCTGTCCCCGCTGCATTTGAACACACAAAGATCCGTGCATATTGGCCTTCTCTCTATCTCTACCATTTCCCACCAACTCCATCAGATGGTCGTATCGGTTTACAAAACTTGGGAAACACATGTTACATGAACTCGGCTCTTCAATGTCTTGTCCATATCCCAGAATTGACACAATACTTCCTCTTTGGATGTTATCACACAGAACTCAATGCTGATAATCCATTGGGTTACCAAGGTAAAGTTGCTTTGAGTTTTGCCAATTTGATCCATCATTTGTTTGATAAGAAACCAAACAGAGGTAACTATTACGTTCCTCGTGATTTCAAAAGCACAATTGGTTATTCAAACGATATGTTCTCTGGTTATCAACAACAAGACTCCCAGGAATTCTTGGCCTTTTTGCTTGATTGTTTACATGAGGATTTGAACAGAATCATCAAGAAGCCAATGACGACAAAGCAAGAGTTGAGTGATCATGAAGATGCTCAAAACATGACCAAAGTTGCTGAGCTGGCTGAAAAAAGTTGGGAATTGCACAAACTGAGAAACGATTCAATCATTACAGATTTGTTCGTTGGTATGTACAAATCTACACTTGTATGTCCCGTGTGTGACAAAATCTCCATCACGTTTGATCCGTTCAATGATTTGACATTACCTTTATTTGTTGACCAAGTTTGGGAAAGATCAATCGTCTTGTTTTTGAACGATGGACATATCAAGAAGTTTGACGTTGAATTACAGAAAACAGCCACTTATGACACGTTGAGGAAATACGTTGCAGACAAACTTGGACTCAATGTCAATCATTTGTTCACCGCTGAGGTTTGGAATCATCAATTCTACAAGAATTTCGAATCTTCAGAGTCTCAATCCGGTTATTTACCTCTCTCTGAGTTGATGGCTGTTGGTGATGACATTGTCATGTATGAAGTTGTTCATTCCGAAGGAGATTTGATCATCCCTGTGTTGAACACTGTCAATCCACCAAGTAACGTTCCCGATTCGTTTGGTTTGCCATTCTTCATCTCAGTTACAGAGGAGGAAAGAAAATCATTTGGTATCATTAGACAAAAATTGGAACACAGATATGAACAACTTAGTACTTTTAAGTACTTCTCCAAAGTTCGCTCCACACAAGATGGTGATACCAAGTTCACGCTCAAGGACTTCCCATTGTTGTCGAAACCAGCTGGTGAGAATGATGATGATGTTGATGATTTGTCTGGGTATGATTCAGATGTCTCATTGGCACATCCTGAGATCTCTGGTGATTATGCCTTCACCATCAAAGTGTTTGACTCTACTCGTGAGGTGAAGAACAGATCAAGACGCTCAAGATTCCAACGTGGACATACACGTTCGGCTTCTGAAGAAGTGACTGAGAAAGTTTGGATGCCAAGCACACAGAACAACTTCACTCAATTACCAAGTTTACTTGACGTTCTGGATGAGAAGAAGAGATCTTTGTACACTTATGCTAAGAAGGTTGATCTTTATACCTCTACGAGTGAATCTGGTGAAGTGTCTACTCCGTCTTCTTCTGTGGATAAGGAACTCATGGATATCATTGACACTGGCGTTGATGATTTGGACACTTTCCATCAAGAAGGTGATGTTGAAGAAGTACAAGAGCATAAAACTGTGGGTAACACCAGTGATGATGACTCTCCAGAGATGGACATTGAACCTTTGACTACCAGTCTGAGCTCTCCTTCGAACGATACACCAGTTGATGAAGTTCCATCTCAATTGAACGATGCTTTGAATTCACCTATTTTGAACCAGGATCTTGTTGGACCTCATGTTGCATTGGTTTGTGAATGGGATGCTGAATCATTTGAAACTTTCTTTGTTGGGTTAGAAGGTGAAGGTGAAGATGGTAAAGAGACATGGACCCAACCAGAAGTTATTGTCAATGAGGAAGTTGAAGAATCCAAGAAGTTGAGAGCCGCTAAGAAGAATGAGGTTTTAACGTTGGATAAATGTCTTGAATTGTTCTCCAAGCCAGAAGTGTTGAGTGATCATGATCTTTGGAGATGTTCAAATTGTCAAGAACTTCGTGCCGCCACTAAGCAGATCCAAATTTGGAACACACCTGATATTTTGACGATTCATTTGAAAAGGTTCCAAAATCAAAGAAGTTTCAGTGATAAGATTGATGCTGTTGTTGATTTCCCAATTGAAGGGCTTGATATGACAAGTCATTTGGCATCACCAGTGATGCATAAAGATGGAGCAATTTATGATTTGTTTGCCGTTGATAATCATTATGGTGGTATTGGTGGTGGACATTACACGTCGTATGCTAAGAACTTTGTTGATAACAAGTGGTATTACTACAATGATTCTCATGTGAGTGAAGCCGATCCTCTCAAGTCTATTAGTGGAGCTGCTTATTTGCTTTTCTATAAGAGAAGATCTAGTGATTTCCTTGGTGGAGAACATTTTGCACAGATGTTGGAGGCTGCAAGAGAAGAACATGATGAACGTGAGAAGAAGATTGTTGAGATGAATGAGAGTTTCTACAGAGACAGCTTGGATTCTGATGAGGATGAAGATGATGATGAAGAGGATGATTTCAGTGATTTGGAGGATGTCTCTGAATCTATTTCTGAAGAGGATGAATATGAACCTGTTGATGAGGTTAAGGTGAAGCATGTCACTGCACCTATGATTGCCAATGAACTGGATGATGACTCGAGTGATAATGTTTCTGTTCCTGTTGGGTCCGAGGATGGTCAACGCCGCAAACAACGTCTGATCAGTCGTGGTAAAGGCCCAAGCATTGACCGTATGGCGTTGTTCAGTGACCCTGATGCTGACTCCATGGGCCCTGCTTCCCCAGTGAGTGTCAACTCTGATGACAACTCGTCGACTTACTCTTGTACTGTCAATGCTCCTGTCCATTTGAGATGAACCGCTGATTGTGTAATAGATCTTGATTCCTGTGTACAAATCTCTGTGTAGTATAGAAGGTGCGCTTCGTATCCTAAATTCCAGAGCGGCTAAAGGCACAGACGGGGTTGGGTCCCCCGCGGAGTCGATTCGATGATCACTCGATCTCGGACAGGAGGGTGGACGGGTGGACACTGGACACTGGACTGGAGGGCGGACCAAGTGGTACCATTGTTTGGACGTTTTGCAGATGTAGCGATAATTGCGACGAGATTGACAGCTATCAAACTCAAGGGGTGCGTCTCGCCGTGGACTGACAGGTATGTGCCCTTGCAGCAGCAGGATGGGCTTTGGGGCTCCGGGTACCAACACTGCACAACTCCCCACAAGGAAGGAGCCTCTGGACAATCGAGTGACTGCCTGTTCCCCGCAAGACTCAATCATCAATCGCCCGACTCAGAGCACCCGGTGGCCGTCCATTTGTGTGGGTTTTTGAACACCTGTCACCGCCCCGCATTCGATCATTTCGATGCCCATCAAAGCGGCCGATCGCTGGGCACAACAGGTCTCGGCCCCGAGTCAAGTATAGAAGCACAGAACACATCGCTAAGCGCTTCCCGATCCGGCCACACGTCCAGGCCCTAAAACACCTTCTACTATACTTACAAAGTTGGTCCCCCACACACCCCACACAAAGCACACGACGTCACCGGGCTGTCGATGGTGCGGCGGACTGTGCGGTGATCTGTCCTGGCTGCCCGACTACTGGACGGCTCTCTCTGGTATAAAGGTGTGGTGCTTTCCCCGCCTTGTTGATCTGTGAACTGGTGCTGATGACTTGCTATACACAACTACAACTTATACACAATGGGCGTCCTGGCTGCTATCCACCGCTTCATCGGCGACGGCAGGGGCTTCTGGAAGCCTGGAAAGCAGATCTCCTACGCCATCACCTTCACCTGCGAGCTCGCCTTCATCCTGTTTGGTATCGAGCAGGGACTCATGGGCAACCTGATTGACGGTGACGACTTCCTGAAGACATTTGACTACCCAACAGGGTCCTATCTGGGCATCATTGTGTCCATCTACACACTCGGCTGCTTCTTCGGCTGTCTCCTCAACTACTTCACCGGTGACATCCTCGGTCGCCGCTTGACGCTGATGCTCGCCATGGTGATCGTCTTTGTTGGTGTCATCCTCCAGTCCTCCGCCTTCTCCGTCGGCCAGCTGATGGTGGGCAGATTCCTCGGTGGGTTGGGAACAGGCATGGAGACCTCGACGGTGCCTATGTACCAGGCTGAGAACTGTGAGAGTCACGTCAGAGGCCGTCTCGTCACCTCCGAGAACATGTTCGTTGGTGTTGGCTTGGTGTACGCCTACTGGCTCACGTATGGTATGTCTTTCACTGATGGCAGCTTGAAATGGCGTTTCCCAATGGCCACTCAAATGATCTTTGCCGGTATCGTGTTCTTACTCTGTTTCACCATTTGTGAGTCTCCGAGATACCTGTACAAGATTGGTATGAAGGAGGAGGCGAAGAAGAACTTGGCCTATGTCTTTGGAAGAGAAGAAGACGATCCAAAGATCCAGGGAATGTACAACGAGATCCAGGAGTCGATGCTTTTAGAAGAAATGGAAGAGAAAGGTTGGGCTGCTCTGTTCAAGAACGATTCCATCAGAACAAGACAAAGACTCATCATTGCCTACTTGGGCCAAGTTGGTAACCAATTGTCAGGTATCAACATCCTGAACTACTACATCACCACCGTCCTTATCCAGAATGTTGGCTTAGACAGCAACTTGGCCATGATCCTCGGTGGTTGTTCCGTAACCACGTTTGCCATTTCCTCCATTGTCCCTGCCATTTGGTGTGATAAGATTGGAAGAAGACTGCCCGGTATGTGGGGTCAAGCCGGTTGTGGATTCTCAATGATGATGGTTGGCATTTTGTTAAGTTTCCAAGACAATCCTAAGCTTTCAAAAGTAACTGGTTCCGCCGCTGTCACTTTCTTCTTCACTTTCCAAGTTGCATTTGGCTCTTCCATCAACAGTATCCCATGGGTCCTTGTCCCTGAGATCTTACCATTACAAATCAGAGCTAAAGGTACAGCTTTCTCCATCGCTGGTAATTGGATGTGGAACTTCTTCGTTGTCGAGATCACACCAACTCTTATCACAAACATCAAGTACAAATCATACATCATCTTTGCAATTACAAACGCCTGCTTCGTCGTCTTTTATTACTTCTGTGTCCCAGAAGTCAAGAACGTCTCATTGGAAGCTGTTGACAGTTTGTTCTTGAACGATGGAAGATTCTGTATGGGTCTCGTCAATGCTGATAAGTACAGAACACGTCCAGAAGACAATGAACGTCACATCATGGAGGATGATTCCAAGTTGAGTGTCGACCATTTGGAGAAACAGAATGAGTCTGTTGAAGTTGATAGTACTGGGATCAGTAAATGAGGCTCTTCTCTCTATAATCCCTGGTGGATTTCATATAAGCATTTGGATTTATTGATTTACAAGTGTAGTTTCTGGTATATAACTAGTAAGTATACGACTGAGTACGTCATATGGCGCGTACGTTGTAGTGTATTGGATCTGTATGGGACTACAGTCTACGCGTGTACTTGTACGTGGAGAGCTCAAAAAAACATGAACCCGCCACTTTAAGCCCTGAAGTAGTAAATACAGAGCCTATATTACACTCAGAGTGTCCAATTGGCCTCTAAGACCTACTTCAAAATAGAAATCTTCTATTTACTCCAGAAAATAGAGTGACGTTAAGTCATTTGAGTAGTTCAATCATAGTTGGTATAGTCTAACTTGAAAACTTTCTCAAACATGTGCGAATTTTGGGGATATTTCAGTTGCACACTCATAACTACCATGCAGAACTCTTATACCCAGAGTTTCACACCCGTAACTCTCAGATTTATAGAGAAACTTGAATTTAAGTCATGTAAGAGATATCCTTGGTGTCCGGGTGGGTGTTCGGGTTTTTCCAATATGTGGTGTCTGGATGTTTCATGGGATGGAGGCAGGAATCATAAGTCAATCATCTTGAAAGGTGATTACATCGGTGCACAGATACCTCTATGCTTTGTGTAGCAACGAGATATATAGCTCTAAGGTCGGATCATATGATCCAGGGGTTTATACTGCACATGCCTGACGTTATAAGTGAAAGAGATCAGTGATCATTTCAGCTCATACTTGATCTTTGAGGTTATATAAAGGAGAGTTTCCCCTCCCAGGCCTATAGGCTCGCTACATATATGAAAAGAACATCAAGTATTCATCCTTACAGATCTTAATGACAGAAAAGAACTTACAAGACCAAGAGGAAACCATTGAGAACCCAAAGCAAGCCGTCACACGTGATGCTCCACCGGGTCCACCGAAACTCGCATCTCCTACAAAAGAGTGGTGGGTGAAGAACTGGTGGAAAGTCCTAATCACCATCTTCATCTTGCTGGTTGTAGCTTACTTGATTGCTCTTGTTCATACCGCTTGTTTCACCCCAGAGAGAACCGTTGAATTGCCAGTGGTGAAGGCCATCACGAAAGGTAGTGCCTACTTCTTTGCAGGTGTATGTGTCCTTGGGATAGTGGGTGGTATAATCGTTCTTCTCGGCTCTTTAGTCGTTTATTTGTGGACATTTGACGGTGAACTTTCGTTGTTAGTTGCTGGGTTTGGGGGTTTGTCAGTGGCGGTAGGAATTATTTCAGGAGCTGTCTGGGCCCTAGTGGGGTTGATCTTACTTGAAGAGATCCTCATGACTCTTTGATATCTTTTTCGATAATTGACTCTATATTGTTTAATGCAATCATCATCTATTATACAGAAACAAATAGCGGGATCCCAACTTCGTCTTTGTGTCGGGTAGCTGCAAACATACATATACATATCAAGATAAGAGGAGGGACTAGGAGTTCCTTGTCTCTGCCCTTCATAAGAGCTCAGTAAGCCAGCTTATCAATCCTGTTGTGTAACATTGTCAATACCTCGTCAGAATGGTCGATGTTGGTTTTTAGAATGTTGACGCTTTCAGAAGACTCCAGTGGTTGTTGTTCTCAGAAGACTGGAATTAATGGGCTCAGACTACAGCGTGGAATTGTATATGAAAAATCGCTGGTGGTTTACCCCTCCCATACACACTCAGGAATTGCCATTACATAAGGAACTCGGACCTCCAATGGAGTCTTTGTGCCTCTAATGAACAATACCTGATCCCATTTCCATTTCCATTGCCTTTATAACTTTGTAGCATCTTCGACACCTATAATCTACAAGGGACAGCAGCGGGATCCCAATTCCGTCTTTGTGTCATGTTGAAGGACTGGACCAACTTATGAATTTGCACAAGATTCTCTTTCTTCAATGAATCTACAGATACAAGTATACATCTATCAGAATGAAGTATCGGACCAACTGTATGAGTGTTGGGGTTTGCATTTGGTCTCAGTTTTTTCAGTGTATTCCCCATATGTCAGTGTCAAACTGGTGGTCCCCCTTGTGTTTCCACTACGATCGATGTCATAATGGTCGATTTTGCAATGCATTGAAACGGGGGTTCTTGTCCGTCTTTATAGACTAGTTGATGATCCATATAGATATGCTTCTATTCAGGAATTGCCATTGCATAAAGGTTGTGTGTGATTTGTCTGTAACACACCTCAGAATGAACAATACCCGATCAACAATCCTGTAGTAGTACACTTATAGAGCTGGGTATAGACAATTAGTTGCTAAATCATCACCATTAGATAGTATATCAACGGTGTAACTTGTATTAGAAAAATGCCTGCTTAAGATTACCGCTCATCTCTGATCTACATAAAACGTTATATACAGAGGAGGTTTACCCCTGTGTCCCAGGCCCTCAATCAGTCCAATAAACACACGTGTTCTACTACTGAAACATGATTTTAAAGGACCAGTACCAAGAGGAAGACATCGAGAGCCAAGCAGATTATGGGGCAATCAAAACATCTTCAAAACAGCCAAGACCCGCCTCCCCTACAAAACAGTGGTGGTTGAAGAACTTGTGGAGAGTCGTTCTCTCTGTTACTGTCTTCCTCGTTATACTCTACATCTTTGCCTTTGTCCACTGCCTTTTTTCCCAGTCTGAAGATACGATTGAACTGCCATTAGTCAAGGCAATCTCTAGCGGTGTTATCTACTTCCTTGGTGCAGTGGCTATAATCTGTGTAATTGTTGGCTTTGCTAGTCTGATTGGTTCCGTATTCGTCTTTCTGTGGACCTCAGACGCTGAATTGACAGAGGAGTTCACCATGCTTGGTAGCTCTGTGTTAGCTATAGGAATAGCTTCATATGCTTTGTACTTTGCAATGACTGAATTGGTGAAAGAGCTTCCTTAAAGGGTTTAGCTCAATGATATACTCTATAGCGGGATCCGAACTCCGTCTTTGTGTTGTTGTAGTCATACATTGTATAAAAACCACAATGAAAATGTTTATTCCGGCTTGTTCTCTCTGAATTCTACTGAGACTATGGATCCTCATTTCCCCTTGGATGATAATAGTTTGAGGGATATGGTACCAAATGTTGTTGAACCGAGCATGCAGTGTGTTTACTTGTACTATAGGAGAATGGGGAGCCTTCATCAGTCCTTAAAAAGACCAGTGGTAAACCCCATTAAGCTTATGCTCACACTAAAGAGTTGCCATTTATACGAGGCGTGTGATTTATCTAAACACCTCTCACAATGAACAACACCTTATCTCTATGTCTGTAGTCATAGCCCTTCTCTTCTGAGAGTTATGATAACAGCTCATACATCCGACCTTTGATATAAAAGATCATTCTCCACGCCTCTTCTATACTTCATATACTACAGCACCAGCACCACCACAACCTGTCAATAAATGACGGATACAAGCACATAAGGCAAAGGGGAAACAGTTCAGGCTGGTACACTTATAACTCCACCAACCCCCGTCTCCCCTACAAAAGCGTGGTGGGCAAACAACTGGTGGAGAGTTATCCTCTCAGCGGTTCTCCTTTGGGTTATAATCTACGCAGGGTTGGTGGTCCATGTTTTCAATTTCACACCTGAGAAAACGGTTGAACTGCCATTTGTCAGAGCTGCTACCAGTGTTATGCTTTCCTTCTTTAAATGGCTGCATATCCTCATGGTGGTTGTTGGTTCCCTTACTACAATCGGTGCTTTAGGGATGCTGTTGTGGACCTCTGACATGGAACGCTCATTGACAGTTGGTGCCGCTGGATTGTTCGTTTTGGTTTGTACAGGGCTCCCTTGGGTTTCCACTATTATCTTGGATGAAGGGGTGCTGCAGAACCTTCCAACCGAATAAGATATCTATCACTGATTACACCTTTCTCTGTATGATGTAAGAGCCATTTTAAAGAGCGGGATCCCAACTCCGTGTTTGTGTAGCGTGGAATCCAGTACTATATATACTACACTGAGTAATGAATGATCCTGAGCGGTTGCATTTCTCCTTTATCAACAGTTTGACACTTGTTCTCATTCTAGAATACTCGTCTCTTGCCTTGATCACCTAGTGTGATATGAACTTCTTTTAGCACTAGACTTCAGTGGTTGGCTGGGTGATGGGCTGGTCTCTTGCTATGTGGTGTATCTCTATATAAGCCACTGGATCCCCACTCACCCATACATCTTCGCTCTTTCAACAGGGAGTTGCCATTACAACAAAGTGCGCAGATTATATATATCTAACAACACCTTGAAATGAACAACACCCTGAGACCATTTGATTGCGTTGTAGTTATAAACCTCTTTCTTGACCACCCACATAAAGCTGGTTGAAAGGCGGAACCCCAATCCCGTCTTTGTGTCATGAGAGAAACCACCCCTTTATATATCTTCATCTTCTGATCTCAATGCATGATAACTAACAGATCAATGACATACGTTCTCCTTCAAACGAACACCAAAGCTTTGGCCCACTTATCGTCCAGGACTATCATATGTAATAGCCATTGCCTGTCGTTGATCGTTTGTTACTTACAGGTGGCCTAGTTATTGAGGTTTATGGAAGTCTTACACATCTTCATAGATCACTGAACTTTCCCTATAAACTCATAGTCAAGGAATTGCCATTATACAAAAGAGCGTGTCATCGATTTGTCTATAAACTCATCTGAACGCCTCTTAAAAGTGAACAATACCTTACCTCTACACTTGTAGTAATTCCATCTCTCTTACAAGCCACACTCATATGTATATGTTCATAGTATAGAAAAGTTATATGTAAAAGCAAAACCAATAAGATATCCACCCAAAAAGTCATTAAAGACATAAATATAAACAAAAGAATCAAACAGAAAATCAAACAACAACAACAACAACAACAACAACATCAACAACATCTCTTCTCATCTAGAACCAAATAACCTCGAAGTCATAGAAGTCTTCGTTCTCTGGAATGCCAAAATACCATCAATCTTACCAAGAACCAATTCAAGCAATTCTTTACGTTGTTGAAGTTCAATGTGTCTCTTAACTTTGGGATCCTCTTTGGCAAACGTTTCAACTTGTTCTTCAGTTAAATTCTGTGATAATTTGGCATCCAATTCACGTGGGAACTTGTAAAAGAAATCAGTCAACAACTCAACGTTCAAGAACAAAACAGCAGTTGTGGTGAGTTTCTCATTGACAACGTTCAAGAAAACCTCTGGACATTTGAACTTGTTCTCTTTAACTTTACAAGCATTTGACTTCAAAGATTTCAATCTCAAGTTCAAAATCGTTTGACGATCTTTAAGGAACAATGCCTCTTTACCACGATTCAACAACACTTGAGAAAATCCAACTGTTTCTTCATTCAACTTACCACCTTCTTCCAAATATGTCATAACCTGAGTCAATTTACGGCCACCAATAGAAGATTTCAAATTCTGGAACGCATCATTGACTTGGTTCAACTCTTGCTTAATCAAATGAATGGAATGTTCACGAGAGATGTTCCATTCACGATCTTCAACGTCAACTTCGTACTTGTATGGCTTGATACAGTTCTCAACTTGATCAGCAGTAGATGCATAACGAGAGTTCAAAACGGATTGAGCAGCTTCTTTAGCAGCTTCTCTTGCCAATGGATGGTTCTTCAACTGTGTCTGTTCAACAATGTTATCAACCTCGGAGATGATGGCATTGGCAATGAGAGATGTAGAGAGACGACCAACACCCAGTTTGGTCAGTGATGACGTTGTCAAATCAAGTTTCTTCAACCAATATGGATCTTCTTTGTTTGAACTGTTTAGTTGTTCCAAATTGGCAATCAATAGCTTGGTATCTGAATTGTGGTCAGTGGCTTTGTTCCAATAACGAGCAGCGAGTAAATCCAAAACTTTTTGATCCAATTCAGCACGAAGAATAGATTTCAACTCTGAACGACCAAAATTTTCATTGAATTCTTTAATGGCCAATTTCAAAGTATCAACATTCTCAGCAAGATAAGTCTTTGGAGTCAAATGACGATCGTTGAATTCAACTTTGAACTTGTATGCGGTTTCATCCAATTCTTGTTGAACCAAAGCAGCAGTTGGTGCCAATGACATGGACATCGTACGTTCCAAGACTTTAATCAATCTCTTCTTCAAAGTTCTTGTAGAGACACTGCAATTGTTGAAGTCTTGCTTATGTGATTTCAAAAAAGTGTACTCAAAGTTCTGTTGAGCAACAAATGCATCGTGTCCAGTGGCTTTACGGAAAAGAGACTTTGATGGAGATTTGGTAATGACACCGACATAACCCATCTTCAAAGGATACTTCTTGTTCAACAAAATGTCTTTAGCAACTGAAGGTTCAACAAGATCCAATTTGGTAATGACACCAATGGTACGTTCACCCTTGGGATCAGCCAATTTCGATGCTCTGAGGGCAGCACTGTTAGCCAAATCGACATCAGCAGAAGAAATTGCAAGGATGACATTTGGTGCCTCCAAGTATTTCTCACAAACTTCACGAATCTTTTGCTTGAGAACCGGTGGTTGATCAGCAGCCTCGACTTGGATATAACCTGGGAGATCGACTAGTGACAAGTCTGGGATAGAAGGGGATCTGATGGTGAGTTGGATCGGATCAGCAGAGATTGCATCTGTTTCTGGGACAGCCATGTTCAGATCGAACAAGATCTTTTGCACCTCATGGAAATCTGTGAGGTTGTACATCTTCAAAGCGGGGAAGTCGGCGGTTTCAGCAGCTGTGTTTGGGGTGTTGACCAATGTGAGTTCAATAGGACGACGGGTGACCATGTTGGAACCCTTTGGCAAGAACTCCTGACCAACGATGGCCTCGAGAACAGAAGACTTACCAGAGGACTGGGAACCAACGACAACGATGGATGGGAGTTTCAGCGTGTCTGAGGATCTGTCAATCTCCTGAAGCAGGGATCTTATCTCGATCATCTGGCGTGTCAAGTTGAGCATCTGGTCGTCCGTGGTGTCCTCTTCCTCTTCCTCGTCGTCTTCCTGGTCGATGAGCTCTTCCTTCTCCTTCTCTTCGTCCTCGTCGTCAATGACACCGGCAATGGCAGCAGCGGTGCCGACGGCAGTGGCAGAGTCGCCGTCTGGGCCGCCACCGCCAGAGGTTCCAGAGGAAGAACCACCAGAAGAGCCGCCGTCGCCAAAGTTGATTCCGCCAACAAAGTCAGCAACCGATGAGCCCAGGTCCTTCAACTGCGACAGCTTCTGCTGCGTGAAGCTCGACGCCTCCTCGACTTTGTACGCCACGTAGCTCCCGGCAGCAGCGAGGCCTCCGCCCAGGTAGGCAGGCACCCGCACCGTTTTCGCCACGATCTTGGGGATGGCGTAGAAGGAGAACGGCCGTGACGACGGCAAAAGAGCATTGCTTAGCGCCCTGTGACGCTGGAACGGCGTGGAAAACCGCTGCGAAAGCCCTGTGAAAGGTCTCAGCGGCGTGTGTAGCATTCGGAGCTGCGGTGGGCGGACTATGGAGCCCTTCACGCGGTTCATCGTCGTTGCCGCCGTGTATTTGTGTTGATTTGATGGTTGTTTTGGTGCACTTTGCTCTGGTGGCGTTTAGTGGAAATGTGGTGCTTTTTTAGCCGCCGAGTGGTGTGCGGGTGTTTGTGGGCGTACCTTTCATGAGTCTCTACGGCTCATGGGTTTAATTCTTATGGCAGTGGGTTATAACTTTGTATGTTGAATGTATGTGTTCACCATACACTTCTACACCAAAAAGATATAAATAAACGGGTTGTTGGGTTGTTCATTAAGTTCATGAGCGATCTTTGATCTTGTGTGTGGAACTCTCTATAGTACAGTACTTCATATCTCTCCTCTTCTTCTCCTTCTTTTCTCCTCTCTTTTAAGCCAGACTTTGTAAGCATACCAGTATTACATAGCAGCTGATTAATCGTGGATAGTCTCCTTCTTCTCGAGCGGGTTGTATCTCAGGAACTTCTCAATCAGGTCAACGTGTGTCAAGATCATTCTTCTGCAGCAGTATCTCTTCAGTTTGAGCTTGTCCAGGGCGTCACCTTCCGACATGTCCTCACCAAGAAGCTCGAGGTATGGCTCCCATTTGTCACCGACGACCTGTATGCACATTGTTAGTAAACCTGTCCTTCCTTTTGTGTTGTTCTTCATCACTTTGTCCTCTCTTCATGAACACACAGCACTGCCAGTACTGCACCGTTTCAAACGCTGAAAAGAAGACACCGACACCGCCACGCCACACAACTCACTTTACCACACGAGAAACAGCGAACTGGAACAATCATCGTTTATCTTCCTGCTATCTTCGGCTTTCCTCTATTACAAACCAGAAGAATTTTCCACGGTTTAAAAAAAAAGAGAGAGAAATTCGCGGAAAATCGCGAACT
Organism: Petasospora maritima; assembly: GCA_030557345.1. Lineage (NCBI taxonomy): Eukaryota > Fungi > Ascomycota > Saccharomycetes > Phaffomycetales > Wickerhamomycetaceae > Petasospora > Petasospora maritima. The sequence continues at coordinate 63,801 of JAKTOZ010000025.1, forward strand.
CGCTCGATGTGCGCCCCGAACCGCCTCCCAGTAAAGAAAAATTTTGGTGCGATGAGCTCTGTGTTTTCATGTCTTTTGTACCTTTAAATCCCTAATTTCCCACAGAAGCACCGATGTCAGCAGAGTTCAAGACGTCATTGGTCGGCGGTGGTCAGCCACTGCGCAATTCCCAGCTTCTCTGCGCGGACGGGCGCCACTTAATCGTCCCGTTCAACAACCAGCTGAGAGTCTACCTTCTTACCACTCGTCAATGTGTCCGTTCTTTGAAGCTCACCGAGCAAAACGGAATTAAGCTCGATGGTCTCGTGTGTTTGAAACAGGACGTTCAAGATGAGAACCTGGTGTGGCTCTTCCTCGAGTCCGGTGAGGCCCTTGTCGTCAACTGGCGTGAAAAGGTCAACGAACCAGTCACCAAGAGACTCTCTTTATCACTTGCTAAGGACGACTCTCTTTTGTCTGTTGTTTCCTTTGACCAGGCCTCTGTGCTCACACTTACAGGTAAGAAGTCCGACAACCCACACACAAGATCCCTTGTCCGTTACTCTCTCGAGTCCGCAAAGGAGGCTTCTTCAACGTTGTCCACAGTCAAGTCATCAGTGCTCTTCTCCGTCTCCAAAGACGCTCAACACATTGCATTCCTCACAAAGCCAACAGACGCCACGACCCAGGTTGTTCTGCTCAACGTCACCTCGGGCAACAAAAAGACAACACCATACCCTTACAAAGCCCACATCACAGCATTGGCCCTTTCTAACGATGGCACAGTCGCTCTCGGCACACAAGCTGGTGTCATCCAACTCATCTTCCCAGACTCTTCAATCAGAGCTTTGAAATGGCACATTGACACAGTCAAATCCCTTGCATTCTCCAACGACGGCCACTACTTGTTATCCGGTGGTTTGGAACGTGTCTTGGTCTTTTGGCAATTGGACACTGAGAAACAACAGTTTCTCCCACGTCTCTCTGGTGAGATCTCTGATATTGAATCACCATCTGATGAGCTTTACACATTGATAATCCGTCTGGATGCAAATCATGAACAGTATGAGATCTTGGTCTTGTCCTCTGCCGATTTGCAGTCTCGTCTCTCAGTGACAGGTCCTCGTCAATCCTTCACAACTCCATTGTCAGCCATGAAGAAGATACACAAGTTGTACGCCAAGGATAAAACCATTGATCCACAAAGACTCAAATACGACTTCACCACTCCATTTGCCGTCCATCCAACAACAAAACAACTCTATTTGATCCATGGTGCAAACTTGCAAGTGTTTGACTTCTACAAGAGTGAACAGGCCTCAGTGCAGAAAATCACTGATACGTTACAAACCGGTAAAGTTAGATCAGAAGTTAAACTCTTGGACCCAGAAGTTAAGAAGTTTGCCTTCACATCTGATGGTAAATGGCTCTCTACAGTGGAAGAACACCATCATGGTGAGATTGACAACTTGCTCTCTCAGAATGATTTGACTTGTGTTCTCAAGATTTGGAGATTTGTCGAGTCACAGAACAAAAGCACCACACAACCATCCACCACATCATCGTGGGAATTGGTCACCAAGATCGTCAACCCTCACGGCGTTGGTGTTCCAGTGCGTTCCCTCATCCCAGCCCCATCTTCATACTTCCGCGGATTGGCTTTCCTCTCTGCTGATGATCAAGGTGGTGTTCGTCTCTGGCGTCCACAACCAAACTCCCAGGCTTGGTCCTTGAGAAAATTGAAGCCTTCAATGGGTCTTCACTCCCTTTCTGTCTCTTTGGCTTGGTCTTTGGACTCGTCGTTGATCTTCATGGGCTTTGACGACACACTAATCCCAATTGACACATCAACGTTTGAAGAGATTTCCACACCTGAGATTGCAACATTGACAAGAATCGCTGGCTCTACGATCCGTGATCTCGCCGTGTTTGAACATACTCTTGTCATCCTTTCATCCACATCCCTCAAGACCATCAACTTACTCACATTGAAAGAAACCCCACTTGTCATTGCCACAAATGCACCAAGACACGCTGAGAACCTACTCGCAATCAACCATACAAGAGGAACACTTGCCCTCGCCGTCAACTACTACTCGAGAGAGTCCAACCGTTGCGAGGCCAAGATCTTCGTCTTTGACCCACAGACACTCCAACCGTTGTACGTTTCCAAACACGACACATACATTTCATCCATCCGTTGGAATGGCGATGAGGACTTCCTCTTCCTTGATTGTAAGTCCCGCATTGGTCTTGTCTCCTCATCCAAGCTTTCCGAAGAAGAGGAACAGACAGACTATCAGCAGGAGATGAGTGTCTTGCTTGCACAGGCCGAGGCCACTTCCAAAACAGTCTCACATAGAGACGTCATTGATAACACTGAGGAGATCAACGGTGCGAGAGTCTTGGATGCTAACTCGTTCGTCACGCTGTTCGATAGCATTGGTACGATCCAGTTGGAGACGCTGTTCGAGAGGGTTATGCAGGTCGTGGAGTGATTTGTATAAGAGAGAGAGGAGTATAAAAACTACTTTTGCATGTTTAGATGAAGAGAGTTGTAGAAAGATAAAAAAGATAAGAAATGTCCCAATAAGGAAGGTGTGGGCGTACCTGGTGATTGGACGTCGAGAGTGGAGAGTGGAGACTCGAGAGCATAAAAACAACAACAAACCACAAACATCTCTTCCTCTTATATTCTATTTGGTTAACCATGAGTAGCAGGGCCGGGTTTTAACCATCCAATAAGATTATCTCCTAACAGAGCTTTTTTTATTGGGAGACGCTACCATGTGCCCGGCCCGCTTGGATTCCTCTCACTGTTAGTGCTCGCCCGGTTGTTGCTCTGTTGTGTTATACAGACATCATGACTGGGGGCCTTACTTTTGAGAGCACATCACCTCATGTCCAACGTCTGTGGAAGTTTCCCCTATCCATCTGTGGCTCGGTAAGTATTGTGTTTGAGTTTTAAGAGTAACGGGTCGTGAGGGCTCTACACACGTTCTACACCAAATTCTGAAGTTTCTTCTCTTCTCTGACTGGGGGCCTTACTTTTGAGAGCACATCACCTCATGTCCAACGTCTGTGGAAGTTTCCCCTATCCATCTGTGGCTCGGTAAGTATTGTGTTTGAGTTTTAAGAGTAACGGGTCGTGAGGGCTCTACACACGTTCTACACCAAATTCTGAAGTTTCTTCTCTCCTCTATTTGTTTTGAAACTTGTAGTTATATCGTAACATGTGTAATCATTAGTGTTTCTTCTCGTTCCATTGTTCATAAGGAATGGTCTTACCACTGGCCAAAACTGCCATCCTATCACTCCATTCCTTCACTTCAACATCACGACCTCTCCATCTCAAATCATCCAACTCCTCAGCCTTCTCTTGTCCTTCATTTTCAATAATTCTCAAAATCACCTTATGAATGGCAACAACGAGCTCATTCTCCTTCATGATTCTTTCCAAAGAATCACTCAACCCTTCAATCTCAACACCTTCAGGGATTCTCTTCAACACAGACCCATCAAACAAAGTTCCAGTATGTTGCAGTAATGCCCTGATGAAATTTGGCTTGTTTATACCGTTATCCAAAAAGATATCCCACAGTTTATCATCATTCTGTGCACGAGCAAATTCAATAGCCATATCTGGATCGTCCAACTTGTCAATGATCAAATACATCGCCTCGGATGTCTTACCAACACGACCAAGTAAATGGACAAGCTCTGGGTATAATCCTCTTTTCCTGGTGATATCCATGGCAATGTCCATATCGTAGTGTTGTGCTTTCTTCAAATATGCAAGAAGAGATGTTGGTGAAAACTCAGCATATAAGCCCATAAGTTCATTCTCAAATGGTTCAGCCATGAATGGATCAACAGAGTTGATTTTCTGCAAATAGAGGAATGATACAACACGAAGATCAGCATTGTCGAGTAAAGAGATCAGTCTCTCCGGGAGGATCTCATGACGTTGTTCAACTAATATGGACAAGATTGGTGTAAGATTCTCAGAAAGTAAATCGAGTGGTGCTTCATGAAGCTCTTCTTGTGTGATGGTGAATTTGATTATGGTTGGGATATCTTCAATGAAATGAGAGATAAGGTGATGCTTGGATAACAGATCAATAGTCTGCGGATCTTCAAGAAGGATGAAATGCTTAACAGCCTTAACTGGGAAGTCGGTCTGGAGGTAAGAGTTGGCCAATGCACGGCGTAACACTGGTAAATTAAGTTCAACCTCAAGCTTCTGTTCAATCAGCTGTTGGATGTGTTCATAGTCATAGTAAATTGGATCCCATGATGCCATGTAATGGAAGAATTTCTCAGTGTCTTCGTTCAAGAAGTACTCCAAACATTTGTCATAGATATCGGATGGTAACTCCACTGGACCAGCAGTGGGTAAGATCTTGGCCAAGTAGTCAATCTTCTTCGCATGAATGAAGATCCATGACCATTGTTCCCATTTCTCTACTAAGAAAATGCCCTGTTCACACTTATCCATGACCTGTTTGAAAAAATTTGTAGCCTGTTGCCAATTGTCATCATCGAGATAGACCTGGACTTGTTTGATACCAACATTACAACGATCCTCTGTAGAGATCAAATGTTCACTCATTTCCCATGCTTGAAGGTAACGGCGTCTCTCCAAGTACCAGTTATATCTTCCCAAAAGGTCAAACTCTTCAGCAATGATACCATCAGTGGAGCAAACAATAAAGTACTTGGGTTTGGCGCCGATGAATTGGCCCAAATGGAGGTCATTGATGCGAAGCTGTTCGTATCCTCTGAGAACAATCTCGTCCGTGCTTGTCTCTTCGAGTGTCACTGAGTTGATGATACGAAGCTCTGGTGCTTCTGTGATACGTCCTGGGGAATTGACAGTGAGGACAATGAGATCACCTTTCAAGAATGCGATTCCAGCAATGAATCCATCTTGTATCGTCGTCTCAAACTCGATAGTGACGTGTGCCTCAGCAACAGGCTTACTGAACGTGCTCATGGCAGAGCTCAACTTGAAGTTGCCTCCATTATGACGACCTTCGCCAGACATCATAGCAGATCCATCATCACACTTGACCAACCAGATGTGGTCACACCAACCCACCAGCATTCTGTCATGTTCTGGGAAGCTGACTCTCGGCCAACACAACTCAGCAGGGTACTCTGTGTTCTTTGGACGTGTGATTCTGTGAACAAGCGTGTCTGTTCGAAGATCCCAGAAGGAGATACCGTCGTCGCTGAACCAAACCAAGACGTTGCCGATGATCTGTAAGTTGACGATGGGTCCGTTGTCCTGTGCCAATGTTCTCTCGGCTCTGGCTCCCAACCAGTTCGTGTTACTGAGGACGACTTTGCCCTGCTTTGTTCCGTAGATGAAAGATCGTGTTGTGCTGTAATCCCTGTTCAAAACCACTGCGTATATCGGCGTCTTCAAGTCGTAAGCCGCCGTTGCCGTTGCGGTGTGAAGCTCGGCCAAGTTGGCAATGAGCACTGTGCCGTCCATAGAAGCCGCAGCGACAAAGTGGCCGTCGCAGTGAGCTGCCAAGATGGGCGATTTCCTGGACCTTACTGTCCCCAACGGCTGGAGATCCGTGTCGGTGATGTGGAGGAGCCCTGACGATGTGCCAAAGCAGAAGCAAGACTCTGTGATGGCAATGGCGGACACCAACTCTTTGCTGAAGAAGGTCTTGGGGAGTTGCTGGAGTCGCGTGTACTTGAGAGATGGCGGGTCTTCGTCCTCGTCCTCGCTTTCTTCCTCACTGGATTCTTCATCTTCTGACGACGATTCTGCGCTGTGTTCGCTGGCTTCTGTTGATGTCTTGCCATCCAGCTCGTCGTTGTGCTCGTGTTCGGCACCATTGCTCGCCACCGAAACATGCTCTGACAGCGCTTGAAAGGGCGGCTCGGAGAGCTCACTTCGAACTGTCTCCTCGTCCATTTTGTGTGTCTGTTGGTGCGCTGTATCTGTGTAGCGCCGTCAATTACTGGGATTAGCATTCTAACAGATGGAGATATACGTTCAGTGTGGCGGGTACTAGTAGTTTATAAAACGAATTCGCGATTTCCCGCGAACTCGTTCGATGCGCCGACATAGCTGGGGTCAGATCTATCATCTCCTACTTGGAAGCACGGCGCAGCCCACCAGGGCTACCACGTTCCATATATTGGACTCTACATCACACTGGATAACGAAAACAAAATAATAGTCACTGGTGCTTTATAATTGTAACAAAACTAATACATAGGCAACTTTTAATCAGAGCTTCAGCTCTCAGTAGCCTCGCAGAACTGGATGAGTCTCTTGACACCAACACCCCAGTTACCAGTTTCCTCTGAATGGTTAGCCATGATCTGCAAGTGCAAGGACATGGCAGCGCTGAAGTTCTTGGCAGAAAGAGCATCAGACAATTGGTCCAAAAGTTGAAGACTTGGAGCAGTCAACAAGTCCTGGTTGTTCAAGTGATCATACAAGAAGTTCAATCTCTTCTCAGTGTCAATCACCTGCTTAGAGAACTGTTCTGGAATATGTGGAGCAACGCTCTTGAAAGAGGCATCAATCACTTCAAAGATCTTCTTGTTCTCTGGTGGGATGTGCGAACGGTCACCGGCTGGATACACCTCCTTTGGTGGAGCAGCTGGTGGTTGCTGTGGCTGGATAGGTGGAGCAGAAGCAGGGCCCTTTGGTGGCGGAGCAACGTTCTTTGGTGGCATCTGTGGTGGTGGACCAGCAGCTGGGAATGAAGGTGGGGCACCGTATTGACCTTGAGCAAATTGCTGTGGAGGTGGGGCATATGCGTTACCAACTGGGGGTTGTTGTGTTTGAGTTGGAGCGTATGGGTTGTTCACTGGTGGCGCCATAGCAGCAGGAGCAGCCTGTGGTGGTGGCATGCCATATGGAGAGCCCATTGCCTGTGGAGCACCTGCAATCTGAGCAGGTGCGTATGGGTTGGAAGCCGGCGTGGAACCAGCAGTTGGGGCGTATGGGTTTCTTGGTGGAGCAGAGGCAACGCCGTTTGGCTGTGGAGTTGGAGGAGCGAAACCGTTACTTGGAACACCGTTCAAACCAGAGAAGTTTGGTTGAGGAGAAGGTGGAGCGTAACGGTTGTTTGGTTGTGGAGTTGGCTTGGCCTCTGGCAAAGTTGGTGTCTTTCTCGACTTCGACACAGATCTTGGTGGAGGTGGCATAGATGGAGCAGCAGCGAAAGAAGTAGCACGACTCAATGAACCAGGCTGAGTTGGAGTAGAAGAGCCATTAGTTGCTGCAGGAACACCAGGAGCAGCTGAAGTGGCACGACGACTTGGCTGCTGGTGGAAATGAGTTGGCAGATCGTTCCAACCTTCTGTCTCATGCTTTCTTGTCTTTGGTGGTGGAGGAACAGCTGCCTGTGTGACTGGAGCAGCAGGAGCAGCAGGCATGTATGGGTTCACTGGAGCAGCAGAGGCTGGTTGACCATACAATGGGGTCTTCTGTGCGTATGGAGATTTCGATGGATGCTGTGGCTGGTATCCATAAGATGGAGCAGCTGGCGCAGCACCAGCGTTTGGAAGGTATGGGTTAGAGACTGGAGCTCTTGGAATCTGGGTTTGCTGTTGTTGTGGTGCGGGTGGCATACCTGGGTAACCAGTACCTGAGGCAGCAGCAGGAGCAGCACCATGGCCTGGGGCCAGACTGCCATAGCGAGCAGCACCAGTAGCAGCAGCAGGAGCTCTTCTGGAAGTAGTCGCAGAAGTAGCCTTGGCGATACGCTCTTGTTCAAGCTTGACAGCTGGGACATCAGAAGGCAACAAAGCCAAGAACTTGGAGGCCAACTCGAAGTGACCGTTGGTGGAGATGATGTTGATGTACTCCAGGATGGTGGACAGAGTAGAACTGTTCTCAGAGATTGGAGCATCCAAGTTGAGAGTAGATCTGTAAGCACTGAACTTCTCAACAAACTCGGACAAAGAGGCGAAATGAGCATCATAGATAGATGTCTTCTCGGTCTGCAAGATCTTCTCCTCCAAGGTCTTCAATTCAGAGTTCCAAATCTCAGCAACCTTATCCAAAGCAGAAGCGTTGATGTAAGTGACGATGGAATCTTCTCTGTTCTTGACCGGGTCAGCAGCCAACACTCTGTCACCCAACTTGGTGAAGTGCGTCTTAGCAGCCACAGGTGTAGAGTAGGTCTTGATAGCAGTGGCAATCTCTTTCCAGTTTGAAACATCAACGTGATTAACGACATCAGAAACGTCACCGGACCCAGTAGAGTACAACAAACGAGCAACAGAATCCTTGGAGGCAAACTTGTTGAAGTAGTAGTTGCTAACCTTGTCCTTCAGTTCCTGTGGACCGTTTAAGGCAATGACCAAAGCTTCCGTCAACTTGTCCTCGTTCAAAGCAATCTCAACAGCCTTGTTCAACTTCTTTTGGAGTAAAGCCTGCGTGAGGTCTTTAGACTCTTCGGTGAACTTGAACTCACCAGATGGAGCGTAAATTGGATGTTCATTCAAGTCGGTGAAGAATGCTTCACCTGTCTTGTCACCGTCCTGAGTTGGTGGAGCCTCATCAGACAGTTTCAAAGAGACGAATTTCTCAAAGACATCGGATGTACCATCCAAAGAGTTCAACAATTCCCAATCAGCCTTGTTCAAACCGTCATAAGAACTTTCCAAGCGAGTCTCAATGATTGGCTTAAAGTCACCAGAGTCCAAAGCGGAAACCAACTTGTCATTGACAGCAGAACCTGGCAATGGAGCCTTCTTAATCTGAACAGAAGATGACTTATCGCCTGTCTTGGAGACAGTGACAATCTTACCACCGAAACCAAAGGCAACAGATGTCTTACGACCATACCAGCTTGGAGCCTGCTTGACAAAGTATTGTGGGTGTTGTGTCTCTGTTGAGGCAATCTCATTCCAGAAATCATTACCAGATTTGCTTCCAAGCTCTTTGTTGACTGGTGGAGAAGTGTCTTGCATGGATTGAACAATGACCTTTTTGTCAAAGCTTGATGTGGCAAAAATATCTGGAGCACCTGGAGCGAATTTGGTCTTGAAAGACCAGTTGGAAGTAGTTGGGTATTGAGCCAACTTCTCACTGGTCAATGGATTCCAAAGGATAGTTGTGTTGTCCTTACCACAGGACAAGAGCAAAGATGGATCGGTAGAGTTCCAGTCAAGAGACAACACACCCTTCTTGTGACCTTCGAGGATACTGGACGGAGCGTTGGAGTTTCTCAAATCCCAAGTCAAGATGATTGGGGCACCATCAGCCTCAGATGCGGTCATGAGCGTGGTACCAGTGGTTGGGTGCCAAGCAACAGAGGACATTGAACAGGCAGTACCGTTGTGCTTGTACTGGAGTTGAAGAACTTCTCTCTTTGAGTTCAAGTCCCAGATTGTAGCAAAGCCAGAAGAACCGGCAGCGGCAAAGATCTGTTTCACAGATGGGTTCCAAGCCAAGGCCATGACGGTCTCGAGCTGTGTGTTGGCGGTACCCGGAGCGAATGGAGCCATGTTTGTCAGCTTGTTGGTGTCCCAGATGTACATTTCACTGTTGGAACCACCGGACAGCAAGTATTGTGTGTCATTTGGGTTGAACTGGAGTGCCTTAACGGTACCGGTATGCTTAACACCAGTGGCGACAGCCTCAACGGTCTTCTTGGACTGGAGGTTGGCGGTGTTCCAGAGCTGGACGGATCCGTTCTCGAGGGCACCAGCCAAAAGCTCATTGCTCTTGGACCAATCCAAGTCGTTGAACTTGGCCTCGGCGTCAACGGTCAGAAGAGGCTCGCGGTCGTAGAGGGAATGGAAGGACAATGTGGAGGACGAGGAGAAGTCATCGTCAATGACACCTGCGGCGGTACCTGTGGCGAGCACCGGGATGGCGTCGTAGGACCAGGCAAACGTGGCTGTGCGGTTGATCTCGTTGATTTTGACCATTTTATGTTCGGATCAGGAGTGTTGATTTGGTTTGATGGTGAGGGAAGTGTTTGTGCCTTGTAGTGGATAGAGACACAGAGAGAACGAGCGGACACTCAAATTCAGCTATTCAGCAGTGGGTTTTGTGAGTGCACTGGAAACGTCTCAATTGGGCAATAACAGCGACTTTCTGAGAATCAACCGAGAAGTCAGTTGTTCGCTGTGTTTACTGTTGTCGTGGCGTGTAACGTGGTCCCTTTGGCGGCGGTCTCGGGGCGCTGTGTGTGAAATTAACGCGTCAAGGAAGCGTGTGGCGTGTAAAACAGCGGTGTGCTTGTGTTGTGGGCGCTTTCCAAGTGCAATTGCGTCCTAGTTGGCCTTGTCTGCTGTTTGCGACGTTGGGCGTGTTGTGGCTTTTGGTGTTTTGCTGGCGGTTTTTTGGACGTTCGCGGATCTGTGAAATAAACATGCGAAACAGCCGAAAGGGGAAATAGTCTGCTTTTGTATCCGCTATGAAAAAGATCACAAAGCACATCTCTGGCTCTCTCTTTATGTCTCTTCTCGTGGCTCAAACAGCACAAATATGAACTCCCACGCCAGACTAACTGCGTGGAGACACAAAGAGGATCTGTTACAACTCAGGTCACTGTTTTTCCCAACAAATTCCACCCCAAAAACGATACAAATCACCAAAGAAGACCACGACTCCATCATCAAGGGCATAGAACAAGTGCACCTTTATGCCTCGAGAGCCAGAATACCACACGCATTACAATCCACATCGCATTTATTCTCCGTTCTTCTGGTGATGGAAGCCTCTTTGGAGGACGACACAGCGCGTCTCGCGGCTTCAATGGCACTGATCCGTTTCGTCAATGGACTCTTGGATCCTGGTCAACAGAGCCAGTACGCCATCCCATTACAAGTTTTGGCTAAGAAGATTGGGCTCCCAAGCGTGTTTGTTGAGTTCAGACACACTGCTACACATGAAGGTATGCCATCGGAGGAGATGTGTGAAAAATGCGTGCTCGGTGCTATTGAATGGTTGTTTGAGAACTATTGGAAAGATATCGAGTCTGCTGTTGATGTTACAGACGATGGTTCTGAGAAGGAGAAGTTGAAAGAGCTTGAGAACAAAGAGAAAGACCAGCTCGTGGCCTTGTGGAAACAGTTCAGAAGAGTGAGGAGAAAAGACATAAACAAAGTGATCAAACCAGGTGATTATTCAGATTTTGGTAAGGAGTACTGGTCGTGTGTTCATTCATTACAGAAGAGGTTATCACATGAACACGAATGGTGGAAATTGTCTTATGAAGTTATGGTGGAGAGGATAAGCTCGTCTAAGCTTAATTTTGAACAGTTGAAGAAGTTGTATGAACCATTGATGAACTATATGATCAAGAATTTTGAAGAGGAGTTTGTCGTTTCATTAGGTGATATCATGCTTGGTATGTGCTATGAATACACCAAGTTCAAAGGTCTCAACGAGACTAATGGGTTCAGCTCTGACTTGGAATTGAAACGTGCTAAGAAGTGGTGTCAATGGTTGATTGTGGAGAAAGTTTCAGCTTATGAAGAGGTCACCATTGTCAAATGTATTGAAGTTTTGGGGAAGAGACCAGATGAGTTCAATTTAGACTTGTTGAAACAGTTGAAATCTACAAAGGGAATCTCCATTGATTTGTTACAAAGAACTGGGAACAAGATTACATATCTACAGAAGGTGTTATCAGAGTCTCAGGTGAAGAGATTCAATGACGCCGATGACATTTTGGGAGATTTGGAGATTTTGAAGAAGAGGAAGTTGGACAAGGCTGAGCCGAAGACATCAGTTGTCAAGATCTTCGAGAGACACACGAACTGGGAACCAAAGCCATTTGGAGTTTTATAATTTATAATCTATGGTACCTACGAATGTTATTTGTAGCTTGTCCTTCTGTATTTTACTATATAAACCATCCCACGAAATAGGATCAACCTAAACAAGTCAACCATCAATCAATCACAAGACAAAGACAACAAGAGAAAGGAAAAAGCAAACCAAAATGAAGATCAATCAGACATCCTAGGAAGGTCGTAAAGCGGTCACCGGCTTACTCGAAGGGTTCTAAGTGTAAGCTACCGAGGAAACTGCGAATGTTATGGTAGATTTCATCACCTTGAAATTCTTGGTTTGGCTTTGGATCCTCTCTCAACAGTCTGGTCCCTCGTCTTGGAAAGGAAGGAATGGCATCAAAGATAGGTATCACCCAAATCGTGGAGTAATGTTGGTACAACACGAACTAGTCCTCTCTGTTGGGGCTCACTGTTAGTATGTTGTCACTCCAGGGGAAACCTTTCCACCTCAAACGACAAGACAAGAGAAAATATGGATCAGAAGTGTTTAGTTACTGGCAAGTAAAAAGCCCTAGAACCCGTATACGGGCTGCTTGAACAACCCACGTGGTAATAGAACGTGTTAGCCTCCCGTGTCGTCATGGTCGAAGTCGGACTGGGAAAGAAGGAACAACGGTATCATCAGTAAAGTGGAAAGCTCTGTCTGTGTCGTTCAAAGTGGTGAAGGAAGAAGAGGAGACGTACAGTAAGAAGGGCAGCCACCGCCGGGGAGCACAGGCATGGAGAGAGCAGAGCCTCAGTAACGAGTTACTCCCCGGTTTTGCGGTGTTGATCGAGGCAGAAACAGATTTGGAAGAGAGAGGGAAAAATTTTCTGTTATAAAGTAGGTGGTGTTCGGGTGTTTTATGTTAGTTCGCGAAGTGTGGTGGTGTTTTGTGTTAGGGCAGGGGAGTTTTGGTATTATATGTGGAGGAAATATGATGTAAATTGGATCAATAGAAACTAGAGACTCAGAAGTTTTTGGTAATATAATTTATCAGTCAATTGAGTGTATTTAAAGCCCACAATAAGAATTTAAAACAGATTTCTCTGCCGTTCACCAGCCACAGTTCCGCGCTTTTGCACCGCCACAGTGTGGCTAGTGCACACATACAATTACACAGGGCTCTGTCTTTTAACACGGGTTTGGCACTTTTGTATGAAATAACACAGCAAAAACAGACACTAAAAGGGCACCCAAATACTTCTAAGACTTACAAACAACATATACACAACCACAACCACAAACAACACAAAGATGTCCAGGGACAAGGGAATCATCGTCGACAGAGAACTATCACACACAACTTATAACGGTGTCAATACGACGTTACTCATCGAGAAGATCGTGAGAGAGCGCGTGTTTGACTCTTTGTACTATAAACAGTACTGTTTCAACGTTAACGCCTCCACGATACTCGATAGAGCAGTGGAACTCACTTGTTGTGGTGCTTTTGAACAATCGGGAAGACCATTACCCTTTGTATGTCTATTGGTGAAACTGATTCAATTGACTCCACTGAGAGAGATCATTGAGTTTTACATTGAACAGAAGAGGTTCAAGTATCTGAAGTTACTAGGGTTGATGTACGCTCGTATAGTGTACAGAGATGCTTCGTTGCTGAAACCACATTTGGAGGATTATCGTAAAGTGAGGCTGTTTGAGCATAACGAATGGAGTTTGAGCCATGTTGATGAAGTCGTTGACCGATTATTCAACGATGAGTTCTTCATTGGACTGAAGTTGACATATATGGAGAAGTCTGAGGACTAGAACTACTAGTACTACAACATCAAGAAATTAACGAAATGAAGCTTTATTCTAATGTACATTTTATGTCATGATAACGATCGTAAAACCATAGCCCGAGTACCACAGTAGCGGGGAAGCATAACTGTCAGCATGGTGCTATATCCAAAGAGTCTCCCATCTCATAGTGCCCTTCTCACCCTCTTATTACTCTGTGCTTGTCCCTCAGCCTTTCTCTTCTTGCCCGATGAGGCGCTGGCGGTGTGTGACGTCGAGTCCTGCAACAGCAGATCCAGGTTGATGGCGTCCGGGAGATGCACCTGGCGGACGTTGTTGCCTCTGATGTTGATGAAGTCCACTGCGATGGGGTCGCGGTGGCGTATGGTCATCTTGACCTTCTTGAGTGTGATGTTCATCGTTGGCGAGACTGTGAGGATGGTGCCCTGGACGACGGTGCCGTTTTTCAGCTCGACGGTGACCGTCTCGTTCGTCAGTTTCATCAGGAAGCGTACGAGTTTCATGTCTTCTCTTTCCTGTCACTTTTATGCCCTTTCTTAGTGATTTAATGCTGGCTCACTCGTTGTTTACTGTTGAAGAAGAGCCGAGGAGAAATTCGCGGATCATCGCGCTTTTTTCGCGAACTCGTTCTATGAGGTGGGTTTGTATGGTGAGTTGTATGCCTGTTTTGTGTGGAAGTTGCCAGTAAAGTGGTCTTTAATTTACTGTTTCACTGCCTATTACACTACAGAATGACCACAGTTGAAGACACGAAGAAGCAGACACCGACAGAGGTCGACGACGACGAGCCGGATGAGTGGTGAGTGGTGTTCTTTGTGTACTATAACGGGAGCAATGGCACTAACAGAGAGCAGGGACAAGAGAATCAACAAGACGGGCTGTGCTGGTGAGTTTTCTGTGCTTTATATATAAAGGACCATGGTACTAACACCCAGAACAGAGGAGAACCTGAAGCTGACGCTGTGCCACGCCGACACCGGCGACTGGAGACAGTGCACCAAAGAGGTGAGTGTCAATTATCAATAACGCTATGAACCGCACAGCCAGAGAAACTAACACTGAACAGATGGAGGAGTTCAAGAAGTGCTGGGCTCAGAATCAGAACAACTTGAGAACCTCTGCCGTGAACGCTGACAAAGAATGAAGTTGGCATATAAGAAGAACTTGAACATAGACTGGTACATGGTATATTACATGGCACACACCTGGACATATAACCCACTTAATGACATGAGAGTTATGATTTAATGAGAATCTAGAGCCAATTGTGGTATAAAATAGCAGATAAAGTGTACAAATAACCCATAAAACCATGAATCTCTGCAAAGAACAAAAACAAATTTAATGTCCCAATCAGGCAATATACCCGTATAAGTAGCAGCGATGCGCACAATTTTTTTTTCTTGTCTCGCTTCTCTTTCTCTCTGTAAAGCGTCTTTTGCACCTGTTTAAAGCACTGGAAAGCCCTGTTAAACTCACATACAAAAAGCAATGTCACTCAAGACGACGTACGCTTCCACGGAGATCACGCCGTACTACGTCGGTGGCGCGGTGGCCTCTCTGTCGCTGGACGGTTCTCTGCTTGCAACTGCTGTCATTGAAGACATCGTCATCACAGATCTCACAACGAACGCCATCATCCACAACTTGGAAGGCGACGGTGAGCCTGTCACGTGTTTACAGCTGACTCCAGACGGCGCCTACCTCGGTGTCGTCTCCCAAAGTCAGCAGCTCCGCGTCTTCTCCGTCGCCACAGGACAATGTGTCAAGCAGCACAGACTGCCCTCTCCAGCCTATGTCTGCGCCGTTGACTCCACCTCGACGCTCTTTGCCCTCGGATGCTCTGATGGTGCTGTGATTGTGTACGACATCGAGAACGGGTTCGTCACACACTCGCTCAAGGGCCACGGAACAACCGTCTCCGCCCTCTGCTTCCACGGTGTGCTCAACTCCTCCAAATGGGTCCTCGCCTCTGGTGACACACACGGTATGATCAAAGTGTGGGACCTCGTCAAGAGAAAAGCCCAGGCAACGCTCAACGAGCACTCAAACGCCGTCAGAGGCCTTGCGTTCCACGACTCGATCCTCATCTCTGGTGGACGTGACGACGTTGTCATCGTGTGGGACACCAAGCAGTGGAAGGCCAAGAAGATCCTCTCAGCACAGCAACAAGTTGAAGCCGTTGGCTTTATCGACGACTCGGACTCTGAACTCATCTACACGGCAGGCGATAACGGTGTCTTCAAAGTGTGGAACCTCGCCACCTCAAAACTCATCACATCCACAAAGCAGCCATTGGAAGAGCTCCAAATCACAGGTGTCCTCCCCACAGACCACCACACCAAGTTCATCGTGTTCAGTGACCAGACGCTTGTTGAGATCGACACCACAGGGATCGAAGAAGGCATGGACATCCCAGTCGAGAGAACACTCGCTGGTAACCACGGTACAATCGCCGACATGCGCTACTGTGGTCCTCATCGCTCTCTGTTGGCTTTGGCTACAAATTCCCCAGCATTACGTATCGTCGACCCGGTGAATACGCCATTGGACGTGACCATCTTGGAAGGACACAAAGACCTGTTGAACTCCGTCGACGCCTCTTTGGACGGTCTTTGGATCGCCACTGCTGGTAAAGACAACGAGGCCCGTCTGTGGCACTGGAACGAAGACGACGAGTCATTTGAACAGTACTGTGTCTTCCAAGGACACTCTGCCTCCGTGACTGCTGTCGCCATACAGAAAACTTTTGAAGGATCTCCAAAATTCATCCTCACCGCATCTTCTGACCTCACAGTCAAGAAGTGGAAGGTCCCAAAAGCCAAAGAAATCACAGAGTTACCAGTCATCATCAAGACCTCGGAATACACCAGAAGAGCCCACGACAAGGACATCAACGGTCTTGACATCTCTCCAAACGACCAGTTCTTCGCCACCGCGTCATATGACAAGACTGGTAAAGTGTGGGACTTGGACTCTGGTGAAACGGTTGGTGTTTTGAAAGGACACAAGCGTGGACTTTGGGACATTCGTTTCAGTGTCTATGACAAGTCCCTGATCACATCTTCTGGTGATAAGACGATGAAACAGTGGTCATTGACGGACTTCGCCTGTATGAAGACTTTTGAAGGCCATACTAATGCCGTTCAAAGAGCACAGTTCCTCAATGGTGAGAAACAGGTGATTTCCACCGGTGCTGATAACTTGATCAAGATTTGGGATATCTCCACCGCGGAATGTGTTCAGACTTTGGACCAACATGCTAACAGAATCTGGGCTTTGGTCACCAAGGAAGATGGTGCCGAGTTCGTCACTGCCGATGCCGATGGTGTCTTCCAATTGTGGGTTGACAACACAGAGGAGGCAAACAAGGAGGAAGAAGAGGCAGCTAAGCTCAGAGTCGAACAAGAACAGTCTTTGCAGAGTTATATCCACGCTGGTAAATGGGGTGAAGCTTTCCTTTTGGCCTTGACATTGGACCAGCCTATGAGATTGTACAACGTGTTGAAGAGTTCTATTGGTTCTATCAGAAAAAACGATGAGACTACGATCCTCGGTGATGAGTTGGATTCCATGATTAAGACCCTCAACGACGATCAAATCTTACTCTTGTTCAAACGTGCAAGAACGTGGAACGTCAATGCCCGTTTCTTCCAAGTTGCTCAGAGATTGATCAGAGCATTGCTACAGTCTTTTGAAGCTGAGAGATTGATTGAAATTCCAGGATTGATGAAGTTTGTTGACTCTTTGGTGCCATACAATGAGCGTCATTACGCTCGTGTTGATGGCTTGATCGAACAGAGTTTCATCTTGGACTACTCGTTGGATGAGATGTCCAAGATCTAAACGCTCTTGAATAGTCATTAATCATCATGAATTACATAGATGAGAGACTGTAGAACATAATATAATCTACAGGTATAGGTATAAAGGTGTAAACTTCTATTCAGAGCCGGTCGATAGTTATAAATCCAATTGCCTTAAAAAAATCAATTAAAAGAGCCAAAATCAATGTATCAAAAGCAGTGCAAAATATGTTGATGGCAACATCCGTAGTAAAAATCTTTTCTATGTGTGTATCAAAATGTGTGTGCTGATCAAGCCTTCTGCTCAACCACGGTCTCGTCCAGCATGACCGGCACATCAATGGAACCAGTGTTCCACTCTTGCAACTCCATCTGGTGTTCTCTCTCAATGGCATACTCAACAGCCTCCAACACGTTTTCACAAGTGTGCTTTGGCTTATACTTTGGAGTAGTACCATCTTGGTAAACACCAGTCTTGACCAAAATTGAGTGCCAAGATGTGTCATGGGAGTTGGCAAATCTGATATCAGACTCAGGGGTATCACCAACAAAGTAAACAGTGGATGCAGGTGGGAGATCCAACGTCAACTGGGAGAGCTTCTGGATGTTCAATGGTTCATCCTCTGAATCACTATCAGTCTCAGTGTCAGAATCTGAAAAGACAGCGTTACCGGTACCTTGGATTTTCTCAACGTGTTCTTCCAACACATCTTTTCTCCAATGTGTGAGAACCTTGTTGGCGTATCTGAAAGTACCACGCTGTGGCTTACCGAATCTCGTCACTTGCAACTCCATACCAGTGTGCTCTCTGTACAAAGCGGCAATGGACACCTGGAGGGCACCCATACCGTATCTCGAGAGACCATAGTCGGTTGCCCAGACAAAGTCAGAGTGTGCAAAGTAGATACCTGGACCTTCATCAAAGGTCTTGGAGATGGTTCCCATGACACCATTCTTGGACAAAAGCAATTCCAAGATGATCTGTTGGTCAGCAGCCCAATTTCTCGAGTCAGCAAACACGAGAATAGCGTCAATGGAAATCTGGGAGAAGTCAATGTCCTGGGCGACACTCAACTCCTCTTCAGTCAAGTTATGGTATGGCGACACGGATGGATTCCACTTCATGATGTCCAATGGGGTGACAACCTTCTCAAAGCCGTAGCCCTCGGCAACCTTTCTGCAAGCGTCACCGACACCACCGACAACGAGGACGGTCTTGTGCACGTCGATGAGGTCCTTCATAGGCGTGTGGCCCTGGATGACCTGGTCCTCGGTGACCTCAATGTCCAAGCGGTCGCTGAGCTCTTTGCATCTGGCAGACTCTGAGCGGCCACCACCGTTGGTGACAAAGATGTAGGGCACCTTGACGTTGTACTTGTTCTCACCGTTGAGCAGCTTGAGCGCCTGCTTGGCCTCCGGGATCGTCTCCGGGCCCCTGACGATGACACCGTCAATGTCAAAGGCAAACGCGTACGAGGCGACACGCTGGTGGTCAATCACCGCCTTCTTGTGGCGGACGGAGCCGGCACGTGAGAGCTGGGCGCCCGAGCGTCTCGAGGTCAAAGGCGTGAGCTGCGTGAGCTGTGTGAGGTCCTTGTGCGAGTTTCTGGCGGAGCCGAGTCTCGAGGACGAGTTGTTGGCCCACTGGTCCGTGAGCGAGAGCGACGACACACGCTGCTTTCTCGTCAGCGGCTTGAGCTCATCGATGCCGTCATTGTTGAGATAGGACGAGGAGGCTGTCTTCGGGATGGCGGGCGACGCGGCGGGTGTTGTCTTGGTCGACGTCTCTGTGGAGCGCTGTTTCTGTGAGTCAAACGACATTGTGTTTGTTTGTGTTTGTGTTGATATTTGGAATAATAGCAGTGTAAGAAAGGGCGAGAGCAATTAGCTAATAAGGGCGGCTGTGCTGCCTTTTATACGCTCAGGCACTAGATTAGGCCCCGATGTGCCAAAAGCCCAAACGGCGGTCTGGCGGTCCGGGCGTGACGTAATGTGGCGCAAGTTTGCCAGTTTAGTGCGATTACGTCAGGAAAAGCTGTCATTTACGTCACCCTGCAGGGCTTCTTATTACTGTTTCGGGAAGTTTGGCGAGGTGATGCCACGGTAGGCGCACGCAAGTGGCGCTACCAGAGCGACAGATCAGGCCAAGTGCGCCAATTGGCAGCAACCTCTGACATCTTCCATACTGTTCCATGTGTGCGGAAGGGATCGTGAATCGTGAATCGTAGTGTAGCGAAATTGTGTAGTACAGGGTTCTCTGTGTGTTGATCTCGCTAGTACGTGTTGTTCTCGCTACGTAATGATCCAAACCTTAAACGGTCCTGTATTTACATATATCAGCGCCTCACCTGCCAAAGGGTAAATCAGAGCACAAAAGGAACGAGCACGGCCTTGCGGGAACCATATCTGGCATTCTTCTTCTGGGCCCAGATGTACATCTGGCCAGCTCCAACAACCATGAACAACAGTGAGAACCAGTTTGGGTTCATCAAGAAGACAGAGACCCAGGAATAGATCTCAAAAGTGTAGTTTGGAGCAATGAACAACTCGAAGAAACCACCAGCTGGAGGCTTACGTTCCTTACCCATTCTAATACTCTTATCACCAAGAAGTCTCAATTGGATATGTGAGATAAGGTTGAAGAACTGGCAGAAACACCACACGTAGAACAAGTATTCTGTCGTCTTACCTTCCAATGGGTTCCATCCCGGGATGGTGAAGTTACCAAAGCCACCGTACATCAATGTTAAAGATGAGCCTAGTAACCAATAATGACCACAGTTCTTGAACAAGTTGAACAATGGCATCGTCGAGGAGGCAAACTTGTGAACAAACACGTTCTCAAACTCACGCTTGGCGTAATGGAACAACTGCATCTTCCATAACAAATCATACTTAGCTGGAGAGTCAAAGAACTTGTAAGCCAAGTAATGAGCAATCAACGGTCCAACGTACTCGATGATGTACACTGTTCTCCAGCCAATCTGTGGACCGAGGTCCTTCAATTGCACTTCGCCATCAGGAGCATTGAACAAATCAGAGGTTGATGTGATGACTTTCTTCTCATTGTTTGTCACTCTGATTCTGTGAACCGACAAGTTCTTATTACGCTTGGAGACTTGGTCGATGAACTTCTCAAACGAGTCGACACTGTCATAAGTATCGGACTTGATCGACTTAGAGCGAGATTTCACTGTGATTTGGGCCATCTTGTGAGTGTCAATTGGCAACTGATAACAAGCACGTGCTGATGATGATCCTGTGTTTATACTGTTTTGACCCTCTTCTCACCCTCTCACCGACCAAAAAGCGAAAAGCAAAAAAGATCGCATTCGCGGATTTTCGCGAAGTGGTGTCCGGATGCTTATGTCAGGAAAAAAGATAAGATCTCCGGCTGCTTCCTGCTTCTCCAGTTTCTCCACAACACAGCATTAGCCGCCAGCCCTTCACAGTCTCTACCGCCACAACACGGACAGAAGAGCACGGCGGTAAAGGCAGAGACCATCTTTCGTACGTCGCAGTGATGATGCACCGCTTTACCAGAACCCCACAGCCGCGGCGCGTGTTCCCCAAACAAGCAGACAGCACCGAGCAACGGCCCTCCCCGGAATCATTCTCTTTGTTCACCCAAGACAGCGCTTCACTGTTAACGGGGTCAATTCCAAGGTCTGTTGCTGTCCCGGGTTACCCCACGTTGATGCACTCCAATGGCCCCGTCCCCGCCACACCAATGCAGAAGACCAAGCCACAGACGGTCAAATTGGCTCCTTTGTTCCACAAGAAGAACACCAGCACCATAGATCCGCTCTTTGGGCTGCCTACCGAGGCAATGAGCATTGCGCCACCGGTGTCGCCACACTCAATGGCATCAGTGTCCAAGGAGACACGCAGACACTCTGCCCCGGTGTCACAACGTCGCCAGAAGAACAAGGAGAACTACATTGTCAATGGATTGGCTAACGACTTGGCCAACAACTTGGCCAGAGAAGGAGCAAACGTCATGGTCGACTCGGTGATGTCGATTGCAGATGACGCTCTGTCCTCAGTGTACAACGGATACACCAACGTGATCATCCATGAACTGGAGAACACTCTGAAACTGAACCCTCAGTACGGCCCTGTCATACAGAAACAGATCGAGGAGGCGCTGCACGAAGAGCTTCGCCAAGAGCTTCACCAAGAACTCAGAAGCGAGCTCCGTGAAGAGTTCGAGAAAGAGATTCAACCTGATATCTACAACGAGCTGCAGGAGATTCTTAGTGAAGAACCATATGAAGGTCAAGAGTCCGAGGAAACATTTCCTCTTGAAACATCTCCTGTTGAAGCACCAACTGCTCCAACACCACCTGCTGAAGCGCCACCTGTCACAGAGACAAACATTCAAGATGAACATCAGCCAAAGATAATCAACTCTGTTAGTGTATCTAACCAGACGTCTCCTCCACCATTGGTTCTCCCTTCTACCAACAACTTCCCAGTCCAAGTCACCACAGAACCACCACAGTTTGAATTAAAGGAACCACAGGGATCTCTTGAGGAGATCTTGGCTTTGAAATCCAAGTACCTTGTTCCGTGGTCTCTCCTTGAACTCATCACCATTGAGGATCGTTGGGTCTTTATCCAGACAATTGAAAAGGGTGTCAGGGACATCACTTTACGCTATGGACTTCCAGATGATGAGAAAACAGTCATGAACATCTATATGACTTTGACTGATGACTACACTCGTGAATCATTGAACTACTTGGACCCAAGTACACCAACTGAAAAGAAGATCACCATGTCTCAGAGCTTGACAGAGCTTCACCAAGCACTTGACTCACACTCCCTTGACATGATCAATACACTCACTGAGTTCAAATTGATGATTCTCCTCAAAGGTATCCCACCATTGATGATTCATACTTGGACCAAGCAACTTCTCCGCACCGTCTCCTCATATCCACATATCGAGACACATGACGAGTTTATGTCACTTGTGCGTTGGATTTCAGAGCATACGATCATCTTGCAATTCATTCCAACAAAGACGATCCATGATCTATTGGTGTTTTCAGGTTGTTTGGGTTCTTTGAAGAATGTAAACACATTTACAAAAGAGACATGGGATGACAACAATGTTGGTCGTTGGTTGACTGCTTTACAGAGATTGGCAATGGTTCAACCATCGACTTTCTTCTCAGCTCCGAAGGTCAGGACTCAGGAGAAACTTTCAAGATGACATACCAGTCTACAATTAAAACATGATAAGATGACAAGATTAATAAGGAGAATTGCTACACATATTTTCTATCCAACCACAAACAAGGGTTTCAAAACTGTTTCCCCTGTTTCATTTGCTAACGACTTTTATATTTATACGATCCCGGGGTCGATCACAAGGTGTTGATCTTAATCGCTGGACGATTGGCTACGCACGATGTTCACAAGATTCATATCTATCAACAGATTGATTGAACGACTCTATTATACACGATAACTAAACGTATTGCTTAGAGTAGGAAATATATACTGAACACTTAGCATAGCCCCTTGCTTCCCTTTATAACACCTCACTCGGAATGGTTAAACTTCTCATCCATATGCGAAGCGAGAACGTTTTCTGCCACACCCCGACATCCTTTATAAAACTGAAGTCTTTCCATGAAATGTAAGAACTCATGTATATTCGCCACTGAATACAATAGCAGAAGAGCACAGTTTGGCAGAAGCTCGTGTTCAAATCCGCACCCCGATGTCAAAGAATCAGACAAGCACAATGAGTGCGCCAATCCCAATCCCACAGTCCTCACTCCGCAGGACGAGGGCAGTCTACGAAGATGAAAGCACTGAGACAGTCCAACCAGCTTTACTGAGTCTTCGCCCTGAGACCGACATGGAAGTAAACACTACAGAACAGTTCTCTTTCAAGATATCTGCTCCAAGACCTTATGCGTTGTCATACCCCGATGCCTCTGATGCGGAAAGATATATTGATGAGCTCAAGAACGATTCCAGCAGTTCTTCTTTAACAGACCTCGATGTATACATCAGGAGACACATCGCTGCTTCTAAGAGCTCCTGGAAGAAGTTGAGGAAGGCAAGGCCCCTTCCAGTGAGAGCTCATGTTACCCCTTTGGACCCGACTGCCCCAGTGACTCTTCCTCGTCGTGAATCTATCGACTGGCATGGTCTCTTGGTCTTTAAAGATAGGATTGCAGATGATAGCTCTGATGACGAGAAACCTATCTTCCCAAATAAGACTTTGAAACACCCTCTCTTCGACTTCTTCTATGTCTCGGAAGACCCTTTGGATAAGGATGACATGCCTAGAGAGTATGACCCAACAGTTCCAGCCAAGTTCAAAGCCATGTTTCAAAAGGAGCAGATAACCAAGAGACAGAAGCACATTGTTCATGAACGCCTTAGAAACAGTGGTCAGTCTTATAAGATCTCCTTGGACTCTGACTTGGAAAGCCAGGACGATGGAGAACACGACTGGAACATCAAGCCACTCTATGGTAGATCCAACCTTTCCAAGCTTCTGGAAAGAGCCTCATACGACTTCTACATCTCACCACAACAAAGAGAACAGCTTGAAATCCTTGGAGAAATTGCTGGTGCTGTTGTCCTCAATGAACTCAACAGATTCCACAGAAAAAATGGTGAAGTGTGTCAGTATCACGTTGTGTCTGCCATCATGCACGCCTACAACCGATTCATCATGATCCAATACTTGTTACCAGAGATGAAGACCTGTGATAAGGTCACATCCGAGGAGATTGAGGAGACGTCTCGAGCACGTGTTAAGCGTTTCTATGATTGTTTACGCAAGAGAGAAGAGAGACACAGACAGGGAGCCATACCTCTTATTCCAGCTTCTAAAGGTTCAGCTCAGGAACGATCCACCAATGGCCATGTTAATCCAACGGCTGGGGAAGATGCTGGTCCACGGAGAAAGAGACCCCGCACTACTGACGTCCCACCTCCACCACAGATGGCACTCACTTCTTCAAATGTAGAGTGTGGGAGTTCCAGTAGAAGGGCCAAACAATTGGCATCCAAGTTGAACGCTGAGAATGCCCAGAAGTTCCGTGATGAGGTGAGGTACAACAACACACTGTTGGAAACATGGCAGAGGTACCACCCGGGCTGGGACAGGATCAAGGTGAAGATGGTGGAAGAGCGGTTTGCTGAGAAGCATGGACTCATCCCACTGTGGAAGATGGCCGATGACATGCTCTTCCCGCACTTGTTCAAGAGAACTGGTGTCACTTCGGAGGAGCAGTTGTAATGTATGTGGATGCGCTTATATCCGGGTTTGTGTAGTCAGCTTCCAAGTCAGGAACCGTAGTAGAAGAAGCAGTGGAGGCTTCATACTGGGCATAGGTAACAGAGACTTGATGAGATGGAGAAGGAACTGTTAGAGGATATACCCACAATGAAGCCATCGTTCGCCCTCTTTCCCCTCCTCGTTGCCGCCGCCCACGCAGACCACATCTTCACTTTGAACCACACGCTGATCATGGCAGAAGACTCCTCCGTCAAGCAGCTTGACACCTTCCTCGACACCCGTTTCAAGGGAACGTTCCTTTTGTCGTTGGGCATGGGCATGAGCTCGATCTCGGACGCTGACATTCTGCTCTTGAAGTCATGGGATGTCGTCGCAGGGGTGTACGAGGATCAACAGGTGTTCCTCTCCGACATCGACACACAGCTGAGCATGGCACACTACTTGAATTTGAGCAGCCACGAGACGATGAGGTCCACAGCTTCAACGCAACACCCAGAAGAGAGACCCAAACAACACTTCCACACTGCTGAGACCGGGTCACCGCTGAACAGAACCATCTTGACACAGAAGAACGCCCCGGATCACTTGGTACGTCTCACCTCTCGCCGGAAGTGGAAGGACATCAAGGACCACACATACTACTACGACGCCACTGGGAGAGATGTCACTGTCTATCTCTTGGACAATGGCGTACAGTTGACGAACGAGGAGTTTGAAGGCCGTGCTTTCCGCGGTGCTGACTACGGAGGACTGGCTAAGAACGGGCCAATGCTGAACCATGGAACACACGTTGCTGGTCTCATATGCTCCAAGACTTACGGTGTTGCCAAAGAAGCTCGGTTGGTGGACATCAGAGTCGCTGACTCGTTTGGGATCTCGTCCATGTCGCAGGTGTTGAGCGGGTTGGACTATGCCTTGTGGGACATGGCAGTCAACCAACTTCTCGGATCGTCTGTCGTCATCAACCTCTCTTTGAGTACTATGGGGAAGTCACCAGACGATCTCACGCCCTTGTTGCAGGCTGTTGAGATGATCAACATGATTCCAGGTGTTGTTGTTGTCACTTCTCTGGGGAATCTCAAGTCTTCTATTGAGTTCATTGGCCCCGCTGCTCTGAAGCGTGTTGTCGTTGTCGGTTCTTCTGATGTTGAGAGAGACCTCATTGCTACATTCTCCAACCATCTTGCACAACCAAGCACTGAGTTCTACGTGTTTGCCCCCGGTGTTGATGTCCAGGGTGTTAATTCTAAGGACCTGATGAAGCCCTCGGTAATGTCTGGTTCTTCTTCGTCAGCTGCATTGACAAGTGGAGTTGTTCTGTTGTACTTGGAGAAAGGTGCACCATCTATTGACATTGGGGAAGTCCTTGTGGCCAAGTCTACAAAAGGGTTATTACAAACACTGGACCAACTGTCTCTGTTCAGGTTCAGTGATACGCCGAACAGGTTGCTCTACTGTGGTCCGTTGAGCATGGATGCAGACAAGGACCCTATAAATATCTGACCTTTTTTGTTTAAGCAAAATATAGTGTACATTCTCTTCTCTCCTTTTTATTAATCATCATGAAAGCTGTTCAAGCGGTGGTTGTAAGCTTGGCAGAGAGCTCGAGCTGGGTCTTGACGGCAGATGCGAGGTATTCGACCATGAGGGTGTCCTGGACGTGTGTGGAGAACACCTTCTCAATGTGTTCTGGGTTGAGCTTCTTGACGTTTGTGTCCAAGTTGGCGAGGAGCAATCTTGCGAGCTTCTCGTCACCTTCGATCTCACCGGCCTGGACCTTGTCGACGTAGGCGATGGTGGCGTCGATGAGGGCGTCAACCTTGTTCAAAGAGGCGATGGTGGCGTTGAGGTCGACGGCGTCTGTCTCGAGCTGGGCCGGCTCTTCGGCGTACACGGCCTTGGAGGCGTACTCCAACACGGAGCGCTCCTCTGTGGTGTAGCGGATGTCGTTGGCGACTGGTGTGAAGGCGTACGAGGCGCCCTTGTCGAGCTTGAGCTGGCTGGCGGTGAGTCCCTGGGCACCGATGGCGGAGCCGATGTAGGTGCTGATCTGTGGCATGGCGGTGAGCTGCTCGCCGACGGCGCTGAGGGTGAGGTGGACTGCTGGGTGTGGGGAGGTGGAGTCTGGCCCACGGGAGTAAAGATCATGGACGAGGGCGGTGAAGGAGTCGATCTCGTCGCTGGTGGAGAACCAGCCGAGCACCTGGTCGCGTGGGTGGGAGCGCTTGTGGAGGTGGTAGAGCGTTCTGTGGTGGCCCTCCTCGATGACAAGGGAGTCGTCCTCTTCCTGGACGTGGTGCGGCACGACGAATGCGTCTCTGACCTCGAGCTCGCTGCCGTCGTCGGAACGAGTGCCCACAAGGGTTCCAAGCACACGCTCCTGGGAGCGCAGGGAGAACTCGAGCAGCTGGAAGAGGGCGGCGGCCTGGATGACGACGCGCACCGGGGCAACGGAGGCACCCATAGAGGACAGGACGTTCGGTCTGACGATCTGGATGTCGGACATTTTGTGTTTGCTTTGTCTTTTGAAGCAGTCTTCTTGGACCTTTAACTGATGAGTTCAACTTTTTCACTGTGGAAAAGCGTGAGCACATCGCGACGTCCCGATTCGGCAGTGCCATGTAATTGTGAGGTATATATGAATAAGAAAATACGGTACGGGCAGCACTTTATTAACCCCGACGACAGCCGCGATTTCCCCCGAGTTCCACCGAATCTGCCGGCCTTCCCCGACTATATCCACAGTCTCGGCCGCTGTAGAAGGAGAAGGTGTCCACTGTCCCAGCTTTCCAGGGGTTTAACACATACAACAGAAGGTTCAAAAGGCTCGCTGTTTCCATGGACTGATCTGTTGTTGCTACTTTCATTGCTAATCACCAGTTCATTCATCCATACATCACACCACGGTCTCCCGTCAATGTTCCCTCGCCACTTCGCCCGCTGGATGAGCACTGCTCGTCCTTTGCCACCGAAACCAAAGACTTCGAAACTCGCCAAGTTTGCGCTCTACACGGCCGGTACTCTCGGTGGCCTCTACGCTGTTGATGCTGTGATTTGGGACGGCACGGGCAAGCGTACGCTCAGATCCATCGCTGTCCTGTCCACCATCGGTATTGATTACAAACTCAACTTCAACGCCAATGCAGACACACAGGCTTTGCAAGAGCGTAACGCTGACAGATTGCTCAAGTTACTCAACGACAACAAGGGTCTCTACATCAAGTTTGGCCAGAACTTGGCAAACCAGGCCAGTGTCTTGCCAAAACCTTTCCAAGAACAGTTTGCCAAACTCTATGACTCTGCTGCCACCGATCCATGGGAAGAAGTTGAAGCCATTTTGAAAGAGAGCATGGGTCCAGATTATCAGCACAACTTCATCTCTTTTGACAAAGAGCCTATTGCCTCTGCCAGTATTGCCCAGGTGCATCGTGCTCAGTTGAAGAATGGTGATAATGTTGCTGTCAAAGTCCAACACTATTACATTGGTAAGCAGATCGATGCTGACCTTTGGACTTATCGTACTTTTGTTCATCTCTTCTCTTGGGCTTTTGAAGTTCCATTTGGATTCATGGGTCAATACATCAGTGAACGTTTGAAAGAAGAAGTTGATTTCAACATTGAATTGGAAAACGGTACAAAAGCTAAGAACTTCATCGAAAGTGATCCATACTTGAGTTCAAGAGTCCACGTTCCACACGTTTACAAAGATCTGAGTTCAAAGAGAGTGTTGATTGCCGAATGGTGTGAAGGTGAACCATTGTTCCGCTTTGATGAACTAAAGAAAACGTATAACACAAAGGAGATTATGAATGTCTATTTGACTTTGTTTTCCAAAATGATCTTCCAATGGGGGTTTGTCCATTCTGATCCACATCCAGGTAACTTATTGGTTCGTCACACTGCTGCTGGTAAGCAAGAATTGGTGCTACTTGATCATGGTCTCTACGTCTCATTCTCTGAACAACTCCGTCATCAGTACTGTACACTCTGGAAGGCTTTGTTTGAACTTGATCAAACTACGTTGAAGAAGATCGCCGTGTCTTGGGGTATTGGTAATGAACAATCTGACATGTTTGGTTCATTTGCCCTGTTGAAGCCATATCATGAGTCTGGTGAGAAGTTATCCAAGATGTCAAGATTTGAAAGAGAACAGTTCATGCGTGATCAGTTCAAGAACTTCTTCCAAAACACAGAGAAGTTCCCCCTGGAGATGATCTTCTTGGGTCGTACTATGAGAATGCTACAGACGTTGAACCAGAAATACCGTGCCCCAGTGAACAGAATCAACTTGTTCACAAGAGAGGCTATCAATGGTTACTACTTGAACCCACCAGAGAAGGACATTTCATCGATCACAAGAACTTCAAGGGTGATCAGATACGCTGCTTTCATGCTGACAATGACGATCTCAGATCTTATCTTCCAATTCACGAAACTATCGAACTGGATGCTGGGAACGAAGAACATTGAAGACGTACTACAAGAACAGATGAACGAGCAAATGAAGGAGATGGGCGTCGAGAACCCCGACAACATTGACTTGATCGGTGGTTGATACACAAGAGAGAAGCACGTGTACATAATATATATATAGAAGACCATGCACATACAGATACATTCTAACAATCAATAGCCATTAACAGTTCATTATAACTCAAAGCTTCACAGTCACGTGACCATTCCATTTACGCAAATCGGCGCAACCACAGTTTTCCCTATTTGCGCCAATTGGCCAGCACGCGCAAAACGCGAAACTGACGCGTCCCACAAAAAACCGCCCCTGCAACTCCAACACAACAAAACAACAACAAAACGACGGATCCCACAGCCTTTTCTGCTTTGCTACCCAGTGCTTTTATTGCTTTTATTGCTACCAAATGTTCTACTCGGAGTCGCTGCTCACACGGGAAGGGCCCCTGGCGCAGGTGTGGTTAGCCGCCAACCTCGAGCGCAAGCTCTCCAAGACACAGTTCCTCCAGTCCAACATCTCGCAGTCGACGGAGGCCATCGTCCGTGCCACAACGCAGTCCCCGGAGTCGGAAGCCCTGGCCCTCAGACTCAGTGGCCAGCTGCTCTACGGTGTCGTGCGCATCTACTCGCGTAAGGCCAAGTACCTGCTCGACGACGTCTCTGATGCCCTGCTCAAGATCAAGTCCGCGTTCAAGTCCTCGACAACTGCCATCACGCTGCCCGTCAACGCGACGATCGTGCCCTCGATGAACCAGTTGATCTTGCAGGATACCGTGACACAGGGTGACTTGCTTTACCAGGAGCCATTGGTGTTTGATGACGAGCCACAGCAGAAAAGAGGTGGCTTCTTCGCTACACAGAACGTCTCCCAAGACGCGGATGAGTCGATTGAGATGCCACGTAACAGATTCGGCGATGACATTGATGAGTTGCCACATGACGACGGTGTTGAGATCGAGTTGAACTTCGACTTGGACCAGGACGATGACGCCCCAAATGACGATGGTGAGATGATTACAGAACGCTTTGACGAGGGTGGAGACTTCCCAGATTATGATGACTTCCCAATGGACACCGAGGAGAGACACGAGGCCTTTGACAACTCTATTGAGCTTGGTCGTGCCGTTGATGATGCTAATTTGTCCCAAGTCATGGATGAATCCACCCAGGGTATCGACTTGGGCTTTGATAACTTTGATCAACCATTGGAAACCATTGATGACATTGAAGAACCAGAACAACAACCACAACTCATTGAACAGCCATCACAGAAACAGAAGAAGAAACGTGCTTCAACCAAACAGGTGGGTAAGAAGATCATTAATGATCGTCAGATTGAACTTGAAATCTCTGTTTTCTCCAATACATCCGCCATCACGACATCTCCTCCATCTTCACAACAATCCACCACTTCTTTAGAGAACAAAAGAGCATACATTGACTCTCTCCTCACAGACAAGTTCATGAACAAGAAACTCGCTGATCGTTTCTTCACACTCAAACCAAACAAGCGTGTCAAAGTTGTCGAACCAGAGATCAGATCTCCAGAGCCTGAAATGCCAGATTTACAATCAGACAGAGGTGAGTCTGAGGAACAGGACTATAACGAGTATGGTGGTATGGACTTGGACATGGACTTTGATTTCAACAACGGCGAGGACAACGACAGAGTCCCATTGGATGCTAATGACAACCCAGCTGATGAGTCTCTTGGTGTCATTGAAGAGCGCGTTGAGTCTGATGATGAGGCTCCAGAGGATTTCCCACAGACACAGTCCGGTGTCTCTGAGAACACTGCCGTTGTCGAAGGTCACATCACTGAGATCCTTGAAACTGTTGAGTCCACCACGTTCACTGATGTTATCCAAAAGGACACAGAAGCTGAGCAGCCATTGGCACAGAAGCCAAAGTCAGAGGCCACAAGGGTATTCTTTGAGTTGTTGGTCTTGGCCACTGGTGACAAGATTGCATTGAAGCAGAATGAACTCTTTGGTGAGATCTCCATCAGTGCCATTTCCGTTTGAGTTTTGTTGGGTCTTTGATAGACTTGGGGGACGTCATGTCTCATATATTTTGTACTTTTAGATTTTGGGAGTTATTACACGTTTAACTAAGGGTTTTTTTTGTTCATTACTCTTGTAGACTATCAGTGTTATTCAATCCAGTGAACACCTTTGAGTGTGGTCGAGTCCCTAATCTTCCTCCGTATCTTTCCATCATAAGTATTCAGATACCTTTCCTTGCCGAGAGGTTCAAAGGCCGTATAGAGGACGTCTCCTGCTGAATCACGGAGGATCGGACACCCCACGAGATTAAGATAGATCCAATATGTGAATCTGTATGGGAACTTTCCCAGGAATCAACGTGTTGCCTTGAACCTTGGAACCAGCCCTGTCAAAACCTGTTCCTCTGTTGGTTTCCAGCGCAGGTGAACAAGCACTTGGTTGGAAGTGTTCCTCTCCATAAACCCATCCAATTAAGCGTTGATCTCACCAACACACGCGAGTCTATCAATCCCCAATGGAACAATGCCAGTGTGGTACACTAGACTAATCGCATATTTTGTAGCACTATCAGGACTTTCAGGGGGTGCCCTCACTATGTCACTAACGAATGGAACCGGGCTGAGGAAAGAGCACTAGGAGACCTCCACTAGGCATTTATCCTCCCAATGGGCACCGACATGCTCAAATGCTGAAGAAAGACTGATTTTGCGTTGAGAGAGAGGACAGTGGGAGGTCTGCTTCCAGTGAATTGTGCGGAGTCGACATGGAGTGGTTGGTGTCGTGGATGATGGACGGCACCTTGTAGAGGTCAACAATTCTCCAAGACTGACAGGTCCTCCAATGATTCTGATATCACTGAAGTAATGGTTAAGCGGAAAGATCTCCTCGCCACAACTTGTGAGAGGTGGACACTCCAAAGCCGTGAGATCTCCAAGGGTGTAGCGTGTGTTGTTGTCGAAGATGGGCTCCTCAAAAGGTAGTGGGCCCTCCAATTGCGCTCTCGTTGATGGAGCGTGGATAAACCTGAGGCAGTTACCAGTGTTACGGTCTCGATAACCCGGCCAAACACTTTGGAGCTTAGGGAACACATCGTAGTAAACGATAGTCAAATACCTGAGGGATGGTAGTCTGAGGTTCTTGAGAGTGATGGGTTCTCCCGAACCTTTGGAACACAGAACAAGAGCGAGATTACGGATGGCTTGATGAGCAAAGTTATCTATATCCACGGTTATACTCGTCAATAGAAGGCAGTCATGCTTGTAATGCTCTTCTTCATTGGCGTGATACTCGACCCATGAGAGTGAGTTCTGGTGAAACCCCCCACCAATCTCGAACGTGGCCGAGGGATGCTTTGTTATGCAGTGTTCATAATAAACTTCCGTGCGAAACGATTTGAAGTAAGCTCGTAGAGTTTGATGTACTGCTTGAAGCCCCAATTGATGGGTCCCTTCTGCTCCTCTTGCGACTCTGCGTCATAAGTGTCGTTGAAGACCAGTGAATTAGCCCACTCATCGTCTAAAATTTTATTGTGGAAGTCCTCTTCCTTCTTAGGATCTTCAATATACGCCGGGAACCATTTAGAGGTGAATATCGTTGGTGGTCCAGGTGTCATCAGCAGGAAGTGCGGTGCAATGCTCGGGAAGGCATCCACCAGGTTGTTGATGGAGTAAACATCGAGTTGGAACACAATCTTCACCAGGATCTCCGGTGGGAACTCAGAAATGTCAAGAGCTTTGCGGTGCGGCGTCATGGAGCTAGTCACTGCGTGATTGCGAGTGTATCTTGGAGTCAAGAGCTCCTTGCCAACTGTAATTGTGCTCCATCAGAGCAGATTTCAACCCCACGCAAACAGATAACGGCCATGATCCGCCGTTATCCGTGATTTCTGTCAAACGGGTCTGCGTTCGATTCGCTGCTACGTCCTTTATATTCATTACACCGAGTAGACAACGTGTTAGTGCCTTTGCAAACATGGTCATATTTTAAGTGCTTATATGCTTAAATAGGCTATGGATCGATCCAGTGAACATCCTCGACTGAAAAACAGTTTATGATCGTCTTCTCTGTTCTGGAGCGCCCCCTGTAAGTTTTTCGCAAGCACTCGTCGCTAGTGAAGAGTCTATGGAGGGTATGTCCAACTCGTGAGTCACGGAGGATCGAGCACCCGACAAGATGAATAGGGACATTGTTCCAGGGATCGAAACTTGGAGCAGGGTCCGGGAGCGTGTTGAAGAAGGAAGGTGTTACTCTAAACCGTGGAATCAACCCCTCCTGAGCCTCAGCCGCCGTTGGGTTCCAGCGCAGGTGAAGAAGTATCTCATCAGCAGTGTTCGTCTCCATAAACCCATCCAAGTAGGCGTTGATATCACCAACACACGCGAGTCTATCAATCCCCAATGGAACAATGCCAGTGTGGTACACAAGACTAATCGCATATTCTGTCGCAGTATCAGGACTTTCAGGGGGTGGCCTCACTATGTCACTAACGAATGGAACCGGGTTGAGGAAAGAGCACTCGTAGGAAACCCCTGCTCGGTCCTCGTCGTCCCAGTGGGCACCGACATGCTCAAATGCTGAAGAAAGGCTGATCTTGCGTTGGGGGCCAGGACAGTGGGAGGTCTGCTTCCAGTGAATGGTTCGGAGTCGACATGGAGTGGTTGGTGTCGTGGATGACGGACGGCACCGGGATGAGGTCAACAATTCTCCAAGACTGACAGGTCCTCCGATGATTCTGATATAGCTGAAGTAATGGTTAAGTGGCCAGATCTCCTCGCCACAACTTGTGAGAGGCGGACACTCCAATGCCGTGAGATCTCCAAGGGTGTAGCGTGTGTTGTTGTCGAAGATGGGCTCCTCAAAAGGTAGTGGGCCCTCCAATTGCGCTCTCATTGATGGAGCATGGATAAACCTGAGAAAGCTACCAGTAACGTTACGGTCTCGGTGACCCGGCCAAACACTTTCCAGCTTAGGGAACACATCGTAGTAGATGATAGTCAAATCCCTGAGGGATGGTAGTCTGAGGTTCTTGAGAGTGATGGGTTCTCCCGAGCCATTGGAGCACAGAACAAGAGTGAGATTACGGATGGCTTGATGAGCAAAGCTCTCTATATCCACAGTTATACTCGTGAATCGAAGGCAATCATGCTTGTAATGCTCTTCCTGGTTGGTGTCATATTCATCCCATAATAGTGCTTTCGAGTAAATACTGTCTCCGATTTCGAACGTAGTAGAGGGATTCTGTTTGAGGAGATCATAAACCCTGGTTTGATAATACGGGCATTTATCATAGGCCATTGAATATATATGTACGATTGAGAGAGAGTCAAGGGTCTCATGAAGTAGGGGCGATATTATAAAGTCTGGGTAGTATTCATAGAGCTTGATGTACTGTTTGAAGTCCCAGTGGTGAATTTTGGTGTCCTTCTGTTCCTCATCGTCATCGTCATCGTCATCGTCATCATCATCTGTATCATCATCTGTATCCTCATCTGTATCGTCATCTGTATCGTCATCTGTATCGTCATCTGTATCGTCATCTGTATCGTCATCTGTATCGTCATCTGTATCGTCATCTGTATCGTCATCTGTATCGTCATCTGTATCGTCATCTGTATCGTCATCTGTATCGTCATCTGTATCGTCATCTGTATCGTCATCTGTATCGTCATCTGTATCGTCATCTGTATCGTCATCCTCGTCCCTATCGCAATAGCGGGCAAACCATCGAGAGGTAAATACTTGGGGTGAACCACGGGTAATCACAAGGAAGTGAGGTGCAATGCTGGGGAAGGCCTCCACAAGACTGTTGATTGAATACGCATCGAGATGGAACACGATCTTCACCAGGATCTCCGTTGGGAGTCCAGTGATCATGTCCGGAGCTCTGGGGAGTGTCATGTAGCTGTTGATTCAAATCTCGCTGTGTGACGTAAAGGTTGAGCTGTACACGGTGCTTGTATGAGGCCCGAGAATGTGAGGTGTTTCTTCTTTAGTTAAACCGAGACTATCGACTTTTGATGGTGTGATGTGAAGTTTGCATCGGGCATCGGGAATCCCTCTGTATTTATAGTATTCTACCCCCAGTGCCAACCTCACGTACATGAACAGATAATGAGGTGCCCGGTGATTTCTGTCTCCCATCTCCCATCTCCCCATCGACATGACTCTGGAGTCTGGAGTCTGAGAGCTTCGGCTGTGGGTCGTTGGTCGTGGGTTCGACTCGCGAAGAAGCAAATGATTTTTAAATGCGGGCTCCGTGAGAAAGAAACACAAGATTACAAGGAGGCAAGGCCAGGCATCCAGCTCCAATTCACAACCACCAACGCCGCATCTGTCGTCAATCCCGCTGAGGAGTGTACTTCACACACGCTTACAACATACAGCACATCAGCTCCTGAAACGTACACAGCCCCATTGAGCCATCAACACACTCGCACCGTCCCTGCTCCAAGATATGCTGTCACCAGAGTTGACCCCAGAGGAGCTGGAGCTCCACACCGAGACTGAGAAAGAATATCTTGTGCAATCGGTTCAGGCCTGGACGGGTTTCCCGATGTCCGACATGCCAACTTCAGCACTCTCAATGCCACACTCCCACCTGTTCCGTCACCATCGGACTTGCCATCTGCTCCTTCGTCTGGTGAGCCAGATCAATTGGACTTCCTGAGCAACGTTGTGAACCTCATTCTCGTCAAGTACCACAGTGTGGAAATTGACTCAGTACTGAAGGCAAGTGGATTGACGGCCCGAAGTCTGTTTCCCACCACAGATGCCGAGGCAAGTGCCTATGTTGAAACCCATACCAGAGCACCAGCTCCTTGGGATGTCGCTATGAAGCCAAAGCAAATCCGCGTGGGAAAAGGAAGCAGTGCTACCGTTTACAAAACTGGAACTCGGATGCCAAAGATGTCAACAGAGTGCTCAAAACTCATCACAATTGAGAAAGAAACCGTTTTGGGTTTGCTGAGAAACTGTCATGAAGACAACGATCCACTCTACATGGCCAGACTTCTTCATGGGTGCATTAGAGGCCTTATCAACGAGTTGGTGATTAACGAGAAAATCCAACGACTTGACACAAAGAAGAAATTCAGCCTCTTTAAAGGCTTCTGGTTTCAGGAAGCACTTGTGAAGAAGAACCCCGCAGATAAAACCGCCAACCCTGATGAGAAGGTTTGTTTGATGGGTGTGGTGATCAGGATGGAGTCCATGTCACAGTCGCTATATGATTTCTGGGTGAACAACACGCATCTATTCTTGATTAGCCAAGGCTTAAGGTTCGGTGTCTTTCTCGCCGCTCTTGACAGTTTGATGTGTTTACACTCATCTCAGATTTCCCACGGAGATCTGAACATGGGAAACATCCTAGTTGGAGCAAGAGGATCCACAGATCAAGAGGCGGTCTATGACCCACAGAGCAGAGACCCCTTCACGGTGTTCCCACTGGTGGTAAAACTTGCTGACTACGGGTACTCCATTGCTATCAGTCCAAGAAGAGCAAAGTACAAGAGGTACTATGTCCCCAGTGTGGTTGATGTCACAAGACTTGCTCCCCTTTCCCCGTTGTTGGTTGCAGAGGAGTTGGATGAACAAGAAGATGAGGATCCTGTCGAAGATGATCCATTTGACTTGAATGACAACATAGAAACCGGTGGCAGTGCTGGTGGCAGTGCTGGTGGCGGTTCTATTCCATCGACTCACTCAAGAGACTACGAAAAGCTGAAGAAAAGCAAAGAACGAGATGTGGAGCAATTAACAGGGATCTTCATAAACATGGCCTCACAAGTTGAACTTGAAGAGTACACAGGCAAGGTTATACCGGATGATATCTGGAAAGCATATACTCCTCTTGAACAGAGGTTGATATTGCTAATGGTTATAGGGTATTATCACTTTAAATTTGATCCGGAGACCAAGGCGACGTACCATGGGAAGATGGAGGATGACCCAATGTTCGAGTCTTGGGAGAGAAGGTACATTGTGGATAACTGTAAGCTCTTGAAGACTGCTTGCGGCTTAATGGAATATGCCCTGGAATCTTTGCAGAGACAAGCAGCTCATGATGAGAAGGAGAAGATCAAGCAACAGAAGAAGAACAAGAAGAAGAACAAGAAGAAGCAGAAGAAGAAGCAGAAGAAGAACAAGAAGAAGAACTAGCTGAGAGCAGATTATTTAATAAGATTGCTAGTATGCAGTATATTACGCCATAATTGATGCTGATATTTATCGCTGAAGTTGCAAGATCTGCAAATTTGTAGTCTACTCAACACACATGTAGCCCATTTTAACCATTTATAACGAACACGTCGTACGTTATATAAACTTATATCCCATTAAATCATTGTCTCTCTTCTTCAAAAAAATCTAGATAGATCATAAAATCACTGTAGCAAAATACTCAACTCAGCTTCGCCTCCCAAACCAGTCAAAAACTCTTCAACATTAGTAATGGTGTCCTCTGAGAACAAACCACCTTTGGTAACTCTCAATCCTTCAACTGCAGCTTCGGCAACACTCTGTCTTCTTGCTTTCTTTACACTTCCTCTTCTCTTCTTACCTTGTTTGGAAATGGCACGGACTGGAGTCAATGAACCAACTTCCATCAATCTCGTTTGTTTCTTCTTTGTAGATTTGATCTTGACACCAGAGCCAGGATTAGAAGCACTGAACCTTCTTGTAGCATTGACGTGCAATGCCTCATTAGACATCACACCCTTGTTTCTGAAAGCAGACAATGGAACCTTGCGAGAAGATGAAGTGGCCTCTAACCAAGCAGCATGATCCATAGCTGTTTCTGGTTCAGAGTCTTCCAATTCAGACATGTTCAACAGTTCATCCAAAGTAAACTCTTCAACTTGACCTGGAACAGGTGTGCTTGGTGCCTTACCGTTGCCCTGTGCCACTGGAGTGGTTGACTTGGTTGGTGTTGAGAGCAAAGAACGTGTTGACAATCCATCAATGATACCGAATGGTTTGGAATCAGTAGACCAAGTACCCAGTTGTGGAGGTCTTGCAATTATGGAAGAAGATGAAAGAAGTTCTTGAGCCTTGGCACCAACTTTGCGTCTCGTTGATGGTGGTGGCAATGTTGTATCTTCATCGGTGGCCTCATCGTCTGAGTAGTTGTCATGGTGAGAATCACCAAGCTTGCTGTTGTCATCGTCGTCATCACCTTCACCATCACTGAAGAAGTAGTCCCAGAGGTAAGAATCATCTTCACTGTCATTAGTTCTGCGTCTAGCAGATTGGGCGCTATTCATAGCACCTTCCGATGTGTAAAGCAACTTCTCTTTGAAAACGGTATCGTCAAAGAATGGAATGATGAAATCAGCACCATAATCATCCTCATCATCATCGTCATAATCGTCATCGTATTCATCTTCAGAGACAAATTGTAAAGCTTCTTCATCTGGATTGACTTCAGCCTTATGCTTACGGATCATATCCTCAACAACAGAGTTTCTTGGTGTCGTGTTTGAGCTTAGTTCCAGAGCACCAGTGCTGTAGTCTAGCACGATGTTATCAGCTTCTTCCTGTAACAACATGAAATCATCTTCACCGGTGTCCAAACCTGAATTGAGAGCATCACTGTCTTGCTCCAAAGTACGAAGTAGTTCATCTCTGTCAATATCAGCATCTGATTCTGAATCTTCAATGGCAACAATGCCAATTGGGTAACCACTGATTGGAATCTCTTTCTTCAATGGAGAGACGAATTCACTGAGTTCTTCACCAACGTCTTCTTCTTCATCATCAATTTTGAGAATATGATCGTTGTTATCATTCCAGTCAAATGAAAAGTTCAATTCATCCTTATCATTCTGTTGAATCTTGGCTTTCTGTGTTTGTTTCTTCTTAGAAGACTGATACTGTGCTTGTTTTGGAGTTGTTGTGGACTGTGGTTGAGGAGTTTGGAATGGAGATTGGCTTCTGTAAGATTCCAATGATCTAGCCTTTCTTTCTGCTGTAAGTTTGACGAAATCCACGTCTTCATCATCTGAGGAACTTGAGTCTTCTTGATCTTCATCATCGTCTTCTTCACTGGATGTGTTGACAACTCTGTTGCCATGACTCTTCCAAAGTTCTTCGTTTGTGTCTGAAGAGGAGTCTTCATCGTCATCTTCATCTTCACTCTCACTTTGCAAGGCCTGGAACTTACCACCAAACTGGTTATTACTGATGGGTTGTTGTTGTTGTTGTTCTTCTTCTTCCTCTTCTTCCTCCTCGCTTTCAAATTCACTCAGTGATGAATCTGAATCCATGAGGGAGAAGCGTCGTTGTTTCTTATTGAGAGCTTTCTTTCTGGGTAGTACTGTCTTTCCGGGGGCCTTTGCGGACTTGACGCTCTTGGGCGCCACGTTCTTCCTTGGGCTCTTCATGGCCATTGTGTACGTGTTTGGTATCTGTTGAAAGTTATGTTAGCATTCATTCAGGAGTGAAGCACCTCAAAGGGATGGGGGAGGACATGCCTCTTTCGAACTGTGATAAGAGACCATGGCGATCCAGATATAACAGCAAAGAATGGAACTTACTTGTCGGTGTGTTGTTGTGTGCTTGATCGTATGCTGTTCTTTCCCTGACTTCTTGAATAAAGTCTTATTGTCTTGCTGCGTGTCGTGTGCTTTAGAGCAAGACAGGGGACATGTCTCTGTAGATAACGGTGTGTGTAGATCTGTGAGCCGGAGCCGTTCGAAAAAGGGACGCCTGCACTGTGTAGATGTGTCTGTGGAGGTGGCAACCGCACTTCCAAGCGTGTCCTTTGGTGGAGTTGTTGTTGTGTTAAGAGTCCGATGAGCTTGTTCTCCTGTGCAAGCAACGTGGTGGGGGACCCAGGTGTGTAAACTGCTCTGTAACTTTGCGCGCTGAGGTGCAATGTCTCTGGAAGTTGGCAGGTGTGTTGACTGTGTACTGGTGGTCGTCTTGTTCGAGTTTCAGCACAGCGGGAAGCGTAGAAGGCGGTGGATTTGTATGTGATCTTGTATTATCACTGTCTTAGCCGCGGAGTAGACGCCCTATGTTTTTGTTTTTTAGCCCAGAAAAATTTTAGGATTACTAAAAGGGTAATATCCGGGGGCTATAGAGATTTGCCCTCGGAAAGTGTTTATCTTGTTCATTAATGCACTCAATTTGTACAATTTTGTCTCTGAAGGTTCTTTATGTGGTTTATACACTGTCCAGGAAAGTAACTGTGAGCATTCGTGGTAGAAACATGGATCAGCTACCGTGATATGTCACTAAAGGCTCTCTTATAATTGTGGCTCCCAGCTCTGATACGATGAGACCATTCACTCAACAAGTCGGATATGTATATACCAGCATTAAGACATTCATATACTCAACTTGTTATGCTGATCTGCACCGATCTCTCTGTGGCTGCCCATCAAACGTGCGATAATTGATGGCTCTCAACATCAATTCCCCCGCCAAATGGCCAAATACGGAAGGCGCGAAAACCTGGACATCAGTTTGATCTACTTGGCCAGCTGTCACTTCCCAAACGACACCCGAGAGGCTTTATACGCTTGAACCCATCAAAGACACTGTCTGAAAAGGAGCTATCCACTGTCCAGCTATACACAATGAGACTCACAACATACGGTGCATTGAGCATCCTGGCTGCTCTGGCCACTGCTGAGTCACCACGCGGTGTTGCTCCCTCCGATGTGGAGAAGTACGTTCCAGTTGATGGCAAATGGGCCTGTTTGAACCATCCGGAGATTGTGTTGAACTGGGAGCAGGTCAATGACGACTACTGTGACTGTCCTGATGGGTCAGATGAGCCTGGTACGTCTGCTTGTCCTAATGGTAAGTTCTGGTGTAAGAATGAGGGACACGTTGGTCAATTCATCCCATCTGCTCTTGTTGGTGATGGTGTTTGTGACCTTGACGTTTGTTGTGATGGTTCTGATGAGTTTGGTGTTGTTGAGTGTGTTAACATGTGTGCACAGATGCACACTGAGGCTGAGTTCTACAAGAAAGAAGCTGAGAGAGAAAGAAAAGTTGCAGTTGATAAGACAGCAAAGACTCAACGTGCTGCTAACAGGATGAGAAGCAAGTTACAAGAACAGTTGAAAGTCAGTGATGCACTTTTGGGATTCCATGATCGTGAATTGAAGAGATTTGCCAAGATGGCTGAAGAGAGACAAGAAAAACAGGACAAGACATATGCTCCAAAGATGAAAGAGTTGAAGAAGATCAAAGACGAGATCAAGGACAAGATATTTGATCAATTCAATGCTTTGGTTGGCACTGAAAAGAGTTTGAACGACTTGAAGTACCTTGGTGATAAGCTCGTTGACACTTTTAATGAAAACTTGAACGATGGTGCTGTGAAAAAGACTGTTGATGATTTGAAGAACCACTTCCACCTCAACAAGAATGCTTATTCTGAATGGCCAGAGTTTGAGACTGTTCAAAAGAAGATCTCTGATGAATTATATGGTGATGTTGCTACCATCCATGATAAATTTGGATGGGCCAGTGAAGAGTTGACCAGTGCTTTGGACAAGAATGAAAAGATGAAGATCAGAGTCAGTGAATTGGAGAGATTCCTTGGTTACTTGAGTGATAACTACAATCCAAACTTCAACGATCCAAACGTGAAAGAAGTCGTTAACTCTTATAAGGATTACATCTCTAATAAGGAGGACTTGTCGATTGTGGATGGGATTGCCCAATCTGTGTCTTCTACTTTTGAAGAGATTGCTGAGAAGTTCCAAGCCGCCAGAGATGAATTGGAGAAGCACATACAGACAACTGAACCCAAAATCACTGCTCCAGTCAAGTCTGCAAAGGGTAGGGGAATCTTTGATTCGTTGAAGTCCCGAGTTCATTTCATGTGGAATGACTTCCTTGGAGTCGGTCCACCAAAGCGTTTAAAGATGCCAGAACCTGAGACGGATGAAGAACATGCCTCTGTCATTGCTGAATTGGAATCTGAAAAATCGATCGAAGAGAAGAGCGTTTCTTCTATCAAGTCTGAATTGGCTAAGAACTATGGACCAAATGACATCTATAGAGCTATGGATGGAGTTATGGCCTCTTCACACATTGGTGATTATGACTACGATATGGAGTTTATCGGTGAAGTACGTCAAAAGGGTGAGAATGGTCATAACGTGTTGATTGGTAAGTTCCATCACGTTGATCCAATGGAGGATGGTCAGGAAGGTGTCATTGCCTATTACGAGAACGGCCACAAGTGCTGGAATGGTCCAAACAGACGTGCTGTTGTCAGAGTCGAGTGTGGTGCCGAGCATCAAGTACTGGGTGTCTCTGAGCCAGAGAAGTGTGAGTACCACTTCAGAATGAAGTCTCCTCTCGGCTGTTTCATCAACGAGGACGACAAGGTTGTTCTATAAAAATATGGTACTACAAGTGCAATCAAAAATGTAAGGGAATTATCTTTTTAAAAGAGTGGTAGCATTGTGTACAGCAACGAGAGAAGTGAACCGGCGTCCGTGTGTGTGTTTGGAGTCATTATCGTAGAACAGTCTTACAAGCCGAGACCCAAGACGATTGGAGAGATGACCAAGGCTGTGAGGAGGGAGCCGGACTTCCAGCTGAGGTCCAAAGTGGCACCGGCACCGGAAGAGGTGGAAGAGGCGGAAGTTGTGGTGGTGTTTGTGGAGTTGGCACTGGCGCTGGCAGCGTAGACGACGGCCTGGGTTGGGACGAGGGAAAGAGTGGAGACGGTGGACATAGCGAGTGTTTGTGTTTGTGTGTTGTGCTGAAAAGAAAAGAGATGTCGAGTGTTCCACAGAAAACGGGGCGGCTGC
Organism: Petasospora maritima; assembly: GCA_030557345.1. NCBI lineage: Eukaryota > Fungi > Ascomycota > Saccharomycetes > Phaffomycetales > Wickerhamomycetaceae > Petasospora > Petasospora maritima. The sequence goes on from JAKTOZ010000025.1 coordinate 106,652, forward strand.
CAGCTTTTAAATGTTTTGTGTCTCGATGGGAGATCGGTCGAGGCCTTGTTTTGAAGCCCCAAAGCGTGTCTGAACGCGCCAAATTTAGACTGTGCCCCTGTCAGCGACGCGTCACTCGGCGCACTTGGCGCAGTTTTTCGGCGGGGGATTTTCGCCATTTCTCTAGCTTGTTGCCACTGCGGTTACTACTTTGGGACGGTTTGCAGGTCTGAGACACCACTTATGGGCAGACAAACGGCCCACAAAGGACCAACTTCCGAGCATTCCGTGCGATATTTAGAGCCACAGCAACAACTAAAAACCTATGCAGATTCAGAGAAGCCTTCCAATTCACGAGGCTTAGCGCTAAACTCGATCTCTCCTCCTTCAAAGCCTTGTGACACATCAGCCCGAAAGCGCGTCGCTGTTGGAAGGGCGCCTGTTTTGAGCCAATCACAGATCCGGGCACTCGCGCTGGTGGTGCGAACATTACTGCATTCGGCCGACTCTCCACATGTTCTGGTCTGCGCACACCAGTTTGTGGTGTAAACTCTGGGAGAGTGGCCGAGTGGTTAAGGCGCCCGCTTCAGGTGCTGGTATCTTCTAAGATGCGCGAGTTCGAACCTCGTCTCTTCCAATAAATTTTTTTGCTGCTCGTTGAGAGGTGTTCTCCCTTATTTGGCCCCTAATTTGCCAATTTCACGCATTTCTTGTTCTAATGAGCCAGTTCTCAGTTGATTTATGGGCCCGTGCGCCGTGTTAGAGCGCGATTAATACCCGTCGCTCATGTCACTTTGCGAACTCTAAAGCAGGAAAAAAGTAACACTAGTCATAACATTAAACTCATTAAAGAACCACCTCTCCGCTCTCCATATTTCACGACTGTACCAATGCGTAAGCCAATGTCCATGCGGTCAAGAACGCCGTCAATGCTCTGGCAAAGTTATCCAAGTAAATGCTTTTGATCGGTGTGACAAAGTACTTTGATGGCTGTCCACCACAATGACTCAATATGAACAGTGTTCCCACAACGAGGTTTGTGATGATGAAGAAGGCAAATCCATGTGTCGATTCCAATTGCAAAATACCTGCTGATGTGCCCAAGATTAATGATGTAATGTCGTTGACGTATTGGAGGGTCTTTGTCATATATGTTAGTATCTGGTGTGGAATGGAACCTTTGTTAAGTAAAGTAAATGACATACCTTCTTGTTGGCCTCAATGCTGAGTCCGTATTTCACTGGTTCTTCCATGTTTGTGGTCTTCTGGTGTCCTTGATCTCAAGTATAAAAGACCCAGACACACACCTTTGAACTGGAGAAGTGCGTCTTGAGTCTTGGACAGAAATTCGCGGGAATGGTTTGAAGCCCTGGTGCTGGCTATACCACGTACTACTCATTTATCGTCTGTTTCAAGGCCTTTATTTGTTTCAATGCTCCCCGATAATTATACTAAGTAAAGATGCTTTGGTGCATGTATCCCACTTCCTGCTGTCAAATTATGGCATCTCCCCTAGGTTCGCTATAGCCTACTGCCCACTGTAGCCCATGATGCCTTACTCTCTATGTAAGCGTTGATTAACCCCGTTCAATCAAGAGACACCAGAAGTTTCTTGGAGTTAAGAGCGCAGTAGCAGATATAAAACTTCTCCAGCGTGATTGGGTAAACTCTCCTGAGCGCTCTGTACTTCATAAACACCAACGAGCGTTCTTGTCGATAGCATGGCCCTAGGAGTCTCGGGCATCGCAGCACACGACTTCTCAAGGTATCTGTGCCACTCCTTGCATCTTCTGTGTAGTGATTGAGAGCGTTTAATTGGGTATGGAAGTCTTTAAGCAGTGTACCGGTATCTTCTGTATCTTCTTTCTCGAACTTTGTGACCACTGCGTTGACTGTATCTGTGATGATCTGGTTCTGTTGTGGGGTAAGAGTTGGTTCCAAATAAGGGGCCTCTAAAGAAGAACGGTACGAGCAGCGTCTTTTCGGTGAATGTGGTGACTCTTCTACTAATTCGTCATCAGATGCTGGTCTCTTAGCCTTCTCTCTGTTCTCTCTAGTTGTCTTTAGAGCGATTCTTATGTCCATAAGACTGAATTCTTCTGGTGGATTATCGCACCAGTACTGTTTCTCGAAGTCCAAGGGGACCATGAGTTCTTTGTTCTTTGGCATTTTGGTGTTACTGTTTCCTTGTTTATCTCTGTAAAGCTTGAGTTGCTACCATGAACTTTGGATTTAAGTAGATTTGATCTCTCTTATTGTATACGCGCCCTCTCTGAGAGGTGTGAGGGGTTATCTGTCCAGCGATCTAAATCTCTCGTTTCTCATAGACAGAATATCGCCAGATCGTTTTCTGTCAATCCGAGATCTCGGGGATCTGTGTATATAAACAGTGTCTTCCCTGCTCTCATTGATCTGTTTTTCAATTCCCTCCCACTCCAATTACAAAATAATACTATCAAAACACTTCAAGATGATGGACCCATTGACAATGTTGTTTTGTGGTGTCGGTCCCTTTTTGCTCGTCTGGCTCTTTAAGTCGATGATGAAGTTTGATTAAATATTAAGAGATGATCATTGAGCCAAAGGCTCCAGAGTCTTATCACTCATATCTTCCTCCAATTATCAACCCGCCTTATAACAGGCCTAAGACTGCTATGCAGTCTTCTTTTCCATGTTTTCACATGATGACTTCTTCTCTTCCACTTAACTTATTCAAGTCCTTCTATCCAGATACTTGTCTATAACTCTTTCAATCAACCCAATCACCAACTATAGTTGCTATTCCTATTGTTGGTACGTTCGGTGTGCAAGCTATGACGACTATCGCGAGGTTGTCATGCCCAAGTCTTCTCTTTAGTCTTTAATTTATAACAACAGCTGTTTAATTCTCATTGTAGTTGGTCTACTGGTATAATAGCGATGTTATCATATAGTCATTATAAATTAGCGTAAGCAGTCGTTATAGCATTAATCATAGTTCTTCACAGTCACGATTTGACTGTCAACTTTGTCATTATCATCAGGCAACGAAGTGATGTCAGTGTGTGCCAACGGTGGATGGACTTCATCCTCTTCATAATCATAATCATCATCTTCTTCTTCGTCATCACTCAATTCAACAACAACTTCTTCTTGTTCTGGCTCAATAGCACCAATACTCTCATCTTCACACACCATCTCTTTGAGCTTCTCATTCTTCTTATCGAGCGGCAAGTGTTGCAACTGGCCCACGTCAAACTTCAGTGGTGTTCCCAAGTTCTTAATGACCTCATTCATCTGGTCATTGCCAAAAGTGTTCACCTGTTCGTTGATGTAGTCGGCAATGTAGCGCGTGTGGTCAACGGTTGAGATCTCCTTGTCCAACAACTGTGTCACTTCTTTCAACCTGGCACTCATGGCGGTGAAGATGTCAATTGGGTAGACTTTGGACGTCGTGGTGCTCTTGATCAAGGACTCAATGGAAGAAACGTTGGTGTTGAACTTGTCCATGATGAGTTCATTGGCCTGCTGCAACGACACGAATCTCTCTTTCTGCAATGGTGGCTCCGGTGGCGGAGAGAGCTGTTCCAACGCGTGATCCTCCTTCTTGACCAACGATCTCGTTCTCTTGACGTACTCAGGGTCGACTTTGTACACGGTGCGGGCGCGTTTGTAAGCAGGAGCCGGTTTGGTGGTCTTTTGCGTGTTTGTTGCGGAGACGTTGACAACGCGTCTTGCTTCTCTAAGCGCCCTGTTGATCTCGAAGAAGTTGTAGTGGATGCGTGTGGAGTTGAGTGAGAGCCAGCTGGCGTCCACTGGGGTGAGAATGGCCTTCTTCTTGTGCATTTGGGGTGGAGTTTGGGGGCTTTTAGTTGGGTGTTTGGTGTGTTTGGTGTGTGTTAACAGAGAAAAGAGTTACGCGGGGATTTGTGTTGTCATCTCGATCTTATCAGTATTGGTAGTGTGTATTTAATTTAATAGGTCGTAAAATTACCAATAATTATGCTATAAATGCGATTTAAAAAGCATTTCAATCATAAATCATGGATTAAATATATATATCACTCATCATCTGAATCACTGCTGAGTATCCACACTACCTCGTCGGAGTCGGAGTCTATCTCTATTACCTCCTTCTGTGTTGTCTTTATGGGTGTATTATGCTGTTTTGTTGTCTTCTTCTGTGTCTTTTGCAGTGGTTTCTTCTTGACAACTGGTTTCTTCTTCTTTTGTGTTGTAGTCGTGTCTTTAAGTGTTGATGGTCTTAAGAGCTGCCGTATGTCTCTTGTCTTCAAACGGCTCACTTGTATGACACTCGGTGGCAGCTTCCTATAAGTGTCTTTTGCATAGACCTTCTGATCACTGTCTGTTAATGGCCTCCCTTCTTTCTCTTTCCTTTGTAGTCTCATAGCTCTGATCTTCCTGAGTGCATTTTGCAATTGGTCGATTCTGTGTGGTAGTCGTCTGTGTTCTTCTGCGTCCAAGTAGTCAAAGTCAAGTGGGACGACGAGTGCCCTTTGACGTGTCATATGTGTGATTCTTGTTGTGTTTGCATAAGCATCCGTGGAGATTTATATGTATGTGGGTATGCAAGTTCTATATGAAGTTCTCTTCTCTCACATTTCTTCCACCTTGACGCGTTGTTCGACAATGGAATCACCAGGACAACGTATAGGCATGGTCACTAATTGTGAGCATAAATTATATGCATCCGGGATATACACAAAAACTACACTCAGTGTAATGCAAATGAAGTGGTATTAGAACAATATTCAATAGTACAAAGTCATTATATCAAAAAAGAAAAAGGCATGGTGGTATATGATCGGGAAATGCATGGGGCTTAAGCACAAGAGACTTTGACTTTCTTGACAGTCTCAAATGGTTCGTCATCTCTGGCTCTCTTGAATGTGGATGTGGATGTAGTTGTGGAAGAATTAACAAGCTCAACTTTCTCCAACCATGAGTCAAACTCCTTGTTGTTCAAAGCAATCTTATAGTCCAAGGCATTAAGAACACCCATCTCCAACTGTTTCAACTCGACAACGGACAATCCGGAGATCTTGGACCATGCTTTCAAGTTGAAAGTTGAGTCGTATTGGAACTTGAAGCTGAGAATCAAACAAACGAGCAAGACTTTCTTAGGACATGTCAAGTTCTTGTCGGTGCCAGCATGGATCTGGGGAGTCAACTTGTGGATGTAGAACAAAGCGGCATGGAGAGCAGACATTGAACAGCGAGAGCGTTTGAGGATCTCGGTCAAATAAGCCATGAATGACGTCGTGGAGACGCTGGAAGTGGATGCAAAGAGAGATGGAATGTCATGGTGTTTCTTCCAAGTCGAGGTGATGAACAAGGCAGCGTTGAAGATGTGCTTGTTGACCATTGTGGTCTTCTCAACCTGGGAAGGAGATGTGCAGTGGTGTGGCTCAATCTCAATAGAGCGTGGTGGAGTGATGAGATGAGAGACGCCAATGGTCTTCTTAGAAGACTGTTCTGTGATGGATGGGGTGGTCATGTCGTCGTATTTCATTGTTTAATCTGTTATTGTTTCAAAATGTACCAAAGGGAACCTCACGGGTGCTCTGGTGGTCTTCTATCGGTGTATCGTGTGTATCGTGTGGGAGCACTGGGGAGATGCTGTTTAGTAGGACATTGTGGCGTGTGTAATGTCTGTGTGCGTGGGGTATAGAAGTGTCGTAATAGTGATAAAGCAGTAGTGGGGAAAAGAAGTGAAGTGTGGGGGTGTCGTGAGTCGTGAAGGGTATAGGCGTGGGGGTGTTTGTGTCGGTGTCTATGTGTGTTTAGAGCAGAAAGAAACGGTCCGTGCTGTCCGGGCAGAGGCGTTGGAGTTCCGTAGCCGTCTGTAGAAAGGTGAGAGCGCAAATGGGCGGCGGCAGGGTCTGCTTTTATATGGGGATGCGCGATGACTGATAGCCGCGGTGGGGGAAACACTGTGACTCACTACCTGGAACTCGGACTCGAAGCGCTGGGTGACAGGCGGACGAGGCCGATACCGGAAGCGAGGATCCGGTGGTTTGTGCTCTGACTCTTTGCTTGTCGTCTGACTCCTTTTGTTAATTGGTGTCTGTGGTCCTCGGTTGTGCGGTCATGTCATCTGTCTATATTACTGTGGTGTGACATAGACAGCTACACCCCCACGCTCCGGCACAAACAGCCAGGTAGTACCACAGTACACACCACTCTATAAATACAACCACTTCATAAATACAAACACGTGATCTCCCAGCAATTCATCTACAAGAGAAAGCCACACAATTGAACCCCCCACATTTGCTATTTGCTAATTAATTGCTTTTTCACACAGATCTGTCAACAATGAAAAACAGTCACCCGGACACAGCCACAGTCAGTGACACACCGTGCAAATGAACAAGTGACACACAAGCACCGCTGACTCATGAAGCAGACGCCCAGACTTCTCAGGCAGTACACGCCACTGCCGCCGAAACACTCATCGCCCGTTCTGTCCTCGACGCGGTGGGACGGTTCGCCTTACAGACTGGTACCACACACAGCGCTACCACAGCTCAACCTCAAAGACAACGTCTACGCACGCATCCTGGCCTCTCCTTCACGAACAGACCGTACTCTAAGGCTCGTATCCCTCCCACGCTCCCTGTTGATCAAGTATTCACTGCTCAAACACCCACAGACCAAAGAACAATGGCTTGTGCCCAACGTTGACGTTGATGTCCACACTGGAACAGGCTCCGGCTATGGTCCAAACTCACAAGAACAGGCCAAAAGGCTCAAAGGGAGAAGATATGCCACCGTCTCTGGTTTGGAACTGTTAAGTAACACTTATAACCTCACAACGGTTAAAAATGTCAAATGGAATGAAGATAATTGGTATGTCATCCAGGCACTGTATTTGCAAGAGTTGTTGAAAGAAGTTGAACAACTTCAAGTTGGCACGGCAATTGACGACAATTCCCTTGTCATATGCTTACAAGGAGGATACTCTGACCTTATACATGTCCAAGGATCCATCACTCATATCAACTTGTCAAACTTACAAGTTCAACATACATCATATCAAAAACTGTTGCATGCCTTATCACAGATGAGTCAAGATGGACAAGTCATCGTACTCAAGGACAACTACAAGTTTATTGACACTCTTGTCAAGTTTGTTTCGTATTTCAATATTTAAATGAACCCATATTATCAATACAAAACCCCCCTGCATATAATCACAAATTAACCATTTGATTAGCCAAAACGGCTCTCTTCTCCACCATCCATGTAAGCAACCTTGAAATGTCCCTTCCAGAGGAACAATCAATGAAGTCCAATACCTTCTCTTTGAACTGTGGTATACTCACCTTTGGTGAAGTGTCAAACTTCATCTTCATTGGAACACCACCAGAGTTTGTTGTAGTAGTAGGCATGTTGAAATGAACCTTGATCATCACTTTCGACTCATAACTCTTCATCTGATGAATAGCTTGTATGAATTCTTGGTGTGAGGGTGATGGTGTAGAGTCCACCACAACTTTCTGGAACGATTCCAGGATGTTACCTTTCCATACCTCCAAGAAACTCATCACGTCTTCTCTCTCACCAGTCGTGTAATCCAACAGATTGAACATCTGTTCCAACTCTCTGAGTTCATCAATAACTTGGATAGCAAGAGTAGCTTTAACTTCCACCGGTGTCAACGGCATGTTAACGTCCTCTTCACTCTCTGTAGTACTCTCTTCACTCACTTCATCGTCACTCTCATCTTCGTCACTTGAGATCACGATAAGATCCACCATCTCTTCATCAATAACCCTCTTGTTTCCTTCCATCTTGAAAGCATTATCGTACTCCAAAGCACTCTTCTTCTCAGCACTCAACTTCCTAGCCCTTTCCAGTCTCATCCCGTTCTCTTTGATCTGTCTTATTATTCGTCTGATGTCGTAGAACTTGTGTACAATCCTGGGCGGGTTCCTCTCCAACGTCCCAATATCTTCTGGAATAAGCAACGACCTGAGCCTTGTCCGTGTGTTCATACTGCCCATATCTGTTTGTTTGTTCTGTGTGGAAAAATCGGGAAAGCCCAATGCTTATATACTCCGGGGTATTGAAACACCCTTTGTTTACACTTAAAACTGTCCATCCAAAACGGTGGGCTCCCACGCGCGTCCATACGAAAATCGTGTTTGAAGTTGAGACAAGTGGGTGACACGGGTGGCAATGGCAGATAGTGTGGCGCGTACCGGTTTTGTTTGGCTTTTATACTATGGCTTCCATTTGCTACGTAGAGGCTTGAATGGTGTACTGAAATGGTGTTCTAGTGGTATACCTGTGGTGTATTTCACTACTTGACTATATTCGAGAGATACCGCCCTGTCTGTTGCGCCAACAATGACATATCCACGCTCCCAAGATACAGAGCCTCAAATCACCAGATCGAAACAAAGGCAAGTACTACAGCGTTAATTGTGCAAACACACATCGTCTATTTGTACAGCCCCATAGACCTTTTCAAGTCTGAGCTGATAGTGTTGTAAAAGAGATGGTGCTTTGTGTGGGTGGAACGCTCCTCTTTCAATGGTGATCAATGGCCAATGGCGTATGACGTATGGAGAGCTGATCCAAAGATCCCAGATCTTCTACAAAAACTTCTGAGGAGCGTCCAGACAGGACTTCTACATCCACGGCTCTGGACAAGGGAATGGGGTCACTGCACCACCACTACCACATGGGGATCGGGTGAAACAGTATAGCTGGGAGAAATGAACCGCCATCGGTTTCAGCCTATATAGTTGTAAAATGGGTATGTCGCGCCTTTTATATGCTCACACTGGAAGCGGATCTCTATAAACACCACATGTACTCAATCGACTTCAAGTATTTAAAATGGTCAGTCATCACCTGTAATTAGCATACATATCTATCCAGTTTCAATGGGCCTCGATTGAAGTGAAGCGCCCTGCTGAATCCTCGCCTATCTTCAAGGAATTCTAAAGCTGAATGATCATGGTCGATGGATCCATGGCGGCTAAATCATTTAAGACTACAAATCGATAATTCTTATGAAGATAGAAAGGAATACATTCAATCTCAGTTCTTCATATATGATGCTCTCTGGATTTGTTATGTATATTCTATCGATGAGACCGAAACATGCTCCGAATGGCTCCCATGGATGTCATAGGCAAAAACAAAAACCCCAACAAGAGCCGCCATTAGAAGCATTTTAGATCTGATGCAGGGATCAATGTACAAGCCTACTTTCGTTACGTCGACTCAAGTCAAACTATATGCAGAGTTGCTGCTCAGTCATGATGTCTTCATGCCAAGCTATGGAGTTGCTGCTCATGAATTCGATCGACCAACCATGCTCCTGGTCTAATATGTAGGATATATAGAGGTCGATCAAATGTTACTATTTCGGAATTTCTCAGAAAGCGCACTACTATGTCGATTCGTGAACTATTCGAGGAAACGGCGGCAATACAAGTTAACCTTTCCAATATTGTTGCCTATCGTAATAATTCCATAACAGCTTCATAATTCCTTATATCTGTGTAAGTCATTCGTTTGCCTCGCCGCCCTGTGGGGTTGTGCTTCTCTGCTATTTGATTGACGCTCATGGCTCATGGCACTCAGCGGTAGATGTGCAACACGTTCTATATATCGCTCTAATCAAGATCTTGAAGTAATCTACGGTTGAATCAACAGTCAGATCATTCATTTCTTGAAATCCAATTCTCTTGAGAGAATGAAGCAACGATACCATGATGTGATCCACTGGAAGGATGTTTATTCTTCGTGCAGCCATGCCCAAAAACTCTGGAAGTAGTCTTTTGGTTCACAAGAGCAACAAGAATATACAACTTGACTGTGAAGTTCCGAAGGATGAATAACAACGTAAGTCGACAACCGAAGCCAACAACAACCTAACATGTAACAAGTCAACAACAACAGAGTAAAACGTCAAGCTGAAATCAACAACAACTTAGGAGGATTGTTATATTTGACCATGATCCACAACCTTCGAGCAAACTTGAAGCCGATGAAACAGTTCATCCCTTTGACCAAACGTCCTTAGTCGGCCCACACCAACATTAACTGAGTCGATGTGAGTTTGTGGAAGATGAAATGCTTTTAAATTGTCGATGCCAAATTTGATTAATTGATTTGAAAGGTCGCGCAACCGATGAGACCGATGAATCTATATAGCGCGTGTCATACACCGGCCAAGAGCCAACATATGTAAGAGCCTGATCAGTGTGGATCTTCGTGTGCTCTTTCATTTTAAAATATGTCTCTTATAACGGTGAACAGTGCTGGTCTCAGTCGTGTAGACCCCTGGCACGCTTTGAAATGAAGTCCCCATCTCTTAGCCTAGTTTAACTTCAGCGCTTTCGAACCTAGTCATTTGAAATCCAGCGATGCGCTACAAGAGTAATTGCTGAAGTACACATCTTCCATTTGTTCAACTCCATTGGCACATCGGGCCAGAGTTGACTCTAAAAGACTGGAATTGTGCTATGTGCTTGCTTTAGCCGCCCTCGTCATCTCTCCATTAGCTCAACCAGTTTGCAGAAGATTGATGGGTTGGACTGGCCAGAATATCACATTATTCTTCGGGCGATTAGAAGAAAACTCTGACTTTGATTCACATTAAGGAGGGGCAGGACGAGCTCTGTTTATAAGTTTGATCACTGAATCATATGGTGGAAGGTATAATTGTAGAGGGATTCGCGTTCTTTATATATATACAGTCGATGGAAAGGCAGATACACACGTATACATCGTAAAAGTCTAGCTATAACAGAATAATCAAAGGTCTGATATGTAATTGATCTAGTAGATTCAAAGACTCTAATTCATCCTGAATTTGGTTAACCGCCCCGTCAATTCTCAACCCAGAGCCAAATGATCATGGGACCATGCAGCGGCTAATTCTAAGGCTACAATTGATAATGCTTGCAGAAGATAGAAAAGAATTCATTCAATCTCAGTGCTTCATATGCTCTGGATGTGTTATGAACCTCCTATATATGCGGTAGATGTAGACATCTGCTTCAAGTGGCACATGATCGATGCCATGGACAGGACCCGGGAGATCAATAATCAAGAAGGGTCGCCATTCATGAAGCATCTGGTACGGCCATATCCACAGTGATCCCAAGCCTTAACAAATTTCAGAAGCCGCTATGTTGTGTGACCAAATGATATTATCCGACATGAAAAACGCTCGAGTGGAAACTAGTACGATCAATCATATCCGCTGGCTGGTTATAAGCAGAAGTTAAGAACCAAATGCGAAAATCAGGGGTCCCTGTCGATGTGGCTTGTTTCGGCTGGGGGCAAGCACATCAGCCTTTTATAATGTTCGAAAACACACTCACTCTGCGAGGCCAATGCATTGCTTATATTCAGTTTCACCATTTACACCTTTGATTTACCTAAGCGCCGCATCGCCTGTGGCGTTGTGGTCTCGTTTTGATTGGTGTTCATATGGCATCGTTCTAGTCATGTCAAATGCTGAAATGATAAAGCTACAATTTCAATCATCCGTAGATCGTCTATTTAAATTGAGCTCCACGTCTCTAAAGCTAGAGAAAGAACTAACTCACAAGATGATCCGAAATGGAGGAATGTCTGTCTTACCGCCACGCCCAAAACCCCTATAAATACCGAGGTATATTGTTAGAGACTTATATAAGGAGACAGTTGACAGATCACGGCCAATAACGAACTTCACAATTGGGTTCCCTGTCTTCATCATGAAGAACACGAATATTGGATCGAGATCTTTGAGAAAAGATGAAAGAGCTAGATGTCGAATCACAAAGAGTCTTACCCGCGCCCACATCGCATAGTGTATTAGGATCACGTCGATCAATGCAGCTAAATTGAGTCTATAGAAGAAGTGGATTTCAGAAATCACGGGTGACGGATCCCGATTCGCGGCTCGAGCGCGATTGCCACAAAGTCGTAAACGTTCACTACATGCAGTGAGATTGTAGCCGGTTATACCAAGGCCATAAAATTGATCGAATAAGTAGGGGAAATTGCTTGCACTTGTTGGACCATGAACTATTCTTCATAAAGTTTGGAGGGTCACTGGGTCGTGGCGCGGCGTTATAGTTGTTAATTGCGTAGCACCTTCGCTCGGCAAGAACTAGATCGATTGGTGAACGCGACTCTCCAGTCTCTATGATTATCTATTCATCACTTGGGCGATTTGATTATACCGCTAAGGCGCCGTGAATTGTCCCCTGTGGCATTCATAACAGCTATGGAGAGAATCATGATTCAATTCCACTCACAGCGGTGCAATCGGCCTACAGATCACAGGCCTCCCCTTGAGATGAGGTCCTTATCGGTTATCGCGGTGGCCGTTGGAAAGTCTGGACACTTGAAAGGTGGCGTGTCTTTGTATAGGTAGACTGTAATTTGGAGAGTCGTGCAAATGACGAACTGACCTAGGCCATATACAGTCGTCTGGTGGGGAAGCAGGCCGGGCACCAGGCGCTCTTGATGTTTACGTCCGACAGAACAGAATTGCAAGCAGTTGAGGGAAATGTACCCAAGAAGAGGGGACTTCGAATCGCCGTAAAACGAAACCTAGTTGTTAGGCCGCACATCATACGACTTTTAAGCGAGCAATACACTGAAACGCCACTGCCCGGGCATATCGGTCTTCTCTCAGTCTGCTGAGCTCCCACGGCGTGGCCCCCAGCTCACTCGTATGGGCCTAGACTCCCTCTGTGTTTGTCAGTGCGGCCAATGTGTCAGCGGTGGGTCTGGCCGCCAATCAGCGCTGCCGCTTTCCGCGGTTTGTCATCCCGATGAGCTGGGCTACCCCCACAACACTCACTCCCCTCATACTGCCCAGTGGCGTGAAACCCGTCCCAGGAACGGTATATAAGGAGCAGCCCCCGCCCACGCTAACGTGACTTCCCACTTGGTACTTCCTTCCTTCATCAATCCACATACAACACAGCTTCACACACCTCGCAATGGCCGCTATCAGACTACCGCACGTTCCAAGACGCGCCCTCTACGCGTTGACAGGTGCCACTGCCCTCGTCTCAGCCACATACGCCTACAACAACTACAACAGAAAGCACAACTCCCAGAAACCTACTCCTCCTGGTAACGCCCTCAAGTCTGGGTGGTTTGGTGGTGCTGCCGCCGCTGTCTCCCTCAACGCTGCTGACAAGAGCACACACACCAAGGAGGAGTACCAGAAGGTTTACAACGCCATTGCCGAACACATCCGTGACGATGATGAATACGATGACTACATTGGCTGGGGCCCTGTCCTTGTCCGTTACGCATGGCACTCGAGTGGTACCTACACAGCTCCAAGTCCAGGATGTCCGTTCTCTGGTGGTTCGTTTGGTGGTACGATCAAATTGACTAAAGAGCTTGGTGATGGTGCTAACAATGGTCTCCAGAATGCAGAATGGTTCATGAAGGGCATCTACAAACAGTTCCCATGGCTCTCGTGGGGTGACTTGGCCACACTTGGTGGTGTCGTTGCCATCCAGGAGCTTGGAGGCCCAAAAATTGGTTGGAGAGCTGGTAGAAAAGATTTGGGTGATGAATTTGCCATGACTGATAAGTTACCAGATGCTTCCAAGAACGCTGATTACGTTAGAACTTTGTTTGGAAGAATGGGTCTCAATGACCGTGAAGTTGTCAGTTTGATTGGTGCTCATGCTCTTGGTTCTTGTCACGTTACCGCTCCACAGATTCCAGGCTCTAAGGCTGCTCCTGTTCCAGGTTCTGGTTTCATTGGTAAGTGGACCGCTTCTCCAAATGTCTTCACCAATGAGTTCTACAAGTTGTTGCTTGAAGATGGCAAATGGCACTGGAAGAAATGGGATGGACCAGCTCAATACTGGAGTGATGATGAATTGATGATGTTGCCAGCTGATATGGCTTTGGTTGAGGATCCAAAGTACAAAAAGATTGTTGAGATGTACGCTAAGGACCAGGACCTTTACTTCAAGGACTTTGCCAAAGACTTCCAGAAGTTGTTGGAGTTGGGTATCGACTATCCAAAGGGTACTGAGAGTTGGTACTTCAAGACCTTGGATGAGCAGGAGGCTTGATCTGTTGTACACATATGGATCGAACGTCTATTATTTATTCTAAACGCATAATACTATACAGATTACACATACACTTCCTGTTGTAGAATTGAGTCCATAACAGACTGTATCGGCCCATACCCCGGATCTGGGAATCTGGAGAAGCAAAACACAGCCCTGATTCGTTGTATAGCTGAGCCCGGGGTAGCGGGGTGACTCCGAGGATCTGAGTCAAATTACACCCGGACACCAGTTGTTTTACCCGGTTTTCCCCGGGAATTCTGGTAGAAAAGCCGGAGTCGGGAAAGCCCGCGCGGTCTCGCGACTGCGACTCTTCCTCCTTCTTCTTTCGTCTTTCGCCGATTCCTCATGGCGGTTGTGTAGCCGAGGTTGCGGCTAAAGTTGGACAGAGATCGTTACTTTTTCAGCTCCGGGTTGTGAGCTTTTGAATAAATGGTAGTTGTCACTCAATGCTCGTGTGTAGGGACTCTGTGCTTATAAAGAACACGTTATACTACAAAACTGCCACAGTTCTTAAAGCCGTACAAGTAGTTGTACCGGAGCTTGTCGGGTGCCGCCCCACAACCGATAAGCTGAGCTCCAGCGCTCCAGCCGTTATGACTCCCAGCTCCCGCACCCCCGACGCCCGGGGCTCCATCGCGAAAAATTGATTGAGCCAATATATAAAACACCTTTTCTCGCCGTTTGGCACACCTTTGCACCCGCTTGATGCTCAGATTCAGAATCAAGACCCTATCCCGCAACATGTCCGCCCAGCAGAGACTCTCCCAGATCGGCTCCCACCTCACTTCCCAGCGCACCAACGCCTCCTTGGCTCCAGTGCACCCTTTCAAGATCACCGTCATCGGTTCTGGTAACTGGGGTACCACCATCGCCAAAGTCGTTGCCGAGAACGCCGCTGTCAGACCACACTTGTTCGAGCACCAGGTTGACATGTGGGTCTTCGAGGAGAAGGTCAACGGTAAGAACTTGACCGAGATCATCAACACCGAGCACGAGAACGTCAAGTACCTTCCAGGTATTAAACTCCCAGTCAACCTCCACGCTGAGCCTTCTATTGTCAAGGCTGCTGAAGGTGCTGATTTGTTGATCTTCAACATTCCTCACCAGTTCTTGCCAAACATTTGCAAGCAGTTGAAGAAGGCCAACTTGAAGCCATACGTCAGAGCCATTTCTTGTTTGAAGGGTTTGGAAGTCACTCCAGAAGGTTGTAAGTTGCTTTCCACCTATATCACTGAGAACTTGGGTGTTCACTGTGGTGCGTTGTCTGGTGCTAACTTGGCTCCAGAAGTTGCTAAGGAGAAGTGGTCCGAGACCACTGTTGCTTACAGAACTCCAAACGACTTCCAAGGAATTGGTAAGGACATTGACCGTGTTGTCTTGAGAGCTGCTTTCCACAGACCATACTTCCACGTTCGTGTCATTGAAGACGTTGCTGGTGTTTCTCTTGCCGGTGCTTTGAAGAACATTGTTGCTCTTGGTGTTGGTTTCGTCCACGGTTTGAACTGGGGTGACAATGCTGCTTCTGCCATTCAGAGATTTGGTTTGAACGAGACCATCAAGTTTGCCGAGTTGTTCTTCCCAGGTGAGACCAATCAGGACACTTTCACCAAGGAGTCTGCCGGTGTTGCTGATTTGATCACCACTTGTTCCGGTGGTAGAAACGTTAGAGTCGCTAAGCACATGGCCATCACTGGTAAGTCTGCTCAGGAGGTTGAGAAGGAGCTTTTGAACGGTCAGTCTGCTCAGGGTGTTATCACTTCTAAGGAGGTTCACGAGTTGCTCGAGGCCAAGGGATTGACTAAGGAGTTCCCATTGTTCGAGGCCATCTACCAGATTGTCTACGGTACCGAGTCCATGGAGAGATTGCCAGAGTTGATTGAGGAGTCTGAGTAAAGCCTTCTGTCTTAGACCTTAAACCTTCATTTCACCTTGCACACACACACACACACAAACCGCATGTTCATAATGTTTCATTGTACTTTCTTTATGTCCTAGAGCTCCATTGAATGGATTAATTGCACGTTTTAATTTTTGGAAATTTTGTGGGGGTAGATGTAATTGTCCTTTATAGTATACTCCGTATTGCCAAAAGCGGTAATACTCCACAGCGCCGCGTCGTGGTTGCAACAAAAGTTATACGGAAGTGCCGTTTGACGGACCGTGAGCGGCGTTGATTGCACATCACAAGATCTTTTGGAACAAAAATAAACACAGAGCCATGAAGAAGTTCTTCCGCCGGGACGATTCCGAGTCACACAGACGCAACATGGAGCAGAAGCCAGAGCCGCAGCCGGAGCCAGAGGACAGACAACTACCAGAGACACAAGAGGAAGAGGAGGAAGAAGACGCCCAGTCCCTCAACAAGTCGTCGCTCTTCTCCACGCGCCACACGCTCGACACGTTCTCCTCGGCGCCCACGACAACAGGCTCCCGCAAGATCAAAGGCCGTGTCTCCACGATCGACAACATGGGCAAGCCGCTGAGGGTGCTGCCGGCCGAGAAGTACACAGAGCTCTCGAGAACGTCGTCTGCGATCCCCACGCTCCACGAGCAGCCGGAGGCCAAGGACGAGGAGGTGGAGAACTCGCTCGAGGTGCTGATGGAGAGTCTCCTGGAGCTCGTGGACCAGGTGCAGCAGAGCGTCTCCAACGTGTCGAAGGCGTCCATCAGACTCGTGGAGCTGCTCGACTCTGCCGTCGCATTCAAAGTGTCGCCGAACGTCAGCTGGAAGATCGAGGAGTCCGCACAGGTCAGAAACATCGTCAAGGTGTGTCTCCAGTTCCACGACACGTATCTCCGTGGCGACGTCTACGCTGAGTCCCGCTCGCTTGTCAAGAGATCCCTTGCCGAGCTGCTGCACAAGCTGAACTTCTCGCCGGTGTGCGATGCCTTTGATACCGTGCCCTACTTCCGCAACTTCGCCATCAGTGGCAGCGAGCCGTACCCAGTGCAGAGCAAGCTGTCGTTGATCATTGACCGTATTGTTGAGTCCTCGTCTTCAGCGGCCCTTTCCGACCAGGACGGTTCTTTCATTGCCCCGATTCTCAGAGGTCTCTCCAAGCAGACGGCCGTGCTCTCCATCATGTTCGGTTTCCCAGAGCCACAGCAGGAACACTACGAGATCATCAACGCCCTGTTCCAGACGTTCTCAGATGTGCACTTCTTCGTTGGTAAGAACTTCATCTCGCCAGCCGCCACAAAATTCACACCGCCGTTCCGTGTTCCATCGAAACAGTCGCCAGAGATCTCCATCTCCATCTCCTCCAGCGAGGCCATCAAGTCGAGTGGCACGCTCGGTGGGTACATCACACCAAAGATCGGCCGCTCAACGGACAGATCCCTTCTCAAGTACAAAGGCGCCAAGTTCGCAATCACATGTGCACACGTTCTCTTGGGTGAAGACCAGGACTATCCACAGGTGCAAGTCCCCTCGTCGGTGCTGTTGAACGCTTATAAGTCTGTGCTGTCGGATGAGATGGACAGATACCCACCAAAGACACCAGAATACGATGCTTACTCTTCTGAGCTGTCTCGCTGTGGTGACTACTCCATCGATCTCGGTGCGGTCATTTGGGGTGAACGAGTCGTTGTTGAACATACATTATCTGACGTTGCCATTGTTAAACTCAATGACTCTATCAACAACCCACAAAACTCCCTTGGTGACGATGCAGACCAGTTCTCCACTTCTTTGAAATTCGCAAACCAGATCAAACGTGTCGTTCCCAAATCAGAATTCAACACTCATACAAAAGTCTTCAAGATCGGTGCTTCTACCAAATACACTTCTGGTGTTTTGAATGGGTTGAAGATGGTATATTGGCTCCGTGGAGCTTTACAAACCTCAGAGTTTGTTGTCGGATCAGGTGAACCAATGTTTTGTAATGGTGGTGATTCTGGCTCGTTGATCCTAAACCATTTGGAAAGAGAAAGAGGATTGGGATGTGTTGGTATGTTACACAGTTATGATGGAGAAGGTAAACAGTTTGGTTTGTTCTCTCCGATGGACAGTGTCATGGCAAGACTGAAAGAAGTCACTGGTGTTGAATGGGAGTTTGTTTGAGACATGTATAATGGGATGATGGGTTTAATGACGGATTTATTAATTAAAAAGATTACACGATGATATAAGACTTTAGTTGTTGAATATTGATGACGTTATAAGTATGTACATTTTGGGGGTCGAGCGTCTAAAAACCATCACGGCGTAACAAAAGGGAAAGACAGATCACAGGAACTCTCTGGCCTTTCTCTTGTAAGCATTACAATCTCTCAACCACTGTCTGTAAGTCTTGAGACTGTCGATCTTCTCGCCATAGTAATCTGGCACTGGGTTACTGAAACTCTGTGAGCTTGGATCGACTCTGTTTCTGAACACTCTCTCCAAGAAGTCTTTGTTCTTGACTTTGAAGCCAGGCAACTTGGATCCACTCGCCACACGGAACACTCCACTACCGAGCAATGGACCAAACATGTAACCAACACCAGTGGCACCCATAAACCCGGCAAAGAACATCATGAATGGGTCAAATCCAAAGATGAGTTGTGTTGGGTCGACCTCGATGTTGGCGAGGTACGACCAAGTGGCAGTGGAGCCAATGAGTGCAGTTACAACCGAAGAAGCGATGTTGATCTGGCGCTGCTGACGACGAAGCTTGAAGAAGTCAACCCAAGTGAGTTCATTGCCAGAAGGTGACGTCTCGGTGCTCTTTGTGGCGTTCATGAGACGAGGCACCGTGGAGAAGGCGCGGCTCTGGAGCTGTCTGTGCAAGGAGCTCTGAACTGTGAGTCTGAACATTGTGTGGGGGAAGTCTGGGATTTGATTGTAAAGACCTTCGACCCCCGCTTTAAAGTGGTACCAGTTGCCTTTGATCGAAAAATCAGGTTCGAGGTGCGCCACGGCTCGATTCGTATTCCAGAGGCCGGGTAACCCTCGGGTCACGTGATTTATTTTGCTATAAGTAGTACCTACAACTTACAAGAATATTAACTCAAGGCGTTGTTCAATTCATGGATCGTATACAATAAGATGGAAAGGAAGACAAACGTTGCAATTGCAAAAAGCGAAGATGGTATAAGCCGATAAGTTAAAACCCAAAAGAAAAGAAAATCATGTTAAAAGCAAAAGCAAAAAACCAAATGCAAAGAAAGAATGCACACATAAAACGACGTTATAATGAAAACCTTGGTCCATTTAAGCCTTTGGCTTAGCATCACCCAAAGGAGCACCGGTGATTATGTTCTTGGAAGCATTACTGGCATCCAATCTTTCACCAAGTTGAGAAGTACCTTTTTCTTTATAAGTGCTAACAGCAGGGATATCAGCCTTGATTCTTTGAACCAATGTGCTATAAGCTCTTGGTTCCAGCTTGATCAATGTGTGTAATGGGATGGACATCCATGGGGATTCTTCTTGTGGGACGTTCATGAAGTATGCGTAGATACATCTGAGCACAGCCTGGTGAGTGATAATCAAAATGTTCTCCTGTCTCTCCAATTCCATAATGATTGGTTCCAAACGAATAACAACATCACGGTAAGATTCACCTCCTCTGTAACGGTACTCGTACTTGTTCTCGTCACGTTCTTTGAAGTCCTGTGGGAACTGTTGTTCAATCTCCTCATAAGTAAGACCATCACAAGCACCAGCATCGAGCTCATCAAGAGCCTTCCAACCAAGTTTATGGTACGGCAAGTACTGAGCAGTCTGTTGTGTTCTCTTCAATGTGGATGTCCACACCGTCAATGAAACGTCATCGTCACCAACGGCCTCTCTAACCAATTGAGGGAGTTTCTTAGCGTATTGCATACCACGTTCACTGAGATCGGCATCACCACCAATCTTACCTTCCAGGTTGTAACCAGATTCACCATGACGCGACAAATAAATGCATCTTGGTCTGATGTGAAGGTTCATAACGTAGTAGACGATGCGGGACTCCAAGTATGTCTCAATCCTGTTGATGATGACTTGCTCTGAGACGTTGATAAGTTTGACAAACGTCAAATCTCCATTCTTCTCCACGGTAAGAGGTTCATATACTTCCTGGTACTTCTCGATTCTCTTCATGAAGTCTCTCGAGGCGATCTCTGGGTCCTGACCTTTGTAGTCTGGAGACGTTGTCTTGACGTCGATGATGTTCTTCATGATGATCTTGTCGTCATTGCACCAACTCTCCAAGAACATCGGCTCGATCGAGTTCTCACGGCACAATCTCAGGAGCCAGTCTCTTCTGTCCTGTGTCGAGTTGGTGGCGTCGAGGATGGCAACGACACCGTCCTCGCTGGAGAACCACTCCATCATGTCTGCAACGGCGGCGGCGGCGGCCTCTTGGCGCTTCTTGACACCGTCTGGGTTGTGCACGTCGAAGAAGTCTGCGGACGGGTGCTCCTCTGTGCGGCGGCGGTAGTTGCCCACGTTGAAGGACTTGGCCTTGATGGAGAGCCACGACAAGTACCTCACGATCTTCTGCGAGATGAAGGACTTGCCTCTGGCCGGGAGCCCGACCATGATGACACAGATCCTGATGTTCTGCACCTGTTGGCTGGCGGTTAGTATCTTTCCTGTGGGGCTGGGGTGGTGGCTGGGCGGTCTGCGGGGGCCGTGGAGCTCTGGCTGTGTGCTTACGTGTGACACGGTGTAGACGGGCATTGCGTGTGTGTGTCGGTGTGCCGCTGTGTGTGCTCTTTGTTTGTTGTTGGCGGCTAAGCGGTGAGCAGTGGGAGGTTTTCCTGTTTTATACGTCGGTTGGGCGCGCGATTCGCAGCCTCCAAAATTCCCCAGAAACCGGTACGCGCCGCAGAGGTCTGGCCGATTGGAGCCTGTGCTTTTGTCTGTGGAGCGTGTGATTTGTGTGTTTAATTGTAGTCGATGTCTGTGCTGGGAGGATTATATATACCTGTTTATTGTATCTGGAATAAAGTCTTCTTTGTGTATTCTTCTCCCTCCCACTCCGCCTTTACCCCATGTTTCCGGTTCACATCGCACGACAAGTGCCCAGCCCAGAGCCCAGAACCAGAGCAGACAAGGCGGGCCGGGGATGTTGGCGAGGCTGGATCGCTGGGGCCGTGGGTTGTAACTTGTGGCCTGTGGCAACTTCCTTATAGGCCGAACGACGGGCTGTGTTACTGTGTCCGTGTGTACGTCTGGCACCAGTGTCAGGTGCTTTTGTCTCGTTTACACAGTGGCAGGTTTTGGCGTTAGAGCATGAGTGTTGCCTTCCCCGGATTGTGCCGAAGACGGCTGATGAGCTTAAACGACGGCGATTAGTGCATCGCTGGGAGATGGGGCTGTCTTTGGGATGTACGGCTACTCCTAGACAGCTCTTCTCATCACCATGCATAGTTTTTCTCTTTTCCCAGCCTACGCCTCTAGAATCTGGAGAGAATGCTCTCGGACTCCATAAGATTGACACTACGATCACGTGCACCGATCCCGGAAAGTTCCGACGAGATGAGGTTCCTTTGTCCTCTCTTTTTGTCAATTGCTTTGCGATCCTGGCTCGTCAAGCTCTGATTACTGTATTGAAGGTATTGTATAATGACTTCACTTACCACTAGAACTCTCCATCGTGAACGTTGCTCATGAGAATGCCAGTAGGGTAACTCTGACTGTGGCCGGCCCCCGCGCACGATGTAAAGAACAATCAAGTACAGCATAAAGAGCTCTCCAGTGCGAAGTATGGTTTCCTCTAGGTGTTTATACGGTGGCCCTCCTTCGTCTTCTTCACATTGTTTGGTCTTCTGCCTCCAATGGAAGCGAGATCTTCAGGTATGAAAGAGCTAGTCATGGCAGAGTCATCACCGCTGTACAACAGCACACAGCTGAAACCTGAGAGGCCCCCGCCCCCCGCCTGTTCCTTTTTCTGACAATATGAAACTGCTTGGAATCATTGTTCTCTGACTCCCTAAAAATTCTCTGGTAGATGATCTTATCGAACGGCTGAGCACAGCTCCATGGATTGACTCCTCTGAGTGTGGCCGCAACCGCTTTTTTCTGACATGTGTGTATGTGACATCGGAGCTCCGTAACACTTGTGCGGGGAAGTCACATAATTTGATGATGATCCATGTCCACGAACAAACCTGAACGGGAATCCTCTCAAATAGTGGAGACATGTGGCTGACCAATGGAATTGGCCGCATCAATAGGCAATCAAGATATATAAAAGGCAACTCAATTGGCCACACCAAAGGAACTCACTGTACAAACAGTACCCCACACCCCACTCACACGCTTACAACAATCAATAGCAATGTCCAAGATATCCGCTGCTGGAACTGAATCTCTCAAGAAGTTGATTGATGACGCCGTCAAAGACCCAACAAAGGACGTCCCAGGTCTTTTCGTCGCCATCACCAACAACAAGGGCGAAGACCTCTTCACTTACACTGCTGGTTACACCGGTGCTGATGGTGCTGAACAACTCACCAAGGACAACATCTTCTGGATCGCAAGTTGTACAAAACTCGTTGCTACAATTGCAATTCTTCAACTCGTTGAGCAAGACAAGCTCGATCTTGATGACGCAGACCAGTTGGAAGCCATCCTCCCAGAGCTCAAGAACATTCCAATCGCTACTTTGGAGAAAGACGGTACTATCACTCTCAAGCCAAAGAAGAACAGAATCACACTCAGAATGCTCCTGTCACATACATCAGGTCTTGGTTACTCTTTCTTCAATGACACTTTGAAGACTTGGTCCGAAATGTTCAACATTGATGACTTTGATCTCTCCACCCAACGTGACGTTCAATACCCACTCTTGTTTGAACCAGGTACCAATTGGACTTATGGTGTTGGTATTGACTGGGCTGGTGAGGCTTTGAAACGCGTCACTGGTCAAGAGCTTGGTGAATACGTTGATGAGCATATCTTCAAACCATTGAACATGAAGGACTCCTCCTTCACCCCAGATTCTGAGCTGAGAAAGAAGCTTGTGAAGATGAGTCACAGAAGTCCAGAAGGCGTCCTCTCTGCTGGTGATCACATCATGTCGAAGGTTGTCAAAGGTGACTATGAGACTTTCTTCCACTCTGGTGGTGCCGGTATCTTCTCGAGACCAACCGAGTACGTCAAGGTCCTCGCTACTATCCTCAACGACGGTACTTCTCCAAACACCGGTGCCAAGATCCTCGCTCCAGAGACAGTTCAAGCCATGTTCCAGAACCAAGTTCCAGAGTTCCCAAACTTGGGAAGAAGCGGAATCCCTGCTTCCATCCCAGCTTTGACAAACGCAATCCCAGATGTCTACCCACAAGGTGATGCTCCTCAAGGTTGGGGTCTCTCTTGGTTCCTCACTTTGGAGCCAGGTGCCACCGGGCGTGGTGCTAACACAGGTTTCTGGTGTGGGTTGTCTAACTTGTACTACTGGTGTGACAAGGAAAAGGGCATCGCAGGTATGGTTGCTGGTCAAGTCTTGCCATTTGCAGATGCTGGTGTTCTTGGTTCTTGGATCAACGTCGAGAGTGCTGTTTACTCCAACTTGGAGTGATTGTATATGCGTCTCAGAACATGGCTGATTTGTATATTTATTCAAAGAAAGGTATTATTTATTCAGTGGCATTGAGTTTATTTCGCTTGTATGCCTATTAGCCGCCGACTATAAAAAAACCAAACGCGTAAAATTGTACACTTCCCATCTGCCACACACTCTGTAACAACGGCGGGATTCGACACACACTCTTCATACAATGACACCAGTGGATCAATCTGGTTGTTCTAGGACAGAATGATCAAACTGTCCGTCATTTCCTTCCAGTTTCCATTCTGTGTTGTGTGTTTGTTGTGAGTGTTGACGATTAGCCGCCGACTCCTTACGCCACCGCGTCTTGGTAAGTAAAGCATTCTTCAATTTCCCATTTAACGTGTGAGATCACTTCTTCAATGACTTCCAAGGGACCCAACTCATTGAATTGAAGGCTCATCTGTTAAACAGGTCGTTTCACAGCTCTTGCTCATGACGATTACTGTGCTTCTTCTAGGGCCTCTTCTCCACAACTCCGCACAGGCACAGCACCACACAAACACATCACCGCATCAAGCACGACCCAACAAAACCATTCCCACCAAATCCCAACAAATACAAATGAGAACCACTGGAAAAATTTTTTTTATCATCCATGAACTCCGAATCTGGACCATGGTATGTAACTCTGGGGTGGCCACACTTCGAGATCTCCGATGGGCAAAACCTGGCCACCCATACGGAGGCTCATGTTGGCTCTCACTCTGTCTATTGTCAAACAGCTGTGGGGCCCTGGCTTGTTTCTCTCCAAGATTACGGGGCTCCCATCTGCAGAAGTTGTTTGTCTGGAATAGGCGTTTGATGTGTCCTTCATGAAAGAGCTGAGAGAGACAGCTAGAGATCGTATCTTTTCAACAAATGATGATCTCTGAAGACGCATTCGGCTCATCTCTTTTGCCCTATGAGCTATGCAGATTTGTTGAGTCTCAGTTGAATTCATAGGATCTTCGTCGATCGATGTAGAAACAAAAAAAATAAAGGAGAGTGTATCCATACGACAGAAATGTGTCAAACGTGGACCTTGCATGCTATCAAAAACAACGGGGTTACATAACCTTTCCCTTTTGAGCGGGCCGCGAAATTTTTTTTTTGCAGCTCGCATGCTACAAAGAGATGATGAGCTGAGCTTCTCTTTTATTCGTCTCTGTATTTGTTTGATCCATACAAAGATTACAATGGTTGACGAAATTAAGGATAAGAAGAGAAAATCCGTCTCCGAGGAGGAGAAGGCCGAGAAGAAACTTTTGAAGAAGCAGAAGTCCGAGAAGAAGGACAAGTCTGAGAAGAAGGAAAAGAAAGAAAAGAAAGAAAAGAAGGAGAAGAAGGATAAGAAAGAAAAGAAAGAGAAGTCTGAGAAGTCTGAGAAGCCTTCTGCCCCAGCTCCAGCCGCTACTTCTGCTGCTGCTTCCACTGCCACCTCCACTGGTGGCTACACTCAGTCTCCAGAGCTCACTGCTGTTCCACAATCTGAAGTTGATGCCTTCTACAAGGAGAACGATGTCAGTGTTGAGGACCCATTGAACAAGGGCTTGCGTCCATTGTTGTCTTTCTCTCACGTTTCCTTCGATTCTAAGATCCAGAAGGAGATTGCCAAGTTCCCAAAGCCAACTCCAATTCAAGCTGTGTCATGGCCATTCCTTCTCTCTTCGCGTGATGTTATCGGTGTTGCTGAGACAGGTTCCGGTAAGACATTTGCCTTTGGTGTTCCAGCTGTTAACAACTTGATCACTAAGAAACAGACCAAGGGTATTCAAGTCCTTGCCGTTTCTCCAACAAGAGAACTTGCCTCCCAGATTTTCGATAACTTGAAGATTCTCACTGATAAGGTTGGTTTGGACATTGTTTGTTTGTACGGTGGTGTTCCAAAAGAGCAGCAACGTAGGGACTTGAAGAAGGCCAATATTGTCATTGCTACTCCAGGTCGTTTGATTGATTTGATGAATGAGGGATCTGTTGACTTGTCCAACGTGTCTAACCTTATTCTCGATGAGGCTGATCGTATGTTGGAGAAGGGTTTCGAAGAGGATATCAAGAACATTATGAGATCTACAAGCCAAAAGGACAGACAGACACTCATGTTCACTGCTACATGGCCAAAGGAAGTTCGTGAATTGGCTCAAGGTTTCATGAATAATCCAGTTAAGGTGAGTATTGGTGACAGAGATGAATTGCAAGCCAACAAGAGAATTACTCAGATTGTCGAAGTTGTTGACCCAAGAGGTAAGGAGTACAAGTTGCTTGACTTGTTGAAGAAGTATCAGTCTGGTGATAAGAAGGACGAGAAGGTTTTGATCTTTGCCCTTTACAAGAAGGAAGCCACACGTATTGAACGTATGCTCATTGGTAAGGGATACCACGTTGCCGCTATCCATGGTGACTTGTCTCAACAGCAGAGAACCAAAGCTTTGGACGACTTCAAGAAAGGTCACTCTAACTTGTTGTT
Organism: Petasospora maritima; assembly: GCA_030557345.1. Lineage (NCBI taxonomy): Eukaryota > Fungi > Ascomycota > Saccharomycetes > Phaffomycetales > Wickerhamomycetaceae > Petasospora > Petasospora maritima. The sequence continues at coordinate 132,673 of JAKTOZ010000025.1, forward strand.
GGCCACTGATGTTGCTGCTAGAGGTCTTGATATTCCTAATGTTAAGACAGTTATCAACTTGACATTCCCATTGACGGTGGAAGATTATGTTCACAGAATTGGTCGTACCGGTAGAGCTGGCCAGTATGGTACAGCTCATACACTTTTCACTGAGCAGGAGAAGCACTTGTCCGGTGCTTTGATCAACGTTTTGAACGGTGCTAACCAGGCTGTTCCTGAAGATTTGCTCAAGTTTGGTTCTCACACCAAGAAGAAAGAGCACGGTGCCTATGGTGCTTTCTTCAAGGATGTTGATCTTACCAAAAAGCCAAAGAAGATCACTTTCGACTAATGTGGATATATATAGTGTACAATATAAATCAGTAATGTGACTGAGCGGTTCCGTGCATGTAGTGAAGAGGAGAAACAGCTGGAGCGTGCCTGTGGGCAGTATACTGTGGGGTGACCACTGACCTGTAGATCTGGATCATATTTTTGATCGACTCCGACTGTAGAAGATCCGTGGATCAGATGTTCCAACTTCCAAAGCGGAAGCCATGTATGACGTTCCAGGATAAAACCTCATATTCTCATATTCTACCGAGATCCGCAGCCCGATAGACCAAATCATACCCACTGCCGCTCCGTTCGTAAGGGGTAAATTACCCACAGTCCTGTGTGGTGTGGAGTGATAAGGTTTAGTCCCGAATTATTAGCAGCCTGGGTACATATCCTTCAAACACTTTACAGCTTTTCATAATCTTCAGCGGCCAGCCCCACAGTGCACTGTTTGAGACAGGTGCAAGTTACGAGTTGAACTGATATGTGTCTACACACTGACGAACGACACACCGACAAAGCGCACACCAAGGCAACGCAGAGAGCCAACAATACACCACTTTTTCAAGTCCAACGGACCTGTAGCCCAGAAAGGGAAGACGTGCAGTTCCCAGATTAGGCTGAGTGTTTTACCCTTTCCGTTGTGCGACGTTGGATCTTGCGGCATTGTTCTCGCCCGATTTGAACCACCATGAAACACACCGCGCCCGTTGCCTCAAGTGAAGAAATGACGGATCTCGCAGGTAGACGGCCCACTTCCCGGGTTTGTGTATGTCGTGTTCTGACTTCTATGCATTGTTGTCTTTGTATGAAACGCCTTTTGTGCCATGTGGTAGTCTTTGACAAGCGGCGATATTGAAGGGGGGATTCTGGAACATGGATCTCCAGGATTCAGGATGCGCAATTGATCGCTGCCAGGGACGGTGCGAGTGCACGGCTGTTGGGTTGTTGGGGCGCGTTCTAACTCTGGTATATACTATAGAGCTCTTTATTATGTCTTGTGTGCCAGGCCTATGAGCTTTTGTCTTGGTGTTTGTCGATGCAAGTAATCCAGATTTGCCTTACGGATGGCTAGAAGTAGAAGAACGCAACGGCAAGCCGTGTAAAAGGATGAAACAAGGCCCAATTGTGTCTTTGACGCCTTGAGTGTGCATTGCGAGGTGAGTTTTTAGCGTCTGCTTGATGTGTGTCATATGAGGTTGTGCATGTAGTGGGTCCCTCCATATACCTCTAGAGTTTGAACCTCACAAGCTACCAGTCCTTGTATCAAGAGTCCAGAGGTATATACTGAAAAGGTGGTAAGACACATCTACCACCATTCGGCTATCGTGCGATCTACCATTACAGTATGCTTCTTGGTTGGATGAGCTGTGCGCTTTTATAGATAGGGTCCCCTTCTGATACCCCCTTCGATCCATGGCACGGGGGAGGTGGGGCTGGCTTTCTCTGTTTGTCCCAGAGCGTGTTTCTGATCCAAACAAGTGGAAGGGTTCAGTAAATTAAACGCATATTTGTATCTCGTGAGGCTCTGTAGAGTTGGGGCCCGCTTTTGTAAAAGGTGCAAATTACGGCTGGGAGATGCACGCGTGCTGCCGGCTGATGGGTCGGTGTGTCCGCCAGTGCTGGTCGCTGCAGATATGGCGCTTTGGGTGGGTTTTTCTATAGCTGTGGGCACTAACTAACTAATAGAGAACAGGTGTGAGTTTTGTGCTTATCCATGTGTATCCCAGGTATATTATCCCCTTTTTTCCCGCCAATTAAGCGTCCAGAAAGGAACTGTAAGCGAACGCCCCTGCGCATACGAAAACTTTTGAGGTGACTCTGTAGTTACCCTTTTGGGACGCGGCAGGCAGGCCAAGGCAGACGGCATGAAGCCGAACGCATCTCCGCAAAGCTATGGACAACCAGCGAAATCCGTACTTAAGGACCTGGCAGCCGCCGGTTGAAGCTCACACAGTGGCCACAGTGGTTGTTTGGTGGACCAACTGATCGCCTGTTCGTTGCACCTTTGTACCACTGGGCCACCGCACATCCACACACCACACACACACACCACACACACACACCACACACACACACCACACACACACACCACACACACACACCACACACACACACCAGAGGCACAACAACAGCCACACTTCTCTTACACACAGTGACACCAGACACATTCAAAACATGGAGTTCGACAAAAGACGCAGAACGGCACACTCGCCACTCACACCTCCACAGAGCAGGAGCCCCGCCTCTCTCGTCTCCAGGTTCAGCTCAAGCGTCCCAAGAATGACAAAGAGATCCAAGATCCCTCCACCGCTCAAGCTGGACACTCTCACTCCACCGCCAACCGTACACAAGTCCCACAGACAGGACTCAACGGGGCCATCACGCCAATTCACCTCTCCTCTCATCAACCAGGTGCTCGCCTCGGATCCTTGGGACCTGGAAACCACCTCGACACTCATGTCCATCGACACGCCAACCCCGTACCAGGTGCAGAAGTCGAAGAGCTTCGTCAAGGAACAATGCTGTCTCTGCGACGAGCCAATCACAACAAAGCTCTCGAATGAGCGCACTTTGGAACTCGACTGTGAACACAAGTGCCACCACAACTGCTATCTGATCCTTCTGAACAAGGATGACATGTCCCAGCTTCCTGCGTGCTCCATCTGCGGCGCAAAGACAAGACCCGTTGACGACACAGTCTTGGATGACCTGTTCTCTCAGACGCTGGTTCAGGAAGAAATCGAGGAAGACTCCAAACAACAACAAGCTTACTCCGTTGGGAACATTCTTGAATTTGATGCTCCAACTCCAGTCACTGCTCAGACCCAAATGGACCTTCTCCCACCAATCCCAACTTCAGCTTTCAGACCAAATCTCTTTGAGACTTCCACTCCCTACACTCCACAAGACCAGATGACACACAACCTCCACTCTTCTGGATTCAACCCATCTCCTAATGACGTCCTCCCATCAGCTGTCTCCTCAACAGGTTCAAGCATCTTCACACGCCGCTCCAAACCATCAGTCTCAACATCTCGCTGTTCCTTGGATGACCTCGTCAAGCCACAAGTCTCCATCATCTCAGAATTCCCAAAACACTCGATCAATGACAACCTCAAGACTTACAGAATGTCACACATGCTGAACCTCTACACTAATGAAGTCCTTACGCCTCGTTTGGATAACGATCAATCAGATAACGAGTTGAAGTTTGCCATCCATGACAAAGTCCTGTCTAAATTGACCCAGTCTCTCAAGGATACAAAGGGAGTTGAACTGTCTAAGTTGCCATATCTTCGTATGTTTGATTGCTTTGATATTTCATTGGATGGATCAGCGTGGGAGTACGTGTATGCCTTCATCTTTGATGAAGTTCTCTTGTTGGTCAACGAGGAGCTGGACTCTGTTGTTGGAACAATCTTACTTGGTGAACACTTCACTTCTTGTTATCACGTTGATGATGAAACTATGGTGTTATATTTCTCCAGTGCCACTTTACCAGAGTTACAAATCCGCAGTGCAAACAAGATCTTGATTGCTAGATGGGTTGATTTCTTTGACTTCAAGCTTCGTCAGAAGTTGAGCGTTAATCTCATTCAAATGACTACAAACACTTGGGACCTCGTTGATGATGGCTCTTTACAATTACCTGCTGATGTTGTCAAGTTTAATGAGTTGACCTCGAAAGGTCTTGATTTGCCTATCCATTTGATGAAGTCTTTGATGACTACTCCAAAGAGATTACCATGTGTTGTTGTTGCCTGTGTTCCAGTTTACAACGATACAGAGTTGGATAATGAGGTTTATTTGAGACAGATTAAGAACTCTATAAGGTTGATTTTGGATGAATTGGAAACAAATGACAAGTTTGGTTTGGTCATCATGGGAAGATCAGGTAAAGGAGTCTTGGAAGAGTCGGAAACAACTTACTTCGGTCTTACTTGTGCTGATAGTCCTCAATGTGATGATATCGTCGATGATTTGAGAGTTTACACTGGTTCTAAGAAGAACGCTTGCATGAAGATGAACTCTATGGTCAAGAGTGTTGAGAAACTTTCCATGTTCTGGCCAGAGTTGGAATCAAGAGACGTTGTCAAGAAGCTGTTGATGATTCGTTGTGGCAACGTTGAAGAAGAAGATGATGATAAGGAAGATTATGACTTCAAGCAGGTCTTGAAGAAAGGTTTCACTGTTAATGACGTCTTGATCTCTGAGAAGTATGATTCATTTACCAATAAGCTTGTTGATGAGTTGTATGAAGTTGATGGTATGAGACAGTATCATTTGCAACGTCATGATGACTTTGCCTCTTTCCAGAACTCGATTCCAAAGATGGTTCAGAAGTTCAAACGTGTTCTCATTTCCACATTGGACATCTCCATGGACATTGAGTTGACTTGTTACGTTTCATTTGCCCCTGTTGACCCTTCAGGTAAGTTCAACTCGAGTCAAGATGCTCATCACTGGGATTTGAAGTTGAAAGATCTGGAAGATGGTCATTACACAGACGTTCCATTTGAGATTCAATTGGACATTGAACAGTTGTTGTTGAAGTATGGATTAACTAAGAACGAGTTCCATGAGATCCCAATCATGAAGTACGCTTACAGTTATGGTGGGAAGACCGTTGACCGTACTTTCAGCATCAAGCTTTGTGTCAATGAACTGCAGTCTGCTAACACGTTGATGTCTCCACTTGATGCCCATATGGGTGGCTCCGACTCTTACACCATTGAGATCCCATTGTTACCACCTTTGTCCTCTTTCACAGACTCCTTGTTTGTGAAAAGTCAAGTTGAGACACTTGTTATTGAGACACTGTCTGGTAAAGGAACCAACGGGGCCAAGAGCATCCATGAGCTGGTCACTTGGATCTTTGGGTTGATTAGAGGCTGCTCGACCACACATATTGAGTTCTTCAAGAACTCGAGCTTCAACAAGTACAAGAACTTCAGCTGCTACATGGACGAGCTGATCAAGAAGCTGAACGGCATCAAGGGGGACGATACCAAGAAGAGAGATCTGCTGTACAAGCTGACCTTGGAAGAGGAGCTTGAGTGGCTCTGATGGACATTTGCTGGATATTATTTGATTCAATTCACGATCGCTTATGAATGATAGAGGAGATGTAGACTATATAGCAAACAGCGTTTATTCAAGGCCTCATAGTACCTTTCAAAGGTCTATAGATCTCACAGCCCCGGCGTGCATCCGAGGGGTTACCCGGCCTCAGATCGCTCGATCACGGCTTTCGGCGGCAAAACAAAGCGATGCTTTTAAAGGGGAGAACCCTGCGCTGCAAAAACACAAACCACACAAAACCCACCGCAAACCACCCAAAAGGAAGGCACACAAATGGAGCGGCAGACGACGGTTCTCCCGCAGGCGACGTTCCGGGACACGCTTGCCGTCCTCGTGCTTCTTCTCTCGTTGCCGCCGTCCCTCAGTGCGCTGGCGTTGGCGCTCTACGCCTTCTTCGCCGTCTCGACGGGCTGCCAGACGCTCACAACGGCGCTCTCACGGCTTTTGAGAGGCCACCCGGGCGACTCGGAGAATGCCCTGACGCCTGTGCCGTCGAAAGAGAAGGAGAAGGATAAGGATAAGGAAAAGGAGAAAGACAAAGACAAGGAAGAGAGGCCCACGAGCTCGCCGCTTCTTCTGATTGCCCTGTTCGACCTCTTTGTATGTGCGGTGCTCCACTTCACAGGGCCGTGGCTGACGCGTGGGATCTTCGTGCTCGCCAAGTCGCTCGTTGCCGCCTCGGTCAGCGGTGACCGTTTGCTGAGGGTGTTTCTTGCCGTTGCCGTTGTCGCCTGTTCCGAGCTCATCTTCACCGCATCCGTTGGTTATCTCGATCACCACTTCGGCGTAAGGGTCAGCCAGGCACAGCAGCTCTTCCCGCACTTGGTGCCGCACTACAGCCATACCTTCGACTACTCGCATTATGGGGTCAACTACCTCGCATCGGCGGTCAACTGGACAAACTTGTTACTTGCAGTCCATGTCGTCCTCGTTGCGTTTGCATCTGTTTTCCGTACAAATTTCATTTCCAAATCACTTAATCAACTCACATCCAACAATGACATCCCTCCAACTTACAGCCATTTGAGAGTCAAAGATCATACCCAAGCAGAAACTAGGGTGATAAAGATTGAGCTCACTCCCGACCAAGCCGAGTCTAAGTTGATACTTGACTCTACTGCTTCATCGTCCACATCGTCACATAACGAGCAAGCTCCAGCCACTTTCATTGAATCTCAACTCACGTCCAACTCTGTGTCTTCTGAAAACATCGTGTCACAAAACTTTGAAGTGTATTGCTCTTCTCCAAACAAACTGAGACAACGTCAACCGGTTTGGTCCCTTCTTGCCGCTGTCAGGGCAATGTCATCGACTAAAGACATTTATTCTGGTGCTCGTGCTGCAGATGCTGACTCTGATAATGCTCTTGTCCTGTCTGACCACATCAACAACTATGACGATGATATGTTTGCCAATTATGATGGAGCTAATAACCTGCTTCGGAAAGAACCTATCCGTATCTTTATCGATTACATTGGTGAAACTTTGATCAGTTTCCAATTGCAGAATTATCATCAAGGTACTATTATGATCCGTGTTAATGGTGTCGTTTGGTATCAAGTTTCCAGAGGTTTCAATGGATCTGATACGTCATTTATCGTTGGTGGTCTTACTCCATTGTCTCAATATGATATCCAATTCATCATTGAAGAAGATGATGCCCATGGTAAGAAACGGAAGCATTTGATTGATGATCTGATTGTTAGCACTGTTGATAACAGAGGACAAGGTATCCCTGCTGAACAAACTTCTGGTGTTTTAAGTCCTTTGGTTACATTACAAGAGAGTTTGATCACTACTAATGATAACTTATCCAAAGAGAGAGCCAAGAGTAAGAAACAGAGAAAAGAGACCACCAAGAAGTTGAACTCAATGAAGACTGAGATTGAACAATTGAAAGCCAAGATTTCAAGTACTGATGGTGTTGATAAGAAAAATCAAAAGAAATTGCTGTCTTTGAAAGTTTCTGTTAAACAAGCTGAAGAAGACGTTTCTAGAGTTGATCAACGCAGTGCTGTTTTGGAAGCTGAGTTGGATGAGCTATCAGAAGTTTACGTTGTTGAGAAACGTCGGTTTGATCAGTTTTCAAGAACTTATCAGTTGCATAAAGGTGCCTATTTGTCCAAGATTGATGTCAAGAGAAGCAAATTGTCAGAGATCAATGTTGAGCTGGATACGCTTCAGGCCAAACGTGAGAAGCTTATCACGAAACTGGAGAAGTTGAAAGCCGAGGTTGATAAGCTCAACGGTGAGATCGAACACCTTTGTAATGCTGATTTGAGCTCGAGATTTCAAGCCAGAGAAAGAAGGGCCGAGAAGAGGAAAGTGCTGTTGGGTGAGTTCACAAAAGAGATCCAGAGGGTGGAGGCTGCTTGTTTGCGTCTTCTGCAGGATAACGAGTCGATGAGACACCACCTGAGTGCATAAGTATGAAGAAAGTTCACCTGTTATATTGTTTTTCAATCCATGTTTTGTGTTTTATAACCTGTGTTTATGTTGCTTATGTAAGCGTGTTTACGTTTATCGATAGCATCGAAGCCCAATAAAAAAGACGAACGGCGCGAACACACACACACACACAGCACACCATAAACAACCCAGTAAACAACGGTTGCAGATGGCCACCGAAGCAATGGACAAGAAGCGGATGAGGAAACCCGTTGTGTGCAACGTCTGCCGCCGGCGCAAGATCCGAGTGAGTTTGTTTGTTTGTCCGCGTTACTCCGAGACGCGTTTGGCCCCTGCCAGTGGAACCCGTGAACCCCATACTAACACGTCAACAGTGCGACAAGGCCAAGCCGGCGTGTACGGCGTGCAAGAAGGCCAACATGAGCCATGCGTGCTCCTACGACGAGCGGCCTGCCTTCGGACACCTGGAGCTCGACCCGCCCGTGCACCAGGCCCGCCATCTCCGCCAGCCGCAGCACCAACAACAACAACAACAACAACAACATCAACAACATCAACAACATCAACAACATCAACAACATCAACAACACCACCAACAGCACCAGCAGCAACAACGCCACCAACAGCACAGCCAACAACAACAGCAGTTCCAGTTCCAGTTCCAGGGGCCTCCAGCGCGCTACGTCCCGCCCATGGCAGCAGCATCCGCCAGCCCAGAGTCGCACTACCAGCCCATCCCGATGGCAATGCCCCCACCACACTACTTTGTCAATCCACACGCCTCGCTGCCGTCGCTCAACCCGGCGCTTGCCATGACAGAGCCCCCGTTCCAGCCTCAATGGGCGCCAATGCCACAGTCGATGCCCGTGTTCGTGCCACAGAGCTATAACGCCCAGCAGAACTTGCAGTCCGAGCTCGACGTGTTGAGCAAACGGATGGACCAGGTCCAAGGCGCCATGCTCCAACAAGGCGTCCAGCCAGTGTCTGCCCCAGTGGAGAACGGCCACAGCAGTAACGGTGGTAATGGTGGTACTGCTTCAACGCCTCTCCAGGTTCGTCTGTACCAGCCCAAGCCTCAATCCCAGTCCCAGTCCCAGTCCCAGCCTCGCCCAACACCACCGAAACGTCTGCCTTCTTTGAAATCAGACGACTACATCGACCCGACTTTGTTTGACGCTGACGAAGTCATAAAATCACACAAGTTCAACGTCCCAGAATCGAAATACCTCAAATTCCAGTCCACAGGTCTCTTCGAGTCTTGCTCATTCATCAAAAAGGACGCCTATCAGACCCTCTATCACCTCAACTTACTCGAATACACAAAGGATGATCGAGAGAACTCGGCAAAGAAGCACTCGGGTCATTTCGAAAAAATGATCAACAATCCTTGTTACACCATTGAAGAGTACATCAAATATGACAATGGCACCCTTTCAGAATTGGTCAAACAGATTGAAAGGAAACTCCCAACAAAGAAAGTCACTTGGATCCTACTAGATTTGTACCAAGAAATTGTTGCCACAAATCTTGTCCCAATCTTTGATAAGGAGGAGTTCTTTGGTATGCTTTCATCCATCATTGGTGTAAGGGAAGAAACAGACACGAGGACAAGGCTTCACGTCAGGGTAGAAGATAACTCCTACATCATCAATTTGGTCTTCTTATTACTTGCTCTTCGTTTGGCCCAACTCACTTTGATCTGTATCCGGAAACCAACAGAGTATCAGATAAATCTCATCAAGGCAAGTTGTGCTTCTTCTGAGTACGACCGTTTCATCACAATACTGTCATCCATAGTGGACAGCATATCACATACAACCACAATCCCACTTGTCAAACTCAAACTACTCAGAGTCTGTTACAGTAAAGTCAGCTTTGATGGTCTCACTGAAGGTATTGAAGATACTCCAGCTTCACTTGCCGCATTGGCAATGTCTGTTAACGTCAACAACTTGAGCGTCACTGGTGACGATGCAACACTCAAACAACTATGGGCCCATGTCTATTTCTGTTATCATCACACTTCGGCTCATAGAGGCCTTCCAATGCTCTTGACTGAAGATTATTTCTTTCTGGATTCGAAAGAGAAGAGGAAAGATGATGTGACAGGACCAATTCCAAAAGTAAACCATGATGAGTTGGAAATTTTTAACAGTGTTGAAAGAATCTTGAACAAATTGAATGTCTTCTCCTCTGTTTTGACTTTATCCTCGTTGGATCAGTTGTTGAAGAACTATGATGATAACTTGTTGAAAATTCAAGGTCAATGGAAAGACTTCAAGATCAAAAGTTTACCATTGTATCAAAAGTGCATTTACACTTACAACAACTTCACACACAAGCAAACCAAACTCAGTGTCATTTCATTGATCTTGTTACATTATGAGATGATTGGAATGAAAATCAACGCTCCAAGGTACACAACGTATCTTCAAGAACTTTGTAACATCTACGTTGAGACGTTTGAAGAGATATATGACGTTTTCCACAATTTTTCTGATTACTTCCCTCAAGGCTATGAGTCCATGCTCTATGGTGGATATCTTCCTCAATTGGATAGATTACTTGGACGACTATCATCTTTCATCCATCGTGCAATTTATCACAAAAAGCCAATTGTTTCTTTGATCAGGTTCTATTTGAACGTGATAAATGATTTTGAAACGGTCAATGACATGACTCAATACTTTTGTGTTTGGAAGTTTAAAAATCGTCTCAAATTGGTTTTACATCTTTGGAAAAAACATACAAAAGGTGAGATTGATCTTTATAAGACCACGTTTGGACATGATGGTGAAACAATTGACTTCAAATCAATCCCAGGTCAACATGAAACTTATGATGATCATACTTGGAAGATGCTTGATAAGAACTTTGAAAGACTTAATGATAGTTACACCACTACCAAGTATCACTCTATGGAGACTGTCGATGAACTTTTGAATTCGATTGATTTTGAACCTCCAAATTTCAACACAAGGTACTTCTATTCTGGTTAGAGAGGTGTGTTTATTCTTTTTTGACCCCCATTTTAATTTAATCTATTCACTTCTTTGGTCTGATCTACACTCATTATATGTATAAGCTTCATTGGTATATGAAATATATATGTTCAAAGTATGATGTTCATTAGATCGTAAAACACTGCAGATTTAAAGGGTTACAAATCATCAAAGTCACCCATGACTTGTTGTTGCTTCTTCTGCTTCTTCTCCTTCTTACTATCCCTGATGAGGTCTTTCCAGTCTTTCTCCTGGTCTTCGTTATCAGACTCAACAAGTTCCATGTCTCTGCTACGTTTGGCAGAGTCTGACTGTTGATATCTGTCAGAACGATCTTGTTTAGAAGAGTTGGATTTGGACCAAGCAGAGTTGTTCAACTCCTTTTGTTTCTTCTCCAAACGCTTCTCTTTGTTCTTCCTCTTGTTCTCCTCGGCTTGAAGTTCTTCCAAACGTTTCTTCTCCTTTTGTTCATCGGCGTATTTAAAAGTGGCAAAGTCAACCGAACTGTCAATGAATCCATGCTCAACGTCCTTAACGTAGGAGTCAATCTCTGGCATCTTAGGCAATCTCAAAATACCATAAGCTTTGGCCAACCCAACGTAATCCAGCGTTTGAAGACGGAAGATGGACGAAGCATTGTGCTTGGAGTAGTACATGACAAAGGAGACAAAGCTGTGGATGGCCTTGTCGTGGCGAAGTCTGTCTTGGAGGATCCACTTCTTTACCGTTTCTTTGAAGTTTGTGAAATCTGGCACTGATTGTTCAAACTCGTCCAGTTCAACACCTCTGACGGACATGAAGTCAATGTAATCCTCTTCACGTCCTTCGTTGAGCAGAGTGATGGCATGGCCTGTGTTGTTGGCTCTTCCAGCACGACCATTACGGTGAACAAAGACATCGGCGTCCTGTGGTGGATCCATTTGTACAACGAGATCAACGTTCTCGATATCGATACCACGAGCAGCAACATCTGTGGTCATAAGCACGGATTTGGAGTCGTTGTTGGACTCGAACTTCTGCAGAGTCTTCATACGCGCCGGGGTCTTGAGCTTCCCGTGCAAGGAGTAGAAAGAGAGGTCGAGATCGTAGTGCTTTGCAAGGAAACGGAAGAGGGAGTAGAAGTACTCGACACCGACACACGTTGGGAAATAGACGATGGCCTTGCGGAAGTGGAACGTGTTCAGCAGGGAGAGAAGCTTCTGGATCTTCTGCTCCGGGGAGACGATGGAGTAGGCGAGGTGGAGAGACTGTGGTTTGTGTCCCTTTGCGTTGACCACGATACGCACTGGGTTTCGAAGACCTGTGCGGTGGAGGTTCTGTGTGGCAACGTCGGAGAGCATCGTGGCCGAGAAGAGCCCGACACGTTTCTGCTTCGGTAGCGCTGAGAAGACAAAGTCCATCTCCCTTTGGTAGTTGGCGTCGAGGAGTCTGTCGGCCTCGTCAAGCACAAACACCTCGACGTTCTTCGGCGGCACTTTGTGGAAGAACTCTGCGAGACGGCCGGGTGTTCCGACGAGGATCTGTGGGACCTTCTTCTTGTAGTCTCTGATGTCGTTCTCCAAAGACTGGACACCGCCAACCACCGTCTGCAGCGAGATCTGGTTCTCGTTTGGCTGGAACCTGAGCACTGATTCGAACACCTTGGACGTCTGCATCGCCAGTTCTCTCGTCGGCGCCACGGCAACGGCAAACACTGTCTTGGCCTTCGTCGTCTCCAGCTTGGTGATTCTGTCGATGACCGGGATCACGAAGGAGAGCGTCTTACCGGAACCCGTGACGGCCTCCACAACAACGTCTTTGTTCTTGGAGAAGAGCGGCACAACGGCGGCCTGGACCGGCGTCATCTTCTCGAAGCCAAACGCATCCACGGCGCTGTAAACCCACGGAGTCAGCGTCTTCTGCAGCTCGGACCAATCAAGCGACTTCGACATGGCTTTGTGTTTGTGTGGAATGGCTTTTGTGTGTGGAGAGCGATGAGCTTTCCCTCTCTATAAATTTTTCTGTGGCATACAAAAAAAAAAAAAAAGAGTATGTCAACAACTTCGAACAAAAGCCACACACACAAAAAAGCCCATTGTTCAGGCACATGCTGGCCCGGTTTGTGCGCAGTTTGTCCCACAGTTGCCGAATGTCCGAGAACCAGCCGTCCGTGTCGTCCAAATACGCCAAGTGGTCCAAAGAGGCGCTTCTGGGCCGAGTCCTGGAGCTCGAGGAGACGATGCGCACCAACGCCATCAAACCTCCACGCACGGGGAAGCAGCGCAAGCAGAGACCACTCGACTTCTCCAAGCACAACAGGAGATTCATCGCCTTGAGATTCGCCTACCTGGGCTGGAACTACAACGGGCTCGCCGTGCAGAAGGAGCCTACCCCGCTGCCAACGGTGGAAGGAACCCTCATTGACGCTCTGGAGAAGTGCAAGATGATCCCTTCAAAAGAGCCATCAGACTTCAAGTTCAGTCGGTGTGGAAGAACAGACCGTGGTGTCAGTGCCATGAATCAGGTCGTGTCTCTCATGGTGCGGAGTAACCTGACCCCAGAAGAGCAACAGGACCCACAGAACGACAACAAGGAGATTGACTACATCAACATCCTCAACTCCCTTTTGCCTAATGACGTTAAGATCCATGCCGTTTGCTTGAGACCACCACACGAGTTTGACGCCAGATTCAGTTGTGTCTCAAGACATTACAAGTACATGTTCCACGGTGCTAAATTGGACATTGAAGCCATGCAAAAAGCCGCTTCTTACTACTTGGGAGAACATGACTTCCGCAACTTTTGCAAATTGGATGGTTCCAAACAGATTACAAACTTCATGAGATCGATGCTCACTTCACAGATCTTACAACTGGATAAGGACCTATATTGCTTTGACTTGGAAGGATCCGCTTTCCTCTGGCATCAAGTGCGTAACATGGTTGCTGTCTTGTTCCTTGTTGGTCAAGGTCTTGAGAAACCAGAAATTGTCAAGGATTTGTTAAACATGGGTAATTATCCAACAAAGCCATTGTTTGAGATGGGTGCTGATTTCCCATTGGTGTTGTATGACTGTACTTTCCAAAACCTTGAATGGAGACATGCTCATGAGAATACAAAAGCAGAAAAGGCATCAAACACCGTATATGCCAATTGGTTGGAGAACAAGGTCAAATCACAAGTCGCACAGTTTATGCTTGATTTGTTCCCAGAACCACACAGTGAACAGATCAGAAACAAGGTGAAGATTAACGTTGGTGGTGGTTCTGTCAAAGTTGTTGGTCAATACGTTCCATTGTCCAAAAGAGACAGACATGATTCATATGAAAATGTCAATGACAGATGGCTCAAAAAACAGAGAAACAAATAATCGTGGGAGAGCAATGGCTATAAAATGTATATAAGAATAGGTATAATTTGCTTCAAGATTGGTGTTAATTGCATACATAAGTTGTAGGTTTGCGCCTTATAGTGATCTCTTCTCAGGAGGTCTGGGGCCTGTGGGTCTCTTAGAAATAAAATTGAGGCTCTCAATTCCAGGAGTACCACCATGGTTGGATACTAGTAGATAAATCCAGATATTTGGGATTTACTTACTTCTATACTAAAAAGTTCAGAAAAGAGCGAGTCCATTCTGAAGATCATAGAGTTTGTTTAAAGTAAGTCTATCATGTTCAATAAAGTAAATCCAAAAAGTCCTCAAAATCTTATGAAAGTGGTATTATTCGAAAGAGAAAACACCTTGTATACCTTGTATATAGTGAAGATTCCCCAATATTTCCATGATGTCGAGTTATCACTAGTTTTTATGTGTATACCAGATTTGATGGTGTCCGGGTGATGTCCGGGTGCTCTGGTGTCCGGGTGTCAGTGCCCAAATTGTGGGCTGGTCCGTTGGAGTTCGGCGTTGATGGAAAGGGCTCTTTTTGTTGTATTTCCTTTTAAAAAGCACAGTTAATTCCGAAGAACATCAAAAAGATCTGAGATCATGGTGGAACTGAATTACATTCTGGTGGCAGCCCTTTGTGTGCTCATTGCCACAGGTGTTTTTGTCATCCTCCAACAGCACTCGACCGCAGTGTCATTTGTACCTGGTCTCTCAGGTCAAGGAAACAAGGCCCCAACGTTCATCATCTGTGGGCCTTCAGGGTCAGGCAAAACGTCATTCTTCCACTGGCTCACTGCTGGTAAGGTGATCCCAACTGTCATGTCACAGGAGCCAAACTCCACAACGCGGTTCCCATTGCCGTCGTCAACAAAGGGCACATCATCAGCTACGAACTTCAAGTTGATCGAGTTCCCAGGCCACAACAAACTCCACAGTTTATTGATTGACGAGATCAAGAACTCTACCAATGTACACGGGTTGGTGTTCATGGTTGACTCCACTTCTGATCCAACAAAACTCATTGAAGCTGCTCATTTCTTGTACAAAGTGCTCACCATCACCGAGCGCAGACCGGGTGGTGTTGATGTTCTGATCGCCTGTAATAAGTCAGATCTGTTCTCATCCAGACAACCGACAAAGATCAAGGATATTTTGGAGCAGGAGATCGATGCTTACAGAAGACTACAAGCGGCCAATGTGTCCAAGGTGGATGCTGATGGTGTTAAAGCCACAGAAGACGAGGAGGAGATCGAGCTCGGTGTCCACTCGGGGAAGTTCACTTTCGACCAGCTTGATGGAAACTTGGATGTCGTTGCTGGAAGTGTGTTGAAGAACAAGACTGACAAGTGGGAGTGCTGGATCGACGAGAGGGCCGTGAACTTTTGATCTGGGAAGAGGACTGCTATACTGATGTGGACGGAACTCCAGCTCCAATATAACGGTGACCTTGGAGTGTCAAATGCATCCATCAACAACATTTTAAGCTAAAGTAGCACTATTGGAAAAGGCGCCAGTAGATGTAGCACAGTTTACCCCTGAACGGCGGTGCGCGAACTTTTGAGAGCCCACGGTTTCTCCAAATCGCAGATGAAGAACCACGCCACACAGAGAACCAACGGGCGGCTCACTCCACACGGACGCCAGCACACTCCCTCGCCCACTTAACCCCCTTATTTGGCCAATGTCCACCAAGAAGGTACTTTCCCGCGCGGAGATCGAGCACAGGATCTCGCAGGGCGACGCCATCGTCATCTACAACAGCGCTGTGCTCCGCCTCAACGGCTGGGTCAAGTACCATCCCGGCGGCGACAAGGCGATGCACCACATGGTCGGCAGGGACGCCACGGACGAGATGGTCGCCTACCACACTGAGACGACCGTGGAGACGTTCCGGCGCTGGCAGATCGGCGTCATCGACCACAAGTGGGAGAACATGAGGCCCCCGATCCAAGGCGGCCGCTTCAGAAGCCTCCAGGAGCAGCACCTCGAGGCCCTCTCAGACTCCTCTTCTTCCGGGACCGACACACCCTCGGAGACCTCCCATTCAGGGTCATCCACAGACCCGTCAGACGTTGAAGAAGATGCCACAGACCCCACGAAGAAGAGCTCATCGCCAGCACAGCCCGAGATCAGGGCCCAACCACAACACAAACACACAGCAGGAGAGACGAACGCCAAGGTCAAGCCAGTGGTACCAGGCAACGTGATCCCTTCATTGTCCACAAAAGAGGCATACGAGCGCAAGGTCGTCACTGACCCAGCTGATGTCATCGACAACTACGAGAAGGCACAGCTTGAAATCGACCTCAAGAGTCTCCCTTCGTTGGATCCAGAGACACAGAAGACACTCTCCGACGAGTACAACAAGCTCCATCAGCAGATCATCGACGGTGGATACTACCAGTGCGACTACTGGGCCTACGGACGTGAGGCACTCCGTATCTTATCACTCTTCAGCATATCTTTCACGCTCCTCCATTTTGGCAGATACTTCCTCTCTGCAGTCGCCATTGGATTCGCTTGGCAACAGTTGGTCTTCATCGCCCATGATTCCGGTCACATCTCAATTACCCATAACTACCAAGTGGATAACATCATTGGAATGTCTGTTGCATCTTTCATCGGTGGTCTCTCACTCGGTTGGTGGAAGCGTAACCATAACGTTCACCACCTCATCACGAACGACCCAGTTCATGATCCAGATATCCAGCATTTACCATTCTTTGCAGTAAGCACTCGTCTCTTTGGTGATGTCTACTCCACATACTATGAGAAGTTCCTCTGGTTTGACAAGTTTGCCCAAATGGTGATCCCATTACAAGAATACTTCTACTACCCAATCCTTTGCTTTGGAAGATTTAACCTATACAGACTCTCTTGGGCTCATGTCCTCTTGGGCCAGGGACCACGTCATGGTCAGGCTGCTTGGTTTAGATACTACGAGTTGGTTGGATTGGCTTTCTTCAACTTTTGGTTCTTCTATCTCGTTGTTTACAAGTGCATCCCGAACAACAGCACACGTTTCATGTACGTCATGGTCTCTCATGTCACTACAATGATCGTCCACGTTCAAATCACTCTTTCACATTTTGCCATGTCCACTCAAGATCTTGGTGTTCATGAATCTTTTGTTTCAAGACAGATTCGTACCACTATGGATGTCGATTGTCCAGAATGGTTTGATTACTTCCATGGAGGTCTTCAATTCCAAGCCATTCATCACTTGTTCCCAAGAGTCCCAAGACACAACTTCAGAAAAATCCAACCAATGGTCATTGGCTTCTGTGAAAAAGTTGGACTCAAGTACTCTATTTATGGATTTGTTGATGGTAATCAAGAAGTCATCAACAGATTGGGTGAGATTGCCAAACAGGCAAAGATCTTGAAAGAGTGTACAAAATCCATGAAGGAGGAAGCAATCAGAGAGGGAAACTATTTCGATCTACACATCTGATCTAGATATCTCTCTCTCACTAAGTTATTATTATTATATCTCATGTTATTACACGCTTGAACAAATCTACAGTAGAAGAAAAGTAAATATTTGGATATGCAGTTGTGGAATTTTCTCCTTCATAATACATACAACGTGATTGTTCAATCAGCATCAACTGGAGACTCTGCCTTCTTAACCTTTTTCTTCTTCTTCTTTTTCTCTATTGGGTTTCCATTCTCATCAACTTTCTTTTCCTTCTTCTTCTTTCTGATTACAATGACCTCTTCTTGTACCGGTTCAGGGAAATTGGCAGCCTCTAATTGTTGTCTCAACTTTGCAACTTCAGCAGCACCTTCGTCTTCTGGTTTAGAATCAAAATCAAAGTCATCCAAGTTGGAAGATCCAAGCAAAATGTTCTTCTTCTTCGATGGTGCGTTCTTGTTCTTCTGAGACTTTCCAGATCTCAAAGAGTCTTCATCAGATAAGTCATTGGAACCAATGATCTCTTCAGAGAGAATAACAACGTTCTTTTTCTTTCTTGGTCTCACTGGTTTGTCTTCAACTTCAACAGTTGGAGTGATAGAACGTGGTGTTGGAGAAACTCCCAATCTTGGAGAAATGATCTGAGATGGAGCCTCACTGGATAAGTAGTATGGATCATCTTTCAATCTTTCAATACGCTCTTTCTTTCTTGACACGGAAACTTCAGAAATCTCAGAAACGTGATGATGGGATTCCTCATCTTCAACAAATGTACCCTGGTCTTCATAGAGCTGCTCTTCAAATTCTTCCAAATCAGTTTCATCGTCATCTGACTTGTACAAATCATCAAAGATATCCTCATGGATAGGTGTATCCAAGTCAAAGTCTGGAGGAGCAAGTCTCCTCTGGGACCCATGTGAGATTGGGTTCAGCTCCCAAGAATCAAACAGAGATGGAAGTGCTGATGAGAGGAACAATGGTGGTTCGTTAGCATTCATTTCATGTTGTTCCACTGATTCAACAACAAGCTTCAAAAACTCAAGGAACTCAACAGAGCGTTCTTGGATCTCAAAATGCTTGGAGTTAGACAATTTTTCAAGGAACTCAATGATCTTCTTGGTCAGTGACAAAATATCATCTCTTTTTTGAACGTCCCAATATTCAGAATCCTTGTTTACAAAGCTGTTGTAGATCTTGACAATGGATGGGATATAGAGAGTAACGACATCAGTCTCAAACTGAAGGATGTTCTGCTCACGAATAAGAATGCTTTGGATCAAAACATCACCGTTCTTGATGTACTCTGAATACTCACCAGTGAGCCAGATGACTTGTTTGAGAACTTGTGGGAGCTTGAGCAAGACATCTTCATTGTTCAAGATCTTGATAGCAGATGCAATGACCTCTTTTCTGACACTTGGAACTCTAACAGCAATGTCTCTGAGTTGTTCACCAAGAGCATCTCCAGTGCTTAGATTGTTGGCAATGGACAAGTCAATGAGGTCTGAGATAACAGCCAAGAACCATTCGAATGAAGGGATGTTTGTGTAGTCGTCTTGTGAAGATAGTTGAAGGATCATGTGGACGATGTTGGTCTTGTAACTGTCAGAAAGGACAGGCTTATCAGGTAGCAAAGCTGGCACGAGATCTTCTGCTTCCTTTTCATCATCCGGAACGAGTTGAACCATCAATTTTTTGACGATTTCGAAACAGTTGTCCTCATTGACGATACCACTGACGAGCTCAAGAGACTTTTCTCTGATAATGATATCATTGTCTTCAAGGAACTGCAAGATGTAGTCACTGTATTTGGTGATGAAACGTGGGTTGATCTTACCAATCTTCAAGAAAGCCAAGAGTCCAACGAAACGTAAGTTGGAATCATCCTCTTTGAAGAACTGAACCAACTCATCCAAACAGAGGTTAGCCACTTCGTAATCATCTTCATCAATCATGTTTCCAGTGACAAGGCAGTTGACACATTCAAATGTGAGGGAAGAAGCCCTGGTCTTCGACATGAGTTCCAAGACAGGATTCAACAACTTGGGCTTGAGACGCGGTTCAACGACTGTGAGATTGGAGAAGAGCTTGAGGAGTCTGATAAGCATCCAATTGTTGCTCGATGACTTGAGCATGTCGTAGAAGTGTGGAGCGAGACTGACAAGCATCTTTGGAGTCTTCTTGGATAACTCACAGATAACAGTGACGGTGGCGGTGACAACGGAATCATCTGGGTCCTCGAGCTTCTCGAAGATCCTTGGAAGATGACTTCTTAGTGCCTCTGGATACTTCAGGAAGATCTTGAACATAGCCAGGACGGCCTTCTTACGGATGTAAGGCTTAGAGTGGTTAAGCATTTTGATGATATCCTCGTTGATGTCAGCGGCAAGGGCACTTGTGACGACATTAGAGATGCCACTGAGGGCGACACCAACCTCAACGGATCTTGCCGAGTTGATGTCCTTTTTGAGCAAGTTTGTGGTAAGCATCAGCACATCATTGTCGTTCTTGAAGCTCTGAATTGCGGCGAGGTAACCGACACGTTTCTGTTGGAACTTGGAGGAGCTCATCACCTCGAGCACGTGGAAGTTGGCCCAGCCCATGTCAAAGCCATACATCTCGAGGTACGACAGCTTGAGGATGGCCATTGTTTTGACGTCCATGTCGCTCGACCTGACCTCTTTTCTGCACTCGGCAATGGCGTCTTGAAGGAACTTGAGCTGGGACTCTGGGTCCTTGTTGGCACGAATGCCCTTGATGAGGTCCGTCAGCGACTTCTCGAAGAGGAACCCGAATGGGCGGAGCCGGTTCTTAACGTCTGCCTGACTCATGGTGTGCCTCCGGTTCTCCGTGTGTGAAGCGCCGTGTTGGAACTCAGCGTGGTGTTTGTTTCGGTGATCCGTTTATGAGCTTTGGGCTTTGAGCTGTTGCTTTTCGCCGGGGCCACACACACAGATCCATCGCCACCTGGCCACGGGGGTCAAGGCCCACTCAGACAACAAATACCGACGGCCAGCGACACAGCGGGCGGCTAAGTTCAGGAGCTGACTCTTGAACGAAATGGCCACAGAGAACAACCGAGAGCTTCTGACCCAGAAAGAAACGCGGCACAGGCGCCAGCCTTCTATCAACTCGCAGACCTTCGCCGTGCGGGACGTTGTTGTGGAGGAGACCCAGGACGACAACTCCACGGACTCCTACGAGTCCCAAGACGACGAGCAGGCGCCATTCGACCCCGTTGACTACCTCACAGCGTCACTCAACAACGCACTGGCGCGGATGGAATTCAACAAGTCCATCGCTGTCCAGGCACAGACCTCGGGAAGGCTCAAGAGCAAGGAGATGGAGCTTCTGGCGCTCCAGGAAGAGGCCCACCAGCGTCTCACGGAGTTCCAGCAGTCGTTCAAGAAGGGACTGAAGGTGCTGCAACAGGTATCGAGAGACCTAAAGTACAGCAAACAGAAGGTCC
The DNA here is from genome assembly GCA_030557345.1 of Petasospora maritima. NCBI lineage: Eukaryota > Fungi > Ascomycota > Saccharomycetes > Phaffomycetales > Wickerhamomycetaceae > Petasospora > Petasospora maritima. Next base: position 153,741 of record JAKTOZ010000025.1, read on the forward strand.
AGCTCCTCAGCAGCCACGTTGAGGCCAAACACCCCATCGAGTACAGCCAGGCCAAAGATAAGGTGATCTCCCGCAACCTAACACCGGCAGAGCTCAGCAACGACAACGACAACAACGACGAGATCTACATCTAGACGAGTAACGACCACGACTACAAACAAGATTCCAAATGAAAACCTGTGTATAAACTCCCAATTACAATCTAACCAACTTTCCATACTTCAACACCAAGGATACCGAACTTGGTTCCACACTCACTTAAAGGCTCATTGCCAAACGTCATTGAAGTATCGCTGACTCCGTGCATCAAGTCAGCGTCAAGCCAGAGACCATAGTGGCCGTCACCTCCACCAAGACTCAAGAACTCAGAAGTGCAATAGATAATGTAATCGTTCAAACCAGTGTAAGGGAACGCCTTGAATTGCAGATGGTCTCCTTCATCAGATTTGATCGTCTTGCTCTTCCAAAGGAAGCACTCTCCATTCCCGTAGAATCTTCTGGCGTCTGTTGGGTGCACGTATTCATTAGCATAACAGCCAAGCATCCCACCTTTCACATCCTTCACCACAATTACGTACCCATTCTTATCGTACTTCTCTCTGTCCGGCTTGATGAGTCGGTAAAGCGTATGTAATGAAGACCCGTGTTGTTCCAGCGAGTACAGCAGTTGCCAGTTGCTCTGGATCTGTAAGCGAGCTGGGACAATGCTTCGTATATCCTCACCAAGGTCCCGTGTCATAAGTCTGTTCTTGGTCGTAGGCAGATAGCCTTGTAGTTGCAATGGAGTTAGCGGAGGCGTTTCCATGAAGTCAAGCTGTGGAGATGGTGACTTTGATGGTGCTTTCTTCCTCCCGCCAAAGATTCCACGGATTCCTGACATTGTTTGATGATCGTTGATGGGGCAGGGAGATAGAGATGAATGCTGGATCTGGAAGAGGGAAAGGAGGTTTTATACGAATCGCCACTCTCCGCGCGTTGTTGTTGTTTCTGCCTCATCATGTGAGCAGAAATGTTCAAATGCTGCTTACAATTCTAGGCGCGAAATGAGACACTAGTACACTACTGCTTCAACTAAAATGAATATTGTAAGTCTTAAAAAATCAAACTCAATCGTAGTCGTATAGTTGCAACCATTCTTCTTCTCTTTTGTCTGTAACGTGAAAGCAATACAAAACCAAAGGTATCAATGACGAAAGGACACTTGCTCTCAAGATAACCAACAGAGCCACTTCCTTTATCTCTTTGTGAACTCATTTACCACCCAAACACAAACTTCTTTACTTTTTCTCTTTTTTTCTCGTCATTCTCATAAATATATCACAGGAACAATCACCTTCTTCACCACTTCTGTCAAAAACAAATGATATCTTCTCTTGTCTCCCCTCATTTAGCTCAAAATCAAAAATAAAACCAAAAAAAAAACACGAAGAACGAAACACTCAAATACATTCTCATTTTTTCTCCTCTCCACTAGTAGGTAACATACCACCAAATTGACCATCGAGAAGATCAATAGTATCTGTGGTCATATTGTGGTCCTTCTTACCGTCTTCAATGATAGCATTCATGACGATTGGCTTCACAAATGGACGGTGAACATCACCAGTACTTGGCAACAGCGTACCTTCTTCAAGCGGACTGGAAATGAAACCACCAAGCTCGGCACACCAACCAACCCATTCATCAACCCAACATCTGACAACCCACCAGGCACCGAAACCACCACCTCCAGCAAGGGAGATCTCACGAAGAGCACTTGTGAGTAAGGCGGATGTGCACAAAAGGAAAAGACGAGGTGGAACGTTGTCGAAAGTGGCTGGTAATGAGGCAATGTAAGTTCCCCATTCAACAATGAACGAATCATAGACAGTGGTATCTTTCTTCAACATCGCTGGAATCTTTGCCTGTAGGACTTCAACTGCACTCTTGTAGTTGTCACCATCACAAGGAAGTTCTCTGGCTGCAATCTGTTCAACATTGACATGCTTTGTCCAATCGTTGTACATAACTTCTCTGTCCATGTGATGTGAAAGGATCTTGTTGGCAGATTGAGCAGTTTCAACAACTCTGACAAATCTCGAAACCAGTTGACAGAACTGTTTGGCCAATTTGAGTTTAGCAATTGATAACTTCATAGGCATGGTACCCAATGACTCAGACAATTTGTCAGTGAATTTCTGGATCAATTCCTTCAACTGTTCCAAAACAAGACTTGGAATATCTTGCAATGCCAGCTTGGCCAACATCTTGATCAGCGACTTGAACATGATAGAGTCGCAGGCAATGACCCAAGAAAACAAGTTTGGAGATGTGTAGAGTTTCAACACTGGAGTGGTCAAAGAACCATGGAACGATGAGATCAAGCCATACAACCTTTTCAACTGAACATATCTGATCGACTCGAAGATTGCGGTGCAGTGTGACTTGTATAGACCTTCAAGTGTATCGGCAGCGTCCATATCAGTACCTTCTGGCAAGAAAGGCTTGATATCTGGAAGGTCAAACTGATGATCAGCACCAGAACCCTTATAGTTGATGACTGATGAAAGATCTGAGACAAACTTGAGTTCAGGAGCAATTTGGTCGTTCAAGAAACTGGTTATTGTTGTGACGTTGGTAGATGCAGATGTAGGATTTGACATCATTGGCGTTGAAACCTGTGAGTGGAAAGAAGCAGGACTGTTCGAACCATATGGAGATCCTGGAAGGAAGGAAGAATCAAAGTTTTGACTGTGACTGTGAAGTGGTGTGTTTGCACTTGAACCAACGGCGGATGCACTGTCATCGTTGATCAACTTCAAACCACAATAGTGGTACTTGGATTGACCTCTCATACCCAAACGACGTGTTGTCAAAGTTGGGAACACTATACGAACCAACTTACCAAAGGAAGCTGGTGACAGTGGTTTGAGAGCATTTTCGGCACAGATACCAACGTAACGAGCATAAATTCTGTTTCTTGGAACAACGGCCGAGCTGCTTGCCTGACAAGCTCTCATAAGCCAAGTCATACCAAACACTTGTCTCTGTCTCTCCTTTGTTGCGTCATTTTTGATCAACAAAGACCTGCCATTGTTGATAGGTGGAGCTGGAATGGTATCTGAGACATTGCTGGCCTCGATGGCTCTGACCTTGGCGGCAAATTCATCCAAAGGAATATCAAGGACTTTTGCAGCCATGTTTCTCAACTCAAGGTCTCCATCTTCACCTGGGAAGGCATGATCAGCCTTTCTGAGTCTTTTTCTCTGTGACTCTGGAGTACCCAATGGTGTTCCATGTTTAGAACCACGTAAGTGCACTGGAACAGGCATTGGCACCTCCATCATACCGGACCTTGTTGGAGTCTGGAAATGGTGAGGTGGTGGCACTTGGCCTTGCTGGGAAAGTGCAGCACCCATCATTTGCATCTGATGGTTAGGCTGTGGATGCTGGAGTGGTTGTGGTTGTGGTGGTGCCTGGACCAGTTGTGGAGGAGGAGGAGGTTGCTGTTGGTGTTGCTGCTGTTGGTGTTGCTGCTGTTGGTGTGATGGTTGAGCCAGCTGTTGTGGACTACCTTGTGGTGGTTGTGGAGCCTGAGGTTGCTGTACTTGGAGCTGATGCTGTTGTTGATGCTGCTGCTGTTGCTGCTGCTGTTGCGGAACCTGTGGTTGAAAGAACTGTGGCTGAGCACCCATAGACTGTTGGTATCGAATCTGCTGCATGTTGTTGGAGCTTCCATTTGGATAGTGTGTCACCATCAAGGGTATCTGGTTCACTTGGCTGTACTGTGGAGGTATGTGACCCATGGCCCCGTTCATGGCGTGTAATTGCTGTCCTTGGTGTGTCTGGTCAACACGAGCATCTTGTCGAGGCGATGCCTCTGCATTGTTCGACATGATGGCGATGTGTGTGTGAGATCTGACAAAGAGAGACGATAGACCAGAGATGGCAACTCAGGTCTATGATAAACTCGGTGAAATTAGCCGCTGGTGGTGTTGAAGGCCCCAGAGATTGCAATGCAAGCACTGAGGAACCGGTTGCGAGATCAGGCGGCGTCAACAGTCTGGCACTCGATGGAAATTGGCCAAACGGGAGAACAGTAGCACTATCACAGATAAATGTGTGATACACTGAGATTTCAGCGCGGCGGTATGCAGCAACCGTGCCGAGGTGGGCGGTTTGTGGATGTGTTGTGTGTGTGAAGGAACGAACGAGCGTGCCCGCTGTGGACCAAGCGTGGGCAAAAAGGGCACCGTCTGCCGCTGAGACTGGAGAGCGGGTGGGGGCGGTGGAGCGGTGGAAGGCAGTCGATCTGTCTGCACTGGGGTACGGACAGGTGGTGGGGATGTGTGGAGGAGCTGGGCGGCTAGCAATGGGTGGCCGCTTCGAGGGTGCTTCTTTAACGAGATCTCTCGATTCCTTCCCGCTCAGCGTCTCTCGCCCTCAAGATTTTTTTTCCTCAGGTTCCCCTTGGAGCGCGCGGTGTGCGTTGCCCTGGCAAAAAGATCCGCCCAAACGCCAAAAGGCGCAAAAACGGGGAGTGCCGCAGTTGAGATCGGCGCAAATCCCCTTGTTCGAACCACCGCGCCAGCTCCGATAGCAGCCCTACGTTTGTTCCGTCATCATTTCACACCACTGTTTGCACATTCCGCCCCACAGAAAGAAGGGAAGACCGAGACCCCGCGAAAGGCGTCCTTGCAGCGCTACGTATCAGGAGTAAAACCCTGTCAAAGCACTGATAGAAGTGGGTGCTGTTTCTTGTACAGCCCTCCCAGACCAGGCTATTCTTGCCCTAATTTGCGTTGCCTAGGAGATAATCAGCACTGCCTATTCTGAACTTTTGGCGAAAAAAATTCCAGGCCGCGCTCCGCCATTGTGCCAAATTGTGCCAGAGTACAAGCATTACCCCACCAATCTGCATCAATCTTCCGGTGTAGTCACCAGAAAATACAGCAAAGTCTCGAGAAGCCTCTAATGTTCCAGAATTGCCAGAATTTAATGAAACCACACGGCGCCAACAGAAACCACTGCCCCAAAGGCGCTGCAATTGGGCCGTTGACCTCGATCGAGGCCTCTCACAGAGTGGCCCTACCGTGAAAATATCGGTAGGCGCACTCCGCCTTCACAAATTTTTTTAGGTGCGATGAGAAGACAAGATGGGTAGAGATGACACCAGACCTCCCCTTAGAACACCAACCACCACCCATCCACCACATAAATTCAACCATGGTCGAACTTAACTCGGATCCACAGATCCTCCTGAGAAAAAGAAAGAACGCTGACAGACTCAGAATCGAGAAGCAAGAGCAGGTTAGAAAAAGAGACGAAGAGAACCGCAGAAAGAAAAACCAGAGAAAGCAGAAGTTTTTCAGAGCCGAGGCCCTCGTTACCAAGACTCTCGCTACCAGAAGAGAATCCGAGAGAGTCAAGAGAATCTCCAAGGTCGAAAGAGAGGCCATCAGTGAGGCTACCAACAACCATTACATCGAGAAGGTTGCCTTGGATGGATCCAAGTCCAAGCAGCTCTACTCCGGTAAGCCAACTCTTTATTTCATTGTCAGAACCGCTGGTCCACATGGCGTCAAGATCCCTTCAAAGGTCCAGAAGGTGCTTTCCCTCCTCAGATTGAACCGCATAAATACAGGTGTATTTGTGAAATTGACAGAAACCATCTACCCACTCTTGAAGTTGATCTCCCCTTACACAGTGATAGGTCAGCCATCATTGCAGTCTGTCAGACAGTTGATTCAGAAGAGATCCACCGTCACCATTAAGGACTCTGAGACTGAGCAGATCAAGACTGTCAAATTGAACGACAACAACCTCGTTGAAGAGAAGTTAGGCGAGACTGGTGTCATCTGTATTGAGGATATCATCCACGAGATTGTTACATTGGGTGAGCTTTTCAAGACGGTCACATACTTTGTGGATCCATTCACATTGAATCACGACATTGTTGGCTATGGTCCTTTGGCCAAGTTGAAGAAGATGGAGAAACAGGAGGCCAAGAAGCAGACCAAGATCTCCAACGCTGGTTCCGCTCCAATCTTGGAGATTGACATTGATGACTTCATTGCCCAGATGAACTGAGATATACACATCAAAGTACACTGGTCCATTCTCGTTTTAATTATCTGTACACTACACAACTGTTTATGCATGACTCTTAACAATCATTTACTTTATAGAAGAAGTTGCTAAACGTGTAGTAGACGATGGGCTATATGGGGCGTAGTCTTTCATCAACCTCTTGCAGTCGTTTCGTCCTGTTGACACCAGTCCCATTGTACTCATATCTCCCTGTCACGGGGGATCGAAACCAAATGTTGAATGTGTCTGCAATAACGGGAATATCAGGTATCTTGAATTCCTTATTGTTTATGATAACTTTGGTCTTGATAACAGAGCTAAGATCAACTATTGCACACTTCTCCGGAATTGTTAGTCTTGGATAGAAGCTAGTTTCCGGGGTTATAAGAAAGGCACCTTTAAGATACAGCCACAGAAGCTCAGGGAACAAGTCTTCTGGTATGTCGATTGAGTACCAGCCTTCCTCATCAGCCGTCTCAGATGACATGAGAGGAGTTATATCCAAGCTGAGTCTTTGCAAACGAGAGAATTGGACCCGAGACGGGGAGTTAATGCGCTGAAGAAGAAGGAAAGCCGGCATGTATCCACCGATCACAAGCCTCTCCACGACGGGCGCCACTGAAGCCATATTACTCCAGTCAATCTTCAACCAATCCGATGACTTTATAGGCAACTTTGTGCTGGAGCGGAGTTGAAGAAGTTCCAGAAATCTGATGAAAGTTGGCTTCTCTAGAATATAGTTATGGATGTTCCAACTCGCAGTGCTCCGTTCCAGTGCGACAAGCTGCACATAATCGAACCACCTAGAACCTTCAAAGATGGGGATTCCAAGGTTGTTCCATTTGTTAAGGCTTAACTCGGAAAACATCGCCAGCTTCTTGAGCTTAAAAAAATAACACTCGCGTCGTTGATGGAGACCAGTCAACAACGGTTCTGTGGGTGTCAAGCGGTACCACACAAACTCTTCGGCCATCCGGAAGGACGTGTCTGAGACAAAATCACCAGATATGCCATAGAAGTGTACTTTTTTGTACTCCCCACAAACGGAGTCAAAAGAAGTATCTCTGATCTCATGGCTCATCGTGGCTTGATCGGAAAACCCCAACCCCCTTGCGTGCTTACAAAGATTTGCCCCCGATGGGCATTCAAGGCTCCAAATCAAATTTGAGAGAGAGAAGAAGCTATTAGTGGAGTCATGTGGGTATGGAGCGATTTCATCCCTTCTGGCCTTGAGACTTCCATAGGCTAGAAGCCTAGGGCAAACCGAGTTCTCGAAGGAGATGTGTAGTTGTGGGGTGAGAGTAGCCTCATCGATGATAACACACGGGTAAGTACATTCATTGGTATCACGCCTGGTACAGTCCTTTGAGAAGTGATACCGCACATCAGACGTCTGATTGTTTCTCAATGATGGTCCAAATAGAGCAAACCGGGTCGAGCGGCGTTCTGCTATTGCGGGGTATAAGGTTAACTCCTCGTGACTCGAATCAGGTAGACCCTCTAACTGTCCCCGCTGTGAGGGAATCGCAACGTACTCAATATAGATCTTTCTTGACATTCCCTGCTTGCCCTTGATACGTGTAATCAACTGCTCGGTGACTCCGCCTTCGTTACGATGTATGAAGCAGTATGCCAGGTCTGATGAGAGGTTTAACAAAAGCTGAGCATACCGGCAACTAAATGAAGCACTGAGCTCTCCAGTACCAACTGCCTCTTCACAGTCGAATAAAACAAGGACACGTGTGGAAAGTCCAAGACTTGTCCTTGACGCTTTGTTCTGCTCAAACTCATCCAAGCTAGTTAAAAGCGGTGTTTGGGGAAGGCCAGATGACGACTTGTACCTCTGTGTATCGTTCGTGACAATGGTAAGGGAGAATGAGAGCTCAGGAACAAGCAGCAGGCACTTACCAAGCATATCTAGTGGACGAGACTCATTTGGGAGGACGACTCCCCAGAAATGGCGGGCAAGGTCGCCTGGTAGTCTCAACAGGACCGAGCGAGCACATTCTAATGGTGTACAATGCGGTGCTTGCGAGTGTGGAGGGTCTGTTTCCATTGTGCGATCTGATATTCTGTACTGATACCTTATCCTTTCTGGGCCCTTTGAACACAGAACACAGTAATCTGCTCCTGAGTATAATTGGAGAGTACCACGTACTCTAAAGTCAGCTTGTGAGTTGACCCTTGTGTCAAAAGCAGGGTCCGGCTGGACCGCTTGGAAGTTGGCGTCGCGAAACACGAGGTGTCCGGATGTATTGTGACTCGCTCGACTCACGCCTTGGTAAATAAGCTTTGGCACCAAACGCAACTTTAGGTTCAAGTTCCACAGATATCGCCAACAACGCACAACATCCATACAGCAGGCACACTCCGAAGTGAGCACCGACACAGAGGTCATGACACAAAAGCAAGTACACAGGCTATCTCACGTCTCGGAAGCACTCCATGTCGGCACACAGACATCAGCCATGCCACAGTGTACACCTCTCTTCCACTGAGACTAACCTGGCTATATGTGTTGCATGAACTACAGCATCGGGTACTGTAACAACCCGTGCCTTGAAACGTTATCTCTCTGTTTACTTTTCAATCCGGTGGCGAATTTTTCGGTGGCAAAAGAGACGCGCTCTCCTTCCATCAACTCTACCCCATACACACTCAACACTCCGCAGACAAACAAAGAAATATGTCGTCAGAAGGAGGCGAACAAGTTTCCCCAAACTGGATGAGCGCCATCTCAGTGGGTCTTTGGACCGCTTCAATCGTGATTACCATCCTCACCCTCAGGCAGATGTCACGAAATGGAGCCAAGCTCGATGAGTTGAGTTGGAAGGAGAGCAGAAACCAATACGATCTTGAGAAAAGCCTTGATAGAGTTATGCAACAAACTAATGACTTGAAGGACGCAGCCACTGGAGAAGTAAGCGTGGCAAATACCAGATTAAGCACTGCCAGCTCCGCCCTCGCTGAACACCAAACCGCTATGAACACCGTTCTTGACGCTGAAAGAGAAACCCAGAGAATGCTTGAAGAACAACTCAAAGTGATGAATGAAATCAGGGAGGACCAGAAAGCTATTGAGAAGAAACTTGATGCTATTCTTGCCAGATTGGGAACTGATGCCATTGAAGATGAGAACCAGGGTCTTTGAATGTAAGGAGGTGTAATTGAAGAGACTTCCAGGCCTGGTGATGTGTTATGCTATGAGATTGATGATGAAAGAAACTGATGACTATGCTATGACTTTTTTAATGCAATATGATAATTCTATGGTTGAGTTTGTAGATCCATTGACAACAACCTCCTGTAGTGAAGTTCGTTCTACACGTCTATGACTGAATCGTATCTTGTTCATTTCAATACAAAAGATTCATGGACCTGCCCAAGCACTTGAAGATTTCAAGCTTAAGCCAAGATCTTCTTGACAGCGGCAACAACAGCGTCACCAACTTCAGTTGTAGAGTTTGTTCCACGGAGATCACCAGTTCTGATACCAGCATCGAGAACCTCCTTGACAGCCTTCTCGAGAGCAACACCTTCATCAAAGAGATCTAATGACAACTTCAACATCATAGCAGCGGACAAGATGGTGGCAATTGGGTTGACCTTGTTCTTCTCCAAGTCTGGAGCGGAACCGTGACATGGCTCGTACAAACCAAAGGCCTTGTTGGAGTCAGGCAAAGAAGCCAAAGAGGCAGATGGGAGCAAACCAAGAGAACCTGGGATCACAGAGGCCTCATCAGAGATGATATCACCGAACATGTTGTTGGTGATGACAATACCGTTCAATTGGGTAGGGCTCTTGATCAAGATCATAGCAGCAGAGTCAATGAGCTGATGTTGGACGGTCAACTGTGGGAATTCCTTTTCAATGGTCTCAGTGACAACTCTTCTCCACAATCTAGAGGAGGCCAAGACATTGGCCTTATCAAGAGACCAGATTGGCAATGGTGGGGTGTGCTGGAGAGCCATGAAGGCGGCCATTCTTGTGATTCTTTGAACCTCTGGAACAGAGTAAGTCTCAGAGTCCCAAGCGACACCAGACTCATCTTCCTCCTGTCTCTCACCAAAGTAGATACCACCGACAAGCTCTCTGACGACGGTGAAGTCAGTACCCCTGACAACCTCGGCCTTGATTGGAGACAAGTCCAAAAGAGACTCAGAGGCAAAGTTACATGGTCTCAAGTTGGCATAAAGGTTCAACTCCTTTCTGATCTTGAGCAAACCCTGCTCTGGTCTGACAGCACCAGTACCCCACTTAGGACCACCAACGGCACCGAGCAGCACGGCATCGGCCTTCTTGGAAGCCTCGAGAGCCTCATCTGGCAATGGGACGCCTGTAGCGTCAATGGCAGCACCACCGATCAAGTGGTGCTCGAAGTTGAACTTGATGGATGGACGGGCCTCCTCAATGGCCTTGAGAACCTTGATGGCTTCGTCGGTGACCTCGGTACCGACATGGTCACCTGGGAGGACGACGATGTTCTTGACGTTGCTCATTTTTTGTGTGTGTTGGTGTGGTGCCTCGAGAATTTGTAGTGCGGAGGTGGACGACAGGTGTGATTCACCTTTTTTTCTTCCACCGCGCCGGACCGGTCTGAAAAACATGGAGAAATGGAGAAGCTCCGGGGTCTACAAGCAGCGCTTCGAACAGGAAAATAAACATCAAATTATGATGGAGGGAGCTCGTTTGTGTGTAAATACACCACCGGAAGAGACACCCGTACTTACAAGGCGGAGAAACTGAAGTGAGGAAATGCAGAATAAGAAGACAGAGTTTAACGAAGGGCAAGGAAAGAGTAAAAGAAAAAAAAACACCACCACAACAAAAAACCAAGCGTGAGGAGATCAATGACCAGACCATTCAATGGTGCTCAAGTCAATACCCTCCTTGACCATCTCCCAAAGTGGAGACAACTCTCTGAGGAACTCAACACGCTCATGAATGGCCTTGACAACGTAGTCAATTTCTTCTTCTGTGGTGAATCTACCAACACCAAATCTGATGGAGGAATGAGCAAGAGCGTCATCAGCACCCAATGCGTGTAACACATAGGAAGGCTCCAAAGATGCAGATGTACAGGCGGATCCAGAAGATAAGGCAATGTCTTTCAAAGCCATCAAGAGAGACTCACCTTCAATGTAGGCAAAGGAAACGTTGACACAACCAATGTATCTGTGTTGAGCGGAACCATTCAACTGGGTGTGTTCAATGGAAAGCAAACCATCCATCAACTTCTGGGAGAGTCTCTTGATGTGTTGTTGGTCGTATGCCATATCTTCCTTGATGATTCTGCAGGCTTCACCGAAACCGGTGACGAGAGGTGGTGCCAAAGTACCAGATCTGAGACCACGCTCTTGACCACCACCAGTGATGATTGGGTCGATTCTCACTCTTGGTCTTCTTCTGACGTAGATAGCACCGATACCCTTTGGTCCATAAATCTTATGAGAAGAGATAGACATGAGGTCGATGTTCATCTTGTTAACGTCCATTGGAATCTTACCAACGGCTTGAGCACAGTCAGAGTGGAAGAAGACCTTATTCTTACGGCAGATCTTTCCAATCTCTTCAAGAGGCTGGATGACACCGATTTCGTTGTTGACGGCCATGATGGAGACCAAACATGTGTCCTTACGGATAGCCTTCTCCAACTCTTCCAAGTTAATCAAACCATCTTCACCAACGTTGAGATACGTGACATCAAATCCTTCATCTTGCATGTGTCTAGCAGAGTCCAAGATACACTTGTGTTCTGTCTTAACGGTGATGATGTGTTTTTTGGTTCTCTTGTAGAATCTTGGAACACCCTTGATGGCCATGTTGTTAGATTCAGTGGCACCAGAGGTGAAGATGATCTCCTTTGGGTCGGCACCAATCAAGTCGGCCAAATGCTTTCTGGCGATCTCAATCTCCTTGTCAGTTTCCCAACCGTAAGAGTGTGTGTTTGAGTGTGGGTTACCGTAGAGACCTGTGTAGAATTGCAACATCTTGTCCAAGACTCTTGGGTCCGTTGGTGTAGTTGCTTGCATGTCCAAGTAGATTGGTCTTGTACCGTTGAGAGGGTTCTCAGTGAATGCGTTTCTGGAGATGTTCTCACCGGCCTGTTGCTGGGCGGTCATGGTCTCGAAGGCCTCTTCGGCCTCACTGGCGTGTGCCGTTCCGGCGGTGGCCGCTCTTGACGTTGTGGTGGTGATGAGTCTTCTGAACTGAGGACGTAACGTCGAGGCAGCTGCCCTGAGTCTGAGGCTGTGCATCATTGTGTGGTATGTGTGTCTTTACTGATGGGTCCAGTCGGTGGTGTGTAAGAGGAGAGATGGATAGACAGAGAGATCTTTTCCTTGCTGTATTCAAATCTGGAAGAACCGATTAACCGATTGTCTCGATTATATCCGTGGGGGGATTAGTAAAGCGGACAGCGGGCGGCGAGGGGTCTTAAAGCAGCAGATAGAGCGGTCTGGTAGTAAAAGATGCCTTGGACAGTGGACGGAGTGTGCTGGCGGGACCGTTGCGTGTGCGGGAGAAGGGCAGAACTCATGGGAGGGCTTCCTTGGGGGACGGCGGGCTCATTTTTTTCTTTGGTGGCGACGGGGGCGAGCGGGGGAGTTTGCCGGATTCGGAGATCCGAGCGCGGGCTCTGGTTCTGGCTCTGGTTCTGGCCTCTGGGGCACTTCTTCTGCCCGCTGGTTATCGATCCAGCAGTGTGTTACAAAGAGCAAGTGCCTGGGGAAACGGGGAACGTGTCGCAGATTCCAGGAACATAGAAATCAACACGAAACAGGCTCGTATATGTCATCGCCTGACACATACGGGGAGATTTGGGACGCAACACTGGCCTGATTTTCGCGTGTAGGTGTGCCTTGTCTACACTTGCGGCAAAGAAACAGTGGAGTCATGGCCACAGCGGTCTAGAAATCCTGTTGTTCGGAGGTCACTGTGCATTATCGGTTGTACTAATCACAAGCGCTGAATTTACTACTAGTACTACTAGCACTACTGGTCAGTGGTGATTGCCCCCTATGACTCCCAGAACTGTAAACAAACGTCCTCTGCTGACTCCTCCAGTTTGAGTCGCGTGGGCTCCGGTACAAGATCTCCACCATCGAAAAAGCTGGCCTTTGATCACACCCAAATCAACTTTGTACCTCAATTGTACACACTCCTCGCACACACACACAACACGGCTAACGCTAGAATTGCTACGGAGACAATCTTTTTGCACAATGACCGAAAATGACTTTGTGATATCGCTCATCGTATGTCCCATTACACGCCGACAACGTCGAGCCCCCTCCACAGTGACACAGATACTAACACGCATACACAATAGAGTGGAGCCGCTGCTGGAACTTCTACAGACCTCACGTTCTTCCCCATCGACACCGTCAAGACAAGACTGCAAGCCAAAGGTGGCTTCTTCCAGAATGGTGGCTGGAAGGGAATCTACAGAGGCCTTGGATCCGCAGTCATTGCATCTGCGCCATCGGCATCTCTTTTCTTTGTCACTTATGATACCATGAAGACCGTCCTCACCCCAATTGCCAAGTCCAAGATCCAGAACGAGGACATTGCCTCCGCGGTCGCTCACATGGGATCCGCCTCATGTGGTGAAGTTGCCGCCTGTCTGGTCAGAGTGCCAGCCGAGGTTATCAAACAACGTACACAGACATCTGTCAAGTACTCCTCATCTCTCGACACTTTCAAGTCCTTGCTCCGTAATGAGTCCGGTGAAGGCTTGATCAGAGGCTTTTACAGAGGTTGGAGCACAACTATCATGAGAGAGATCCCATTCACAATGATCCAATTCCCACTGTACGAATGGCTTAAGAAGACATGGGCAAAGAACGACAACAAGGATCATGTCAACCCTATTCAAGGTTCCATCTGTGGTTCCATTGCTGGTGGTGTTGCAGCCGCTTTAACAACCCCATTGGATGTGCTTAAGACGAGGATCATGCTTAGTGAAAAACGTGTTGGTGTCTTCACACTTGCTAAGATCATCCTTAGAGAAGAAGGATTCAAAGTGTTCTTGTCAGGAATCGGTCCAAGAACAATGTGGATCAGTGCCGGTGGTGCCATCTTCCTGGGTGTCTACGAGACTGTTAGCACGACTTTGAGAACTGTCAAGGAAAAGGTATGAAAAACACACGATGATACAGTTAGAGTTACTACATAGACAACATCATATACTTGTTCATTCAAAATTTCTGTAATACGAGGTCAAAATATGTAAGTCATGATCTATTCAACTTCAGCGTGGTGTAACGATAACTTTCTTACCAATCTTCTTCTTTTTGGCAAACTTCATGACGAAGTTTTCCATCTTGACACCCTTGAGGTTGAACTCTTCAATGTATGGAACCAACTCTTGCAATTCCCAAGTCGATTGAAGCTTGAACAAGAACTTCAGACGGTTATTGACATCGCCTGGTAAAGAACTCTTGCTGACAAACTGGATTCTGTTGGGTAATGGTGTGACATAATTACCATTCAGTAAAGGCAAGTCAATAGGGCAATCAAAAAATGGTGGAAGCTCAGACTTCCATTTGATCAAAAAGTCAGACAAAATCACAGGCTTAGATCTGGCATGCTTCCTTAATGCTTCGATACCGTACCACTGTCCAACCTTGGTCTTATCCAATACAAATGGCTCTTTGTCACCTTTGACGAATTTTCTCAAAACCGTCTCAACAATGTCAATGGTGAGATCGTTGTCTTCTTCCATGCTTTGAAAGACCTCAATCAGCGAAAGTTCATCCAAGTTAAAACTAGCAGCCAATATGGACATGAGCATGACGTGTAATGTGCGTGTGATGAACTCATCTGATATGATGATAGCAGTGTCATTGAACGATGAACCATTTAGAGAGAACCAAGCAGTTTCAAACTCTTTTTCAGAGACTGCAGATTTCTTCTTCAATTCATCAACCGTAGTCGAGTTCTTCAAGTTAGAAATGCTCTCTTGTCCATCATAAATCGGCAGCCCCAACAAATTGATACTTCCCTTGGTCTTGTGGACTTCAAGGACAGATGCCATGGTGGTGTACGCGCAGAGGTACTCGCCTTGTGGGCCTTCTGAAACCCCCTTTTCCATGATCATCGCCGTGTTGGAGTGATTCCTCTGTCGCACACTGAACGTCTCACTCTTCGTGCATATCACAATATCAGACTCATCCGAAGCAGCCTTGATCTCCAGCGACTCTTTACCTTCCTCCAACAGCTTCAAGAGATCTGGCGTGAGCTCCATCAGCTTGTAGTTTCGTTTCTGCGACACATTCGCGTGCATGGAGAGCTCCGATCCGTCAGTCATTGTTGGTGTAATTGTTGGTCCTCTTACAACTTTTGCAACCTTTTGCAACAGCTCCAAACTGCGCTTTGTTCACTGAGGTATAATGGCGACGCGACGCGTTCGTGTTGGATGTCTCCTCATCAAACATGTTCGCGGCTTGCAAGTTGCTGTGGCAACGACCCCATCGATTAGCTGCAACGGGAAAAGTAAACAAACAAATTTCGTGGCAGCCGAGCGCCTACAACAACAACAACACCAGCAGAACTCGCCCCAGACCAACACACACGTGCGCACACCGCCACAGCCACAACACAGACACAGGGAAATCTCAAGGAAACCCCAACCACACTCGCTTATCTCGGCCCGCTTCACACCAGCTCGCCCTGTCGCAATGTCCCGTGTCGCTTCAAGTCTCTATGACGGGCACTTCGAGTCGATCCAACCTTCGCCATCGGACAATAAGCTAGCAGAGCCTGCGCTCAATATCATCAGAATCAACAACAACCTGGCCACAAACACAAGGGGATCGACGAAAACACCTGACGAATGGGCCGCCATATTCCCATCCGCCGCATTCTTTGAGGGCCGTGACATCAAGCTCGGTGATATCGTCATCATGGTCTTCGAAGACCCGGACTCCAAGAAACTGAATAGTGTCATGCTCTCAGCGCTGGGTGAGATGTTCACGAACTCTTTGACCTTGGACGACAGATCCAGGTTCTTCGTTGCCTGTGAGAATCTGGCACCAAACCTCAGAAACTCTAACGTCAGAAGAGCACTCGCCATCACACTCCTCAAGGCCTACTCCACTTACAACTCGCTGGAATTGAGCTCTCTCAGATCCAGTAAGATCCCTGTTGCTCGTGAATGGGATGAAACTGTCGCTGGTGAGCTGGCCTCACAGATGAAGGTCATCGCAACTAAGTCTCCAGTTGAGCTTGGAAAGCAACTCTTGGCATATGGCTTCTTGCAACAGCAGTTCACAGACTCTACCACATTGGATGTCATATACGCAGACTCTGAAGACTTCAGTGAGGCAAATAATAAGCTGGTATTCTTACTTGGTCAACAGCTTGAACATTTGTTCGATCCACTGACAGAGTACTCACCAGAATCAACCGATGTTGTCTAC
This sequence comes from Petasospora maritima, assembly GCA_030557345.1. Taxonomy (NCBI): domain Eukaryota; kingdom Fungi; phylum Ascomycota; class Saccharomycetes; order Phaffomycetales; family Wickerhamomycetaceae; genus Petasospora; species Petasospora maritima. The sequence goes on from JAKTOZ010000025.1 coordinate 170,232, forward strand.
AAACCACCTGAGATTCTCAACAACATTGATGATGAGTTATCGAGAAGCATTTGTCGTGAACTGTTCCAACTTCAAGAAAATATCACTACACAACTTGTCAAGTTTCTCCGTGAAGTTGTCATTCCAACCAGAATCAAGGCACTGAGCGGCAATATCCCAGAGCTATCAGCAGCTAAAGTCAACAAGATCTTCCCACCAACCATCGATGAAGTGACACGAGTTAACTGTATCTTCCTTGAATCACTGAAAACTGCCATGCCATTTGGAAGCTATGAGGTTATGAAGGCTTGTGGTTGTACGATCCCATATTTCTACAAGGCTTACATGAGACACGAGTCGGCTTTGAAAAGCTTCTCACAAGATCAGTCAGAGTTCCTTGAGAATTACAGCAATTACCTCCCAGTGACATACACATCAACATTGATCTCTTCTATCATGAAGGTTCCATTGAACTTGACCAAAGTCAAACTGATTCTCCAAAGATTACTGAACACTAAGCAATGGAGTTACATCGAAGAACCCATGGTACAGAAGTTTTATTCTTGTTCTATTGACACGATTGATTCTTTCGGAAAGGATGATTTGAAACCATACAACAGAAGAGTCTTCACTCCAACTGGTAAGATCTTGACTGAGATCTGCTCAGGATGGCCAGCAATGCTTGCTTACGGTTGGCTAAACAGAAAAGTCATCAACGTCTTTGATGTCAAGAACAATGCTGATGGAACCAGTGGTATCGTTGTGCTTTTCAATGACTATATCATTTTTGCTTCTATTGATGATGAGAACATCGATGATCCACACATGAAGCCGAAGATATCTGACGTGCTTATGAACTCTTTGATGAATGAGAATCCAATCAAGAACATCCCAAATATGAAGGTAACAACTTGGACCGAGTTGGGAAGTCTTGAACTCCTTGCATTTGGAGACAACAATGTTCGTGTTATTCTCAAGAATGATCCAGAGTCTAGTATGTCTCTCTCGGTGGAGTCATCCTCCAAGTTCATTGGGTTGGTAAATAAGGCTAAGATTCTTGGCAAGACCACTCCTTTCCATTTGTTCAAGAATGAGAAGTTTGGACTCTCCATTTTTGCAACGGCACATGAGCAATTGACCTACGAACGTGAGCAATCTCGTTCCAAAGTTGCCTTGTTCTTGAATATTGGTGTCAATGAAGCGTTACTGAAGAAGTATGATTTGTTTTGTGCAATTGGCGCAAAGTTCACAGATGATGACATGGTGAGCGTGGCTGCTATTACAACCACTGGAGAAAAAGTTCATCATACAATCAACTCATCAGAACTTGCAGGATTCTTATCAGAAGAGGTATCCAGTTTGGAAGCTAAGAGAAGATGCGTACAGAACGCCGATCTGTTCGTACCTTTGGCACTCGCCAACAGATCTCTTCTTAAAAGTTCTTGTCTTCCAGTTCAGAAGTTGGATTCTCGTTTGAGCTCCAGAACACCATCGAGTACATTGTCCAGAAACGTGAGCCAGGGTACGAGAGATACCAGCGTCAGCTCAAGACGTATTTCATCGCTTTCATCTGTCAACATCTACAAGCCACTGCCAAAGATTGTCGACAAGGTCACACCAAACAAGGAGAAGAATGTTCCAAAGAAGAAATCCAGCAAGCTGAGAAACAGACTTTCCCAAATTTTCGGACTTGGTAAAAAGAAGAAGAGCAGCACAGAGTCGACCAAAACGAGCCAAAGAAAACCATCATCTTCATCTTCTACCGGGAACTCAACTCACAAGCCAATGCCTACACTTCAAGGGAAATTTGAAAAGCCAAAGAGTGCTTCAAATAGCAGAAATGCTTCACAGAACTCCAACTTCTCTTCCCCAGTTTCGGATATCCGTGGTGACATGACTGAGAACACACCAGAAGTTTCCATGAACGATGACTACAAGGCGTTTGAGTCTTCTATGTCTCCAATATTCGATGATGATATTCCAGAGCTCAACGTCCAAACAATCGCCCAAAGTTCTACCAATTGGGTACTCACAAGAGATAACTCTTCAGTCAACTGTAACTTGAACAAGATGACCCGTCTCAATACCAGTGATAACACAAAGCTTCAAGTTCACCAGGAACAGGTATCAACTATCCAGACACCCAAATCCAAGCCAATCGATGGGTTCACATCATTGTTTGGCCCACAAGACTCAACTGCCCTTCCACAGACACAGACTGCTCTTACTTCACAGAGACCAAAGCAACAACCAACACTACGTGTCATCGAAACACCGGTATCCACACCACATATCGGAGCAGTCACCCCAGTTCTAAGAAACTTGACTTTCAGATCTGATGATGAAGAGTTCCATAGCCCGGTACTCAGAGTTGGTGTCCACGGTGGATCTTTCGAAGACATTGCCAAGGATGATGATATCTTCTACACACCAAAGAGTCACAGAACAGACACTGAGTTCCTCGAGAGTGATGGGGTGTTCAAAGACATTCACGATGGTAACATGTTTGGATCATTTGATACGGATTCAAGCATGAATCGAATTGATTCCAAGTTTGATGCAGAGATTAGCGATCACGACGGAGTTGTTACTGAAGATGTTGGAGATGGATATGAGGAAGAGGAAGGAGAGGCTACACGCTGGTCTGCAGGCGGATATGACAGTCCTGACAAGGATATCAAGATTGAAGAAGAAGAACAGTCGGTGTCTTTTAAAGAGGAGCCACAGGATATCCAAGATTCTGTCAGTGTTGCTTCATCAAGGGTATCGAGCTTCAAGTCTTGTATGGATGACAACCAGATGATCCGTGTTCTGAAAGAGGAGGTTGATGATGACGCTGATAGCACTTTGAAGAATGACGAGTCATTCAGATATCTTGCTGGTATGCTTGATGAACCGATGATGACTGGTACATTGAACAACTCGGAGACTTATCAGACGTTGCCAAGATCATTCTCATCCCACAAATACCTGGCTGCCTTCATTGATGCTGATGTTAACATGTCTAAGGATCTTTACGAATTCCTACGAGCAAATTGAGACTTTTTAAGGACTATTTTTGAACAGAAACAAAATAAACATGTAAATTGTGAAAAACACAAGTAGGACTAAACATATCGGTCATATAAGTTGTGGTGAGGGTGTGGGGTGTGTCTTTGGGTGCTCATTTTCCAAAGGTGACGGTTCTCGGGTCGAGGGGCATACCATCAGGGCCAATTTGGTTATCAGCGAGGATTTTCTGGGTGTAGCTGAGTCTGGCGTCGTCGAATGAGATGTTCTTTTCCTCCATGAGCTTGAGGATTTGCTTCTTTGCATTGTCATCCAGTCCTTTTCGGGAATCATTGGCGTTGAGATGAGCGACGTCAAAGTTCTGAGAGCTGAGTCCTGCTTCCACGTCGGCAGCAAATGAGGGCAGTCCTCTGTAGCCATCAAGCCTGAGCCTATTCCCAGCACGCCATGCTCTTAGTCTCGGCACTGTACGTAATAAGTTAGTGAGTCTGTGTGAAAGGTAAGGCCTCTGAGGTGTCAACACTTACGCCACTTCGCCCTGAGGTGGAAGGCGGCAATGCCCACCAAAATGACGGCAATCAAGCCCCAAGCTGCCACATGATTCTGGTATGGGAACATATCCCCGGAACAGTAGATTGGAGTGAGTGTGGGGGTAGTGGGGTAAATCAAAGGGAAGTGGTACACAGATGAGAAGCACGAGCTTTGCCAATTTCCGAACCTGTCGCGCCCTGGACGCTGTGGAATGCCCGGCTTACCCCATACTACAATCTGTTTACACAAAACACTACGCTTCGGGCTGGAATCCCAATGAGTTACAACAAAGCAATTTTTTGATTCATATAACACAAGATTTTCAACTAATGAAGAGTTCGAAATCACAGTCTCTTAGCGAAAGTGATGTCGACGTTGCGTCCGCCGTAGTCGTAGCCGTTGAGTCTGGAGATGCACTGTTCAGCGGTTTCTGGAGTGTCGAACTGAACAACAGCGGCACCAGCAGGTCTTCCATCAGCACCGGCAATGATCTCAGCCTGTGTGACAGAACCGACTGTTCCAAAGAGGTCGAGTAAGTCCTGGTTGGTTGTGGCGAATGGCAAGTTATTCACGTGAATTGTATCACCTCTCTCACCACCGGCTTGAACTCCATCAGTAAATGGACTGTTTTTGAGACCAGGGTGACCAACAGGTCCACCGTTGGAGCCGCCACCCATACCACTCTTCTTACCTTCATGGACAGTGAGTGCTCTTCCTTCAAGCTCATAGCCGTTAAACTTTTCAATTGCAGCCTGAGCCTCCTCCTGTTTATCAAAGTAGACGAAACCGAAGCCCCTTGATCTTCCTGTTTGCTCATCCTGCTTCACAATAGCGTTCGAAACAGTTCCACACTCTCTGAACAAGTCCTTAAGATCCTGCCAGCGTACTCTGAATGGAAGGTTTCCAACGAACAACTCGTAGAATGGGGAATTACTTTGGGAGCCTCCGAAATTGCTTCCTCTGTTGTTATCAAATCTGTCACGACCACTTCCTCTGTCACCACCAAATCTGTCATTGGATCCTCCATTTCTGTCTCCGAATCTTCCACCTCTGTCGCCGAATCTGTCAGATCTGTCATTGAATCTGTCACCTCTCTCTTGTCTTGCACCACCTGGAGGCGGATTGTCGTGTCTGACAAAGATTTCACGATCACGGAACTGGGTGTGGTGGAACTCCTGGATGGCACGGTCGCACTCATCTCTGTTCGAGAACTCAACGGTGGCCATACCTCTGTGCTTACCTCCCTGGGTGATAACGTCGGCACGCACAACGCTACCGATCGAGGCAAAGTGATCTCTGAGGGCTCTGGAGTCACAATCGTAACCCAAATTACCGATGAAAACACTGTTTGAGTAGTTTCTGTCGGTATCACGGTTTCCTGATGAAGAATGGGTGTCCTTGAGCTCCTCAAGTGGGATATTTGGAGGTCCACTGCGTCTGTCGTTGAAGCGTCTGTCGCTGTAACCACGGTCATTTCCACCACGGAATCCGCCTCTGTCACCCCCTCTGTCACCACCACGGAATCCACCACGGTCTCCATCACGATCACCACCACGGCCATAGCCTCCTCTACGTGGTGATCTGTCTCTCCGTTGGTAGCTTCCCTGACGATCACCAACGTCACGGTCTCTGCGTGGAGAGGCCTCTCTCTCACGGGTGTCCTATTCGTAATGGTGTTAGTACCTTGAACTGTTGTTGAAGGGAGATTTCAAGGAGGTAAACTCACGTATCCCGAGTCAATGTCCATAGCTTCCGACATTTCGGATTGTGCTGTGTTGATGTTTGCAGTCGTGAGCTGGTCCAATGACCCATAAAGTGCGCTGACAAGCTTTCGAAGTGCACTTTTTCATGGAGAGCAGACTTCCGGCCGTCTGACCCTCGGATGTCTTTCCGTGTGTAAATATTTGATAGTTTCTAATTACTAGAGCTAAGCAGTCGTCTGATCGTGAACACGTTGCCTATTGCAGTGAGATATACAGTGTGTGTACCTATTTTCCCGGGTATGGAAGAACCAGTCTCCTCTCGACCTCTGTCTCTTTGCCTTCTTCTTCTTCACCTTCGAACCTGAGTCTGCAGCGACCGTCTCTCTTTGTACCAATGACCTCAGCAGGGTAGAATGTTGTAGTTTCTGGGTATCTGGCGAGTACGGGAGATCCATAGGGGTAAGGCTCGAGCAAGTGGACTTCGTCGCGTGTTGGTATTTGGATGATATCTTTCCATGTTGCCTTGAAAGTCTTACCAGGGTTGTTGTTCTCATCGGGTTCAGGGTCACGAACTTCAAGCTTGGTGCCATCTCCCATAATCTTGGTAACCTCACACTGGATCCATTCATCTTCGGTGCCTCTCTGGCGAAGTTTGAAAGCCACCTCAGAGTTAACCACGATCGTGTCTGAGAAGTTGTATGGACTTGTCCAGAAACTCTTTCCTTTCTTCTGCTTCACCTCACTCTTCTTCTTCGCTTCCTCGATGACACCATGGAGGTTGTTCAGAATCTCATCCAGAACTCTCCGGCTCTTGTCGACGTTGTCCTTGTGGCTGTGTACGTCTTTCAGTATTTTCTCGAGCTCCTCTGTGGAGTAGACCGACACTTTGGCAGACACGAGCTCCTTGTCCTCGTCGAACTTCAGCTCCTCGTTGTTGTTGAAGATGTCCTGCAGAGAGGAGACCACAATGTTCCACTGTCCGTCCATGTTGTTGTAGTTGTTGTAGTTGTTGCTGATTGTTAAACGCTGTTCCGGGGCTCGTGTTTCTGTTGTTGATGGTTTTGCAAGGCGGGCAAGCGATCTTGGTTTTGGCGTGGTGTCCGGGTGCAAGAGAGCGTACGAACTACGGATCCCAGCACAGTTCTCGGTGCCTGATTGGGCAGAAGTCGTCTCTCAATTCTTGTGAAGCTGTACAATGACTCAAACTAATGGTTCTTCAGAAGATCAGAGAGACATCTTGGGTAAATAACTCGGTACCTTTCTGTTATTTACGCTTAAGGATTCACATCAAAGGGTTGCGAGCCCGCGCCTTCTGTTTGTCGAGGGGAAAAAATTGTTCGTCGATCCGATGGAGAAAGCGCTGGATGCTCGACGAGTAGTAAGCTCAAACACCAGACAAACAGCACATAATATGAGTTTTGTTGGTGGAAGCAGACTTCTCTCAGCCACCAGAGGCCTGTCGGGACTCTACCTGGCAAGAGCCTCGAAGAAGAGCCTCCTTCTCGCCACAAACAACACAACGGGAACCAGTGCCGTGCTCCAGGTTCGTACTGCGACCAAGAAGGTTGCCGGTTCCAGAACCAGTATGAAGGACTCCGCTGGTCGTCGTCTCGGTGCTAAGGTTGCCGAGAATGAGCCAGTCAAGACGGGCCAGATTCTGATGAGACAGCGTGGTACCACGTTTTACCCTGGTGAAAATGCTGCCATTGGTAAAGATCACACCATCTACGCAATGGAGCCTGGTTACGTTCGCTTCTACCTTGACCCATTCCACCCAAAGAGAAAGTTCATCGGCATTGCCCTCCGTCCGGAATTGAGACTGCCGACTCCACACTTTGAGCCAAGCGTGAGAAGATTGGGCTACATCCCTATCACAGATGCTAAGAAGGCACAGTTTGAAGAGAACAACTTGAGTCGTAAGGCTCATCTCATGAGACCTGAAATCTTACAAAGCTTGAAGGAGAGAGAAGAGAAGAGACAGGCAGTGTTGTCCTTGTTCTCACAACAGATCACAGAACTCGTCCCAGAGATCACAGAGAAGGAAACCAAATTGGCATCTCAGCGTTTGCTCTCGATTAGAAACCATATCAAGAACGGTGTCTCTTTGGAAGAGGCACAGGCCATCACAACAAGCATCTACATTCAGGACTTCAAGCTTCAGCAAAAGAGGGGTTTGATCTCTGCTGATGAAAGTGAATCTCTTGTCAGTGAGTACAAGACTCTTTCACAAAAGCTTGACACCTCCGTCTCCTTTGACAACCAGTACAAACTCGCATCATTCATTTCAGAGGCTGACAGAAAGGCTAAGGTCGCTGAGCTTACACAACAACTCCAGACTCTCGTGGAGAACAGAGAGGGAAAGAAGACCAAGAAGCAGATAACGGATCTCATACACGGGTCCAACTTGATCACCTCCATGGACAAGAAGAAAATGATCTCCAAGTTCCTCAAGCCGGTATTGGCCGAGCCTATTGGTCTTGCTGATCCAAAGGACAAGAAGGCTTCCGTCTTGAAGAGATGGAACTACGAAAAGAAGAGAGTTGACACCATTGCCAGAAGCAAAGAATCCTTTGCCTTCCAATGATATGAGTACTCACGGCGACGCTTAGAGAACCGTGCACTGTTTACGTCTGTACATAAATAATTCAAAAAGAGGTCTATCCTGCACTTTAATCTCTTTGTAGCCAGGTTTCAATCCATGAAACGCAAGTTGTTAATCGCAGTACTACTTGTCCGCGGTGCCTCGACTGGGACCGAATTTTCAAAAAGCTCAACTCAACATCACACAGAGATACGCAGACCAACACACTACGAAGTGGCAACGCCCAACAGAGCTCATGAACACACTGCGAAGAGCCTACTCCACGATGGCTAAGGAGTACGCGCCGCTGCACCCACAAGTCCGCAGTCTCGGGGACCGCCTTGACCAGATAGCCCCTCGTTTCGACCTTGGCCCCGATCAGGTCGAGATCATAACAGACCCCAAGGACTTCTACGCCACACTCAAGCAAAAGATCTCACAAGCAGAGAAGAGAATCTTCCTTTCGTCGTTGTACATTGGAAAGTCACAAGACGAGCTCATCGACTGCATTGCGGCAGCACTCGAGTCTAAGCCAGATCTCAAACTCCATATCTTGACCGATGCTCTTCGTGGTACAAGAGAAGCGCCTTCAAAATCTTCAGCGTCCCTTCTGTCTCGACTCATGAAGGACTACGAGTCTCAAATTGACATCAGAATGTACCATACACCACACTTCAACGGCCTGGCCAAGTCCATTGTCCCTAAGAGATTCAACGAAGGGTTCGGCTTGCAACACATGAAGATATACGGCTTTGATGAAGAGGTCATTCTCTCTGGAGCAAATTTATCGTCTGATTACTTCACCAACCGTCAAGACAGATACTATCTTTTCAAGTCTGGAGACTTGGCAGACTATTACTTCAAGGTCCAGTCCACTATCGGTTCTCTCAGTTACAAGTTGTTCTTCTCTGAAAACGCTTCCAAATTTGTTCTCAATTGGCCGTCTTCCAATCCACTTCTTGAGCCAACTAAAGACCTCCACACCTTTCTCCAAGGATCATCAAAGATACTGAGTGATCTTCTCAGTTTCGAGAAGAGCAAACTGCCTCTCGGATCTAATCCTGAGAAGCCGACCCATGTTTACCCAGTTTCTCAGTTCACTCCACTTTTCAGCAAGACCAATGACAATTCCACAGAAAAGAAATCCATATTGACTTTACTTGATTATCTTGATGACCCTCAAGTCACGTGGAAGTTCACTGCCGGTTATTTCAACATGCTTCCAGAAATCAAATCAAAGCTCATAGATGCAAGATCATGTGGTGCAGTCATCACAGCTTCACCTCTAGCAAATGGGTTCTACAAGTCCAAGGGCGTCTCTGGATGGTTACCTGATGCCTATCTCTACCTTGCCAAAGGATTTCTTCGTGATGTTTACAAGAAGGGGAGAAACGGTGACATCAAGCTTGAAGAATGGAAGAGAGGGGTTGTCAACACGCCTAATGGATGGTCATACCATGCGAAAGGTCTTTGGGCCACTTCACCAAATGAAGATGATCCAAGCATTACAATCATTGGGTCCTCTAATTACACCAGAAGAGCTTACAATTTTGATCTTGAGACCAACTCTGTCATCATAACATCTGACCCAAAGCTGAAAAGAGATATGAAAAACGAATTGAAGAACATAGAAGAGAATGCTTCAGATCTGACGCTTGAAGACTTCAAAGATAAAGAAAGAAAGATACCCACAAAGATTGTCTGGGCTACAAAACTTCTGGGAAGAATGCTTTAAACTGTCTCACATGTCCTGTATATAATAAGTTTGGGCTCTATAAATGCCTCATGCATCGTATCTGCTAAGTCTTGATGTAGATTTTGCGGGGAGTCTTTTCAACCCACCTTGGTATAGCTTGCTCTGGTAAACGTTCAATAGTGCCAGAACAAGTCGCCCCTGAGATTGTTAGTAATCTGGATCGTATGGAAGAGAAATATCTCCAACTTACAAGAGCAGTCAAAAATCCTTGCTCGCTCTGGTGTATTTAAATGTTAGTATTGCTTCAAGAGGTTTTTTGCATAGGAACCTACCACTGGGAAGTCATAAAACTTGGTCTGATCTCTTGTCAGCCTTCCAATGATGATGAGAGATGCGCTTAGTACCTCAATCCATGAGGCATCTCGTGTGATCTGGCAACCATATGCCCCAATGAAGTTTGTTGTGAACTTGCGACTTCGAGTTAGTACTGAAAAGATGATAGAGATAAAGAATGACGAACCTGTGGTGCCCATTTCACCATCCCAGCACAATTCCCAATGAGCCAATAAGTGTCTACCAGGTCTATCAAGAATAGGCCGTGTCTCCCTATTTGAGAGGAAGTTTTGAAGCTGACGCTGTTGAGAACAAAGAGCATTACCAACAACGATATCGAAAGAAGTACCAGAGTCATCGCCGAAACTGATTGAAACTTGTGGCGCGTGTTCCTGTACTTCAGGCTTTGAGCCACCAAGAAAGCGACAGATGCTAAAGATATTGCATCTGAGAGAACACACAGAGAGTCCAGTGAATACTCGGAGTATATTGGAAAACGACGAGCGTATTGTTGGTGTACGGTGCTCGATACCATGTAGGACAATGAAAACAACATAGCCATCAGCAGTTCAACCGCCCGTTCATTTGTGAGTATTTCAATCTTTGCTTTTTGCTTTTTAGCAGTGGCTCAGGAGTGTACTTACTGAAAGGGTCAGGTAATCAAATGAGAGCCCGTAAATTGACTTTGTTCTCTTGACCTCTCTGACTTGAAGGATGAGTCCGATTGTCTGTGGCTTGGCGTTAGCATCTGCAATCTGCATGGACTCCAGGCATTGTTGAATGCAGTAGTAGATAGAAACTTACCCGTAGCAAGGAACTAAAACGGTCTAAGACCTTCCAAAGTGTCATTTCCTCTCTTCAACCGACGGAGAGTTCTCTTTGGATACCTTCCCTCTGGGAAATAAGACACCTGTAATTTCTCAATTTGTGAGGGCCGACTCCCGAGAGAGCCTGCCTTCTTACAGCCGCACAGCCGTGCCCCCGTTCGCGCTTGCCGATCCTCCACCGCCAGGGCCGATGCTTTTCAAGAAAAAAACACGTACAAGAAAGCAGCTTCTCCTTAGATCAACCTTCAAAACTACATCAAACCAGCACCTCTTGCACAGCGGTTAACTCCAAACACGTCTTCAGCCTTTCAATTGACTCATACAGGCACTTTTATCACACAATGGACGACATTCCACTTTCTGAGAGCACGAATCCAGCCGTTCAGTACATCGAACGCGTCAAAGCCACCTACCGCCACTCTCTTGATAGATCAGTTCCACATGTGAAGAACAGATGGATTTCTTTTGGTGTACTTCTTCTGATATTCATGGCACGTATTATCCTCTCACAGGGCTGGTACATTATTTGCTATGGTCTTGGAATCTACCTTCTTAACCTTTTCTTGGCCTTCCTCCAACCAAAGTTTGATCCATCTCTTCAGCAACAGTTACAGGATGAGTCTATCGAGGCTGGTGAGAACACAGAGGAGTTTAGACCTTTCATCAGAAGACTTCCAGAGTTCAAGTTTTGGCACCGTGCTGTTGTGGCCACTGTTTCGAGTCTGTTTTTGACTTTATTCTCCTTCACAGATATCCCGGTGTTCTGGCCTATTCTTTTGATGTACTTCATCGTCTTGTTCTTACTCACCATGAGAAAGCAGATCCAGCAGATGATCAAGTATCGCTACATTCCATTTGATTTGGGTAAGAAGAAGTATGGTTCCAAATGATTCATCAACAATCTACATCTATTGAGGCTATGAAATTTGCAGCTTCTAATGAAAACGTGCATGTTATTTGAAACTTACGGGAACCAGTAGTCATCTGTGAATGGTTATTAGGACTGTATCAAGAAGTGAGCGATTCTTGTAAGCGACCAGATCCCCCAAAGAGCGGAACATGAACAATAACAACTCGCAGCCTGAAATATTTCACTTGCAAGGCTACGCACTACCTTAATTTATTGATTTCTCCGCTGGACCCAAAAATACACGAGGTAAGAGACAGGCTAGCGGTGCTGTATCAGATCCTAACAATAAAATACCGCCACAGTAGGCGGCGCTAGATAGAATATCAATCATACCACGGAAGCACAGAAGCACAGAAGCACAGGCTGGCTCACAGACCATCACACATACTCCCAAACACTCCCAAACACTCACAAACACTCACAAACACTCACAAACACTCACAAACACTCACAAACACTCACAAACACTCACAAACACTCACAAACACTCACAAACACTCACAAACACTCACAAACACTCACAAACACTCACAAACACTCACAAACACTCACAAACACTCACAAACACTCACAAACACTCACAATCCATCCCGATATACACGCAAGGGCGAGATAACCTCCGGCGATATTCCAGAAAGCTTCATAGGCACCATGCTCAATACTATCGTGACACTGTATCACAAAAAAGAAAGTTGGAACCATAGCACGGGCCCATAGCAGTATATGTGTACACCGTCTAGAAACAGCGGTCCCTCAACACACACCAGCAACACACACCAGCAACACACACCAGCAACACTGCACCATCGATCTAGCAACATGGTCTGAGAGTAAACACAGCTGAACGGATGCCGTCGATGATACTGGTTGCTCAATCAAAGTCAGCTTCCCGTTCCACATGTACTCCAACACCAAACACTGACTGGCACCCCTCAAGTTCACGCTCAAGTTAAAAAGCTGATGGATACATATGAAAGCTCTCTAGTACTGTTGAAGTTGTTTTTGAGGCAATGCTAAGGTTGCCATTGTGTTGTACCGATTGGGTAAGAGTGTTGAAGTTGTTTTGA
>JAKTOZ010000026.1:0-180661 GCA_030557345.1 Petasospora maritima
TGGTGTTCTGTGCGTGGTTTGTTTACTTATCGCTCGTACGATCGGACTTCCGAGGTGCTGAAATTTCCTAAATAGGCAGTTCCGAACTTCTCCCCCGCAGGAGCTACGATAAGTCCAACACCCGGACACCAGGAATTGGCGCGCGGGAAAAGATCTCCTCGGCGTTCGAGGAGGGCATAAAGACGTACCCCCATCAGTTTGACCTCCATCCCTTTCTAAACTTTAGATGTCTCCGCTCCCGTTCAGTAACATGCTCGTCCCTTTTCTGAAGGCAGATCATGAATATGCTTCAATATAGGCTTACTAATATACTTATGAATGGTTAGGTGGGCGTCTACAATGAAATCACAGCTCCGATATCACATCTCCTCAGTCCATGACTTGGACAGTAAATACCCATCATATATTGCCCATTATTTGCTTTGCTTTCTCAAGACTTACGAACACAAGCTCTACTGGAGAAGTTAATGCTTGTATCGAAAAGTGCTCCAGATATCAAGAGCCATGAACTGTAATTCTTTAAGACGGGATTGAAGTCGTAATATCCTTCAACGCGGGTCTGGTACTCCACGTCAATGGGCTTTGGACAGCGGAATGATGTTGCTCATGCAAAATTGGAGCATATCATGAGCTATGAGAGTTCTTGGATATCGTCATCGATAGTCGACGTACGCTTCCATCTATATCGCCTAGGCAAACGATCAATCAAATTCGAGATCTAAATGGTGAGCGAGCGTCCATAATTAACTTCCGATCATATTCAAACATTGAAGCCAACTAGTGGTCATTAAAGCTTCTAATACTAGTATTCATAGCACCGCTAATATGTATGAGAATAGCTCGTAATAAAACGACCAACAACAGGGATGAATTTCTGAATTGGACTTAGTACGTCCCATCCATCATAGGTACCCTGTAAACCTGGACACCAAGCCCTACACCCGGACAACCTCCGGACACCAGATCGCTACCTCTAGAACTTCAAAAATCTGTATCTCCACAACAACGCAATATAAACAGTCACAGTTCAATACCATGAATGAATACGTAGCACCCTATAATTTCATACTATTGTTAAGGCTAAAATCGCATGTTTTGAGCACTACTAGCGCGCCTGCAACATGGTTACTATTTTCTTGTTGAACTGCAGAAATAAAAATGCACTCGCTCTTTCTGTCAAAACGTAAACATTGTCATGCAAATTAAACCTTGAAATAAACCATCGCGACCACCGTAAGACCGTCAGTAGTTTACGAGTTAAATTCTGAGCTTAAAACTGTGTCCATATCTCTCCCCTGGCCCTGATGGTTGATTTTAGAGATTACTGTCTAGAGGCGCTCGGGACGTAAAGGTGTCCGGATGTTTGCGGTGGTGTACGGATGAGGAATAATGGGGTTAGGATGTTTTTTTTTGATCGTTCTGGTTGTATGACAAAGCCAAATGGACAGTAATGACTTGGAAACAGTTGAAGACATCGCAGTATATAGATTTACAATGAGAAGAGAACAATAGAATGCCAGGAAATCCCGATCTCGAGATCTCGCAAATATACAAAGTTGTGTGTGCCCCTACCAGGCGTGTCCGAACCAGTTGATCAGCGTAAGGAGATCGGAAAAGTTTAACCGTCAGAAAAGAGCCCTCGTGGCCTAGTGGTTTCTTGGTCTAGTCGGTCATGGCATCTGCTTAACACGCAGAACGTCCCCAGTTCGATCCTGGGAGAAATCATATTTTTTGCTTCCTGGCAGCTGTTAATATCATCATTTTGGAATTATTTGAAAGCCCCCGATCTTAAGGAAGTTGCTGATCATATATGTGCTCATTCACAAAGCTTAACTCTATTTTGGGGCTCTTTGTTTTTCAAAGCACAGAACGTCCCCAGTTCGATCCTTTGAACAATCCTTTTGTTTTTCATTTTTATTCATATGGTGGCAAGCCTAGATCTAGCTGATGTTCATGATTGTCATCATAATTTGACATGTTGCGCTTATTTAGAGAGAGAAAAAGAGTAGTACAGGTTGGTAAGGTTAACAATTATCGATTAGACAAGACATTAAATGGACATAGACCAGCTAGGATTTAAGGCATGGGAAGGGCATGAAAGAGACATTAGTGGAATGTTGGAGATCTTCAGAAAGCTCACATGTTGAGAGTGAATGATCTTGAAAGCTTCTTTCTAATTAGACCAGAAGGTTGCATTGTCTGACCCTTGAGTGGATCTGATGGAGACATTGGCAATGTGGTCATGGATGTTGGTTCTTTTGGGAACTTGAATGCAAAGTCGAGGCTGGCTGGCGGTTTGCCTTGGTCCTCTAATGTGATGCTATTATTCTCTGTCGGTGTCGTACTCATGAGCTCTAGTGAGGAGCGGGAGAAGTCCAGTGTATGCGTCTTGAGAGAAGATCTTCTAGCAAATGTGATACCAGTTGAGGTGGCTGTTCTTCTGTGAAGACTTCTTGGGTTGGAGCTGGAGGTGGAACTGATGGAAGCTGTGTATGACAGACTGTTGAAAGAAGATGCTCTTTTGAGATCTCTTCTGAATCTGTTCATCTCTTTCTCACAAACATTCTTGTGCTTGTCATCGTTCATCTCAACATACTTCTGTGGATAACAACGGTTTGGCTGACGGTCAAAGAAGGACTTGTAGCCACCTTCAAGAATCAAGATATCCGGATAGTCCAAGTGTGGATAGTTATCCTGGTTGACATTTCTGTCACAAGTTCTCAAATGACTAGCCATCAATGGGCCTCTGTAAGAACTGAATTCACAGTGGAAGACGATGAGTGATTTCTTCTTGCCATGTTGGAAGTTGTTTGTGACTCTCTTCTGGAGGAATCTGTCTTCCAATTCTTGTTGTGATGAAACGTTAATGGAGCCATCAATATGGCCACCTCTGTACTCATACTCAAAACGACAATCGATGATGCTGACATCACTGAAGAATTCACTGTACGCACCATCCAAAATCTTGCACAAAGTATCAGCGGTGATTCTTGGGATCGAATCATTCTTGATGTGAAAGAACTCAATCTTCGACTTGTCCAACACAGAGTTTGACAGGGCAGAACCTGGTTCTTCGACAAGAGAAAGTTCATCGGCCTTTGGGGAGCCCATCAGGTTACCAAACAAGTTTGTGGTATCAGTGATCTCTTTCTTTGAGTAGAACATCGAGTGGATACGACGGACTTTGGATCTGATTGGCTTCTTCTGAAGTGGAGAACCACAATCTCTCTTGTTGAGACCCCCAAGAGAATCTGTTCTTGGATCGGAGTCCTCAAAGCTTCTTTCTGGAATTGGGGAAGGAACACATAACTTGTCAAGATCATTGTCATCGTCATCGAGGTCTGGGAAATCATCAAGGTCATCAAGGTTACTAAGATTCATGTGGATGGACTTGCTCAATTTGGAGGCCATGTCATCACTGGAGTTGTCGTCATCGTCATCACTAGCAGCAAACTTTGTAGTTCTTGAGAGATCAAGTGTGGATGTGGAGAGAGAATGGAAGAGACGAGATGTACCAGAGACTGAAGTCTGGGCTCTTCTCAAAGTCTTACGTGGTTTTGGGAAAGTTGGCGCTGTTGCGGAGGAACATAAAGTGTCCTCGACGCTGGAGATGGATGTGATGGAGGAGATTGATGACATAGACGCGTGAGAGGTTGTTCTTGAAGAGTCTCTGGAGGATGAGTCATGGTTGAGCAACGATGGTCTGAAAGGCTGTCTCATTGGTAGTTGTCTGTTGATGAGTGGCGACTGTTCTGCAGAAGTATGCTGATCATTCACCAAAGTGATACCTTCGAGCAACTGTGTCTGGTTAAATACCAAAGATCTTTTTGGCGTTGGGACAGTCTTGACGGATCTATTTTTGAATAGGTTAGTAAAAGTTCCCGGGAAATAGGAGATGCAGAAAACACCAAGGCGGATACAACCACAGAAAATTCAACTTTGTGACATTCCAGTGTAAGAACAAGGATCGCCGCGCGCATGTAATAAAGACAGAACAAGCCGCAAGGGCATGGCGGCAGCGGGTGATAGCCTTGGACGGAAGCAGCGGCGTTGAAGTGTGGTTATATTGCTCTGTGTGAATGGCTCTGCATCCGGTCAGCGGTTTGGTTGTGTACTCACTGTTCTTGGATGTGGAAGTTCTGCGAGAGGTCAGCGGCTAGCGTGGTGGTGGGGGAATCGTAGTTGCCCGTGGAGAGCAATGTATTGAGAGATCTTGTGTTGAGAGGTGCTGGCTTTGGCCGTGAGAGCCCCTTGAGAGACTTTATGGCGGCCTTGGGGAGAAACGAAGGCGAGTCTGGGGAACCCGGGCCAAAGAGGTTCTCCAGGTTCTTGCGGAGATCTGAGGGCGAGTCAAAGCTCATCGTTTTACAGTGGAATTGATGGGGCGGCTGAGGTGATATTATGGCCTGAGGCTCTTCTGCGTGGATGAGGAGAGTATGGGAGAGAAGTTGGTGGAGTAGGAGAGCGTGTGAAAAGACTGCGGTGGAGCTGGGCGAATGGTGGCTGGTTGAGAGCAAGCGCCAGAACGTTTTTTTTGGGGTTGATGGGGAAACCACGCCTGGGACGAGGGCAGGGCAGGGCAGCGGGCGGTGTAACGAGCGTGGGGTGAGCGGTTGAGGCCCTGGTGGTGCTGGTGTGATTGGTGGTGTTCTGGTGTGTCTGTAGAGCGTTGTCAGTTGGGTTGCGTGGGTGAGGCAGCGTTGTAGTTATATGAAACCCGCTGGTGGGGCCTGTCAAGCGTGTTTTACCTTTTCCGAAACAGTTTGTTTATGTGTTTCCCGATGTGGGCGGTCGGAGCCACATCATGCAAGCGAAGCACCGCACAGGGCATCACCGCGCACAATTTGGCAAAGCACACAGTTCGGAGCTTCCATAGCGCTCCGTGCTACATACGTTGACCAGGCTTCTACGCCGACACGCACGCTGAGATCTTGATTCTTGATACACCGGTGCTCTCAGATCTCTACCCTGTGTTGTAGGAGCCTGAAGGGCCCCTGCTAGTGCTCTATTATAAGGCAGATGTATATAGGTAGGCGCAACCCAGGGCCTTCGCGCCCCAGGATGATGCTGGGCTGAACTCTGATTCTGAAGCTTTCGAACTCTGTTTATACAGTCTTGAGTCTTGACTTGACTCTTGACGAGTGCATTCGCAACCGTTCCTGACCTAAATCATCGATCCCTGCCACCGAAATTCCTCGATCTGTATGGGTGTGTGGAAATGCTGTAATTTTTATTGTTTGGTTTGGGCCCTGGATCTCGATCCGGGTGCAGAGTCCAGATTCCAGATATGGTATCGACATAGCGGCCGTACACAGAACGCACCACCACATTCACCAGCCGCTGGACCGTATGTCTGTCGGACGTTCCTCCAAGTTCCACAGCTCTTTCAACCGCGGGTATATGTATGATAAGATTATCAAAGCCACAACAGACCTCAAAGTACGATACGGAGATGAACTTTGAGGTGTACTACTAGCTACTATAGTAGTGTACATTGTACACCCGGATTTTCTAAAGGCAATCGACCCTCAGAACTCAGGAGATGGTTGTGGCAAGCTTGGACGACTACCCGAGCTCTGACTACCAAGGCATTTCAAGCTCCTGGTCCTGTTAGAATCCAGGGGGACCGGTTCCAAGTTCCAACCTTTTCACCATTTGGTATTTCCCCATTTCTCGGCCAACGTTTCAACTGTGAGGCAATGTTTGGGGGGTTATAAAAACAATTGCGATGAGCGTGCATCGTGTACACTGTACAGTGAGCTATCGATCGAGAGTTGAGACGTTGGGAAAAAGGTGTGGTTACCCTAGCTACTTGCTGCTTGAACGGTGTGAAGCGTTGGAATGATGGAAATATACCACAGTCCGCAGAACGCTCGTGTCATGGTTTTACCAGAGCCCAATCATCTCGTAGAGTAGAAGCCCATGCCCCATCTTGAAAACCGTCGACTTGTGGACCCTGGTCCCTGACTCCTGGACCTGAGGCTTGAGCACGGAAGTTTTGATAGCCAGTGACTATGCATCGAACTTCCACCTCGCGGACCGTACATACATACCAGCATCCAGGGGCCTGCACAGCCAAACTCGGTGTACATACATATAATACATATGTATACACCCATGTATCCGATTGCATAGAAACCTTCGGTCACAGAGATTCCCGAATCCCAAGCATAGAGCCCCACAACTCCGAGCGTCGGAGAGAATTGCAAGCTGTGGGATTCTGATGCGTTTCTGTTTTGTTTACTTAGACGCCCACGCATGCGGCCGAAAATGGGAAGCCGGCGATCTGTTGCAGATTCATGACGGCCCACAGCGCCCGGGGCAGGCCAAAATGGAGAGGAAGACGTAAGTAGCGGCTAGCGGAGTAAACAGCGAACGGTTGCCAACGGACCCTGAGCGGAATGTTGGAACTTATAGGTTAGCTCCCGTCACGGAAGGCCTTCTTTGAGGTGGATCGGGGCCGAGGAACTTCCATTTCACGACCGGTGAAGAGCCTTGAAAGTTGAGAGTCGAGACTGGGACGGCCCAGATCGCAAAAGTAAACAAACCGCGCAGACGACGTTTGCTTTGGAGTACGAGCATTCACGCTGAGAACTATGTCACGCAGAGAGACGGAGAGGCTCTTCGGTTCCCTCTTGCCCCATTCAGAGCGGATCAAGACAATTGGCCACACGGAACCTGTGTGTTGACATCGGTGCGTATCCGACCTGCCAATTTGGTCCTCGCATTCCCCACGCCTTCAAAGTTGCGATTTTCCAGGATGTACAGATGTTCCGACCCCACAGAAGCACAACTCGACGCTCGTGCGACCGATGCCAGAGATCTTACTGCTCAGCATCGTCAAAGGTCAGATTTGGATATTGGATGCTGGCAGCTGGATGTCTTCGAAGAAGTTCAGGACTCTGTCACTAGTAACTCCCGATTAGGTGAAATCCAACCCCAATCCGGACGAGTGCCAGGCGCCTGGTGCCGGCTCCTGCAGCAGCTCGCAAATAATTGCCAGAGCCCCTTCCCGGCGTGGTCCATGGAATCTGTACTACTACTAGCTGATAATAGTAGTGACACCTTTTGTAACTTGTAACTTGTTGAAGATTAGAGCAAGCTTATGTGGCGATCGGCTTGCGCAATGCGGACAGGCAGTGGGGTGCCATACAATGAAAGATCAACAGATCTGGGCAATAAAATGACGTTGGTATACTTGTGTATAAGTAGCAGATCGATCTATGGTTGTCGATCTTCTAGATCTCGACTACCCTTTCCTCTTTGGTCCAACAATCAGCAACATCAAACCGAACATACGGAGTATGTAACGAGTAACTGAGATTGGGCAGATACACGTATATAGCCACACAATATGACCACATGACGTATCCCGCCTCGGTTACTGTACCAGTGCTCGCTGCTTACCATCTGGGAGATGTAATATACCCAGTGCTCCTAGGGAACGGTCTAGATCACACGTCTCTACATGAAGTTTCTAGGTGTCTATAATTTGTGTATACAATTAAGAAATTAATTTAAACCTGCACTAGCTGTGTATATCAGTGAAAAACACACGCCATGTCATAAGTCAAGATAATCATGCATATTCTTCATTGCCAACGAGCTATTTGCTCTTTTTGGCCCAATCCTGAAGCTCAAAGTGTCCTCATTATCATTGTAAAGGCCACCTTCATCACTGTCATCGGAATCACTGCTCGATTCATCGGAGTCCATGGTTTGAAAATATGTAGAATCATCCAAATAATTAGGCACTTCTTTTTTAGAACGCAAGAGATTGTTCAAATTGAGAGAGTTTGAGGACGATGTCATTTTGTTACGCAGTGGTGGGCGTAGTGCCATCGATGGCTCTGAAATTTGTGATTGTGGGATTAGTGGTGTTGCCAGTGCTGGTGTTACCGGTGCTTGTGGTGTTGGTGGGGAACTGTGATTCTCCGTTGTGATGTGAGTCAATGTGGTATTATCATCATGGTCTTCCATGACGGTTTCATGCTCTGGTGGAAGTGATGTTGTGGAGGAAAGTGAGAAGATTGGGCGTTCTTTATTTGATACTGATGAGGATTTCCTTCTGCTGAAGATTGATTTGAATTTGCGTTGGATAGATGAAGCTCTTTCGAAATTGTCCTTTCGTTCAAACAAATAGCTTTCATTGAACCTCAAGAATTGTGCTTTGTTCTCTGCAGTCAAGTCATTGGTAATGAACTTGTGTTGCTTGATATCTGAAAGTGAGATTCTGTGCTTGGGGTCTTTCTTCAACATTTTCTCTAACAAATCAACCAACAATGCCTCTTCTTTATCATCGGTCTTTGGAAAGGGGATATCCGTGAAGATGATTTCATTGAAGAGTTCGTACTCGTTCGTGCCTTTGAACGGAAGTCGATGATAGAAGAGACAGTAGATGGTAATACCAAATGCCCAAATGTCAATAGAAGAATCAATCTTGCTTGGACCTGGCTTGGCACTCGAAGAGATATTGCAAAGTTCAGGAGCAAGAAATGCTGGAGTACCGAAACTGGATATGTGTTGAGCCTCCTGGAACTTGTCAACACTGATACCAAAATCACTGATTTTGACAAACTTCTCAGAGTTCATCAGCAAGTTGGAAGGCTTGATGTCACGATGTATGATACCGATACCGTGCATGTATTCCAATCCAAGGACAACATCTCTGATTATCATCTTCAACTGTGGCATAGAGTAGTTATGCGTAGCTCCAAACTTGAGCTCTCCCTGGGAACAGTACTCTAAGACGAGAAATATCTTGTTGAACTTCGGGTCGTCGAGCACTTCGTAGAGCCTGAGAACCTTTGGGTGCTCTATGATGTGTTTCATGATATAGATCTCGTTATTGATCTTATGCATCTGTGTGTTGGGGTCCTTGTTGGTGATGCTGAGCTTGGTGACTTTGGTAATCTCCTTGATGGCGTACATCTTGCCGGTGGGCAGGTCCTGGGCGAGGTAGACTTTACCATTGGTGCCGGTACCGAGCTTGGAGATGAGGCGAAAGTCGTTAAGGAACTTGTCACCCGTGGAGATGTCCTTGGTGAGATTGACCTCTCGTACAGTGGGGATAGTCTTATCGGTGGGCATTTGACCGTGGAGCTGGCGGTATGTGTGTGTGCACTGTGTGGGTATGTGGGGTCTAAGTCCAATGATGGTGGATCTGCAGGCGGGCAGCGGGCGGCAAGTGTTGAAAAGAAGTGAGTGTCCAGACCTGTAACGGGAAAGGATGCAGAGAGCGTGTTTGGCCTGTACAGTGCGTGGCGTGGTGCGTGGAAGGCCCCGTTGTTGTGAGCGGTGTAGTCAGCGTGTTGATTTTGGAAGTGTGCACGCGCGACTGAAGGAAGTTGAAGATTTTTTGAGAGTGGGACGGTGACGTGGAGGTTCGAAGGGTCGCGTTGAGTGAAGAGCTGAAGATGGTTTAACAGTTGGTGAGGAAGGTAGACACTTTATAGCTAAACCGTGACAGGTCGACATCCTCTTCAGCCGAGCGTGGCCCGCTCCCTTGTTTCCCGTGTGCCATAGCTTTCCTGGTCCCTCGCTGCTGTGAGTCGCGCCCAACCAATTCCGCCGCGCTCTGTGTGCCTGAGAGCCACCACACACACATGACCATTCCACGTACCTTCAAGCCCAGAGGCCCGTCCTTTTATTCTCCAAGCACAGTGGTGTGAACTCACATAGAGAATGGCATTCCAGGCAACTTCTCTGCGCACCGGTGTCTCACAGCGGTGGGCCGCTGCCTCCGCTCGTCTGACTCGAACACCCAGACAGCTCTCGTCATCAACACCACTCCAGGGCGCCAACACCTCCTCCACACCGCCTCCCCGCAAGGCGGATGGGACCCAGCACAACCCATTCACCTCGATAGGGTACCAGGAACCGTTCGAGTTCGAGGAGCACAAGTACTCCGCCAGGGACCTGCACAGCATCATCGCATCCCTCAAGTCCCATGCCGCCGAGACACAGGCAACCATCAACATCGACTCTTCCATCCCCACACTCGAGAGAGACCCCGAAGCAGAGCGCACGACTTTTCTCAGCTCATATCGAATGTCCAAAGCGGCCGACTACACCTGGGCCCTGCGACAGAACCTCAGTACAACCATCCTCAAAGACAAACAGGCGCTTAAACGTTTCAACTACCTGGAGAACTGCATGCATTTGGTCAACGACCACGAGCGACCAATCATCTCTGTCGACGTCAAGATCGTCCGTGGATCATTTAGAGAAATTGGCATTGCTGTTTATGACCCCAAACTGAACGTGAACACCGCCTTCCCCAACATCAAACGCATTCACATCATCGCACAAGAGTTCTTCGGTGTCCTCTCAACAACCACTTTCCACGGCCAATCCATTCTCTTACCTCAGAAAGAAATGATCAAATTTACGAGGTCTTTCCTTCAGCATTACCTCAAGACCAAGAACGGTACACTGCCCGCCGTCATGGCTGGGTTTAACCTCTCTCCAACCGCTGGCACACTGAAAGAGATCTATCCTCAGACACCATCAGATCTGAGTTCTCTGCTTGACGCTTACTACATCTACACCACTCCAACTTTATTCCGTAAAGACATATTAAGCAGTGGGATAATGAACAGTACATCACTGCAGACTATCCTTGAACGACTGGCATTGCCATACAGCGAGTTGACCAACGTTGGTAACAGGGCATACTTCTCCTTGGTCTCCATCCTCATGCTCTTGAACCCATACCAGAGACTCAGACTCAAACTAGATGATCCGATGGAGAACTTGAAGTTCCAGGAAGAACGTATGATGGCCAGATTGACGAATTTCATGAGGGCTGGACCAAGAAATAGAATTGACAGGGCAATGACGGGCCACACAGAGACAGGATACAACAGACCAAACACATCGATTACCACGGTTTCAAACTTGAAGGAAGCAGTGGACAAGATCTTTAACTAGGTATAATCAACTTCTAATGACTTACAAATAGATATCTAACCATAAATTTATAACCGTCTTCAATGAGTGCAATAGTACTGGTAAGTCTGGATCCTCTGGGTGTGTATGGCTTGGCATATATGTCTTCAGAAGATCTATGATGCTGTCACAAGACGAGCGCCCAAGAGAATAGTACTGCGTCTGTTTTCTTCTCTCGTAGATATGAGTTTCAAATTGAGGCCGGAATATCCTGCAATATTGCAACTTCTTGAAATGTCTGTCCAAGACTGAAGAGGCGGTAATTAGGGGTGCCATCCGGCAGAAGGTAAGAAACAAACTGAGCCTGTTAGCCAGGTTGATGTGTCCGCTTACAGGAAGCTTGGTGGACCGTGGAGGTGGAGGTTCTTCGAAATGAGCCTTCTTGAACCTTGTCATCAAATTAAACTCAGTCCCAGTCTCAAAATCAGTCCAATTGTCATGAGTGACATATTGGGGGCTATGGTGACTGTTTCATTCCGCCTGAATGTTGCGTTGGACCTCAGCTCTTTTGCATCGCAGGCCGACAGGACCTTGAAGATCAGCGAGTGATAAGTATGTGCACATGGGTCATCCCATATTGATGGTTATTGTTTAGTGTGTTAGAGATGCTGCACTGGGGAAGAGAGAAGCGTCCTCTCCGATTTGTTTACACTGCGCTCTTTCACTTGTATACGTGATTCTGAAGACATATAGCCAAGCCATACACACCCAGAGGATCCAGACTTACCAGTACTATTGCACTCATTGAAGACTGCTATAAATTCACCGTTTGGAATCTATCTGTAAGTCATTAGAATTAGAACTCTCAAATGTCGCGCCTACATAATCAGGATTACATAATCGGGACTGCAGGATTCTGCATGCACTCCAGATTTTCGCGGGCAGCTGTCAAAAACTTCTCGACTACATGGGTAGCTAAAAATCAGAAAACTTAGGTGTATAAGAACTAGCTAAACATGTTCCATTTGAAGCCGTTTCAAGCGAGCAAGTTGTTGGATTTCTCCAAAGAGGAAGAATCGCCATCCTCAACGTGAGAGGTCTCAGCCTTAGCCTTGAGGTGGTTGACGTCAACCTCGTTGATCGACTCACCGAAAACTTCAGCAACCTCTTCAAGAGTACGTCCAGAAGTCTCAACAAACGTCAAGTAACACACAATCAACTCAACAGCCAGAATACAGCAGTACACTATATAGTAACGCCATTCGATCGAATCCATGGCAATTGGATTAACGAATCCATTAAAAATCTGGCCAATCTGCTGGATCAAGAGACACAAGTTGATACCCTTGGCTCTGATGGTGAATGGCAAGATCTCAGTCAAGTACAAGTAAGGCAAACCGTTCAATCCCAAGTTGTAGGCAATGTAGTAGAAGAAAATCATAGCCATGACACCCTTACCGAGACCCTTGTCCTCGAAGTTTCTCTGCTGGTTGATAGCAGACAAGACAGTCCAGATGACATAGACCAACAACATGGAAGCAATGGAAGCAATGAAGGTAGTTCTTCTTCTAGTGCGCTGGAAGACGAACAAGTTGATGATGATAGAGATACCGTAGTTGAAAATCATAAGACCACCGTTGAAGACCAACTGCTGGGAAGTAGATGTGATTCCAATGGAGTCAAGAACCTTGGCCAAGTAGTAAGAAACCAAACCGTTACCAGACAACTGCATACAGATACCAATCCAAGCAAGCAAGAAGAATCTCTTTCTGTTACCTGGGGTCTCAAGGAAGGACTTGTAAGAGAACTTGTCGGCAAGCTTCTCCTGCTCAATGGCGAGCTCAATCTCGGACATCTCGAAGTCAACAAGGGCACCACCAACTTCTTCGTTACCACCAGCATGGTACTTGAGCAAGATGGCTCTGGCCTCCTCGTTTTTACCCTTGGCAACCAAGTAACGTGGTGACTCTGGAACCGCGTAAATCAGAACAGCCTGAACCAATGGGAAGAAACCTTGCATGATGGATGGAATTCTCCAACACCAGTTGTTACCCATGTTTCTAGTACCGAAGGAAACCCAACCGGAGATGATAGCACCCAAGTACCAGTTAGAGTTGAAGAATGCAGTGACAGCCTGTCTGTGGGATGGGTATGACAACTCAGAGATCAATGGAGGAGAAGAAACAGTGGCGATACCGTTACCGAGACCCAAGATGATACGAGCAACCAAGAACATACCGTAAGCTTTCATGTCAGTCGTCTCTTGCTCCTTAACAACATTAGTCCAAACACCAGCACAGGACTGGATGATAGTACCGATAATCATGATGACGTTACCAATGGCAACAGCGTTTCTTCTACCCCATCTGTCGGAGATAGAAGAAGCAAAGAAGAAGGAAAAGAAGACACCGAAAACGACACCGTTGGTAATGGCACCAAGAACTGCACCAGATGGCTCACCAACAACAGCCATCCAATCAGGCATGGACTGGAAGGCGTTAAGCAAAGAACCATCGTAACCAGTGTTTGTGGAAGATAGGGAAACAATCAAGATGATCGAGTTCAGTTGCAGCAAGTGTGGAACCTTGAACCAGGACTTGCCATAGTCTGGCAAGTAGTTCTTGAGGTTGTCAGAAGAGTCGTGGACCGGTTCCTCAGTCTTCTCGAGGGACTCGCCTTTCTTTTTGAAGAGGAATTTCACTTCGTCAGCAAGGAAACCAACCATGTTTGCGAATGTGTTTTGTTGTGAAGTGATGATAGAGAGGACAAGACAGCTAAGCGCGATCGGCAACAAGAAGGGCGGATGCCCTGCTTATATAGTTTTGGCGGAGAGCGCAGGGCTGGGTGACTCCGGCGCGCCCCAGAAGGTAGAGGGCATGTATGACTATGGGGCAACCCGCTCGGCTCATGCAGGTTTCCGGAGGTGGAAAAACTTCGGACAAATTGGCGCGAGCGGCGGGACAAGTTTTTTTCTGACACGTCGGCCCGACCCGTCCACGAAACAAAGGAGATTCTGGGCACGGAACAACCAAGAGCTTAGAAATCTGGGCGATAAAGGGGAGGGTGTGTAGTATGTACGTATCTAGGGGGGTGGGGGTACGATACATTCCACACGGGCTTCTTCCACGAGACCAGGTCAAGGCGTTTGGGAAGAGCTGCTGGGATTCGGGGCTGGTGGGTCGCGGACTCGCGGTGCAGCTTGGGCCGGGTCCGACAGTCGACTGCTGGCGCTTGTTTTGGTTTGATGCGAGCCGGCAGCCTCGCGTGTCGTCATGATTGACCACCCCACGGTTTAGTGGGCGGCTGGAGCGTGATCGATCAGTCACCAAGATTCAACATGGGCACACAGAGATACAGATCTTAGAGATATCCCAGGCAAGGAAGGCTCAGGTTATAGCCCTCCGCTCCACGCTATAAACAGCGGCGCTACTAAACTTTAGCCCTGCTGGGCTCTGTTGTGTACAGGCGTGCCGGTTTGTGTCCGGTTTCGCAGCTCATACATTCGCAAGACAAATCGGGGGACAGGGCCATGCAGATTCCCCATTTTTTCATATTGTTGGAACTTCGGGATCTTCTAGACTAGTCTACACCAGTCTCAAGTTTCAACTTTCAAGTCTCGAGCTCAGCTCACTCCGTCTCAAGTTAATCCACTTCAAGATCTCGTTTGCCCACCACGGCCCCGGTTCCAACGCAAAAACTCGACATGTAATTCGTGAGTCGGTCTGGCTGTGATGAGCCAGCACCTACATAACTGGCACGAGTACTACTAGTCGGAGCTCGGAGACACTGAACTGTAGCAATTCGGAAAGATGGGAGGTCGGCTTGCCACTTGCGAGGAGATA
Source organism: Petasospora maritima (assembly GCA_030557345.1). NCBI lineage: Eukaryota > Fungi > Ascomycota > Saccharomycetes > Phaffomycetales > Wickerhamomycetaceae > Petasospora > Petasospora maritima. Next base: position 14,733 of record JAKTOZ010000026.1, read on the forward strand.
TGGAGCATGGGGTGTTGGAATCTGGAGACCGCGGTGTCCAGTAGGGGAGTCGGGAGCCGGGAGTCATGAGTCGGGAGTATACAGACTGCCCCACACCCCACACATTAGCATGACTCTGAGGTGACTATACTGGACAACTTGAAACCTCATGCCATGGCTCACATGACACAGACTACTGTCATGGGCCGGATTCGACTGTCGGAATCCAGCTCTGGCGCTGGATGCCCGGATAATCCTCTACATACACCTTGTATCATGTATGAGCTCAGAGCTGCTGCCCAACACATGCAGTCAACATCTAAGTACGCCAGGACTGCCAAACCGTTTTTGAAGATTCTCCTCTTTGGTAATTACCCAACAGTTCCTTCAGTGCCTATAGATTTTACTGCATTATGTATCACTACTTCATCGTATGGGCCGGCTGAATGAACAAACTTTCTCCTCTCTAGCCGACTAGACGTACATGAGGATTGATCCAGATTCAAATCTTTGAAAGAGGTGTGCAAACACCGATTCCCGGAACAAAGAAACTCCCTGCAATATGGATGTTCCGTGCCACATATGGTACGGCTACAATAACCGTGGTACTAGTATGTGCGCTACAGAAAGCCTCCCGCCAACCTCTGATGTCTGTGGTAGCCATGATCGATGTCGATAGTAGATATAACTATAGTAGAACGTGAGCAATCGGACAGATGAGGCGGATGAATGTACACCAGTGTCCAGATGGTCTACAGTGTCACCATCCACTTGTATCAGAGACAAAACACCTCCAACTTGTCACCACAAGTCCGTGAGTGTGCACAGTGCACTGCGGTGTCACCAGACCTGAGAGGCTGAGACCATCCCGGTTCCCGAATCCCCACGTTACTGGATGAATCATGATGAATCATGATTACCAAACATTCTTGAGTGGCGGTGGTGAAGGACTCAAAGCCTCCTTCAGTGACCAGTCGTACTTCAGCTATACTTGGAACAATTGGCCTGGAGTCTGAAGTCTGGACTCGGTCTCGACTCTCGAGTACTCTCGAGACCAGGCGCAGCCGGCTGCTCTCCGGAAAAATTTCCTCCGGGGTACATACATATGTCTGAGCGGGGTGCCGTGGCCTGGCTGCGGCGGCACGGCCGTGTGATTTGTTGTAACTTTGATGTTTGTCCGCGGGGAGTGACATTTTAGATGGGCAAAGCGTGCTGCGTGGGATAGCGGGGATCTATCGGCGGGGTGCACCGTGCACACTGCATATCGTTCGTACTGGACTATAGTTGGGCACTGGAGCCTGGCCAGCGCTGTAACGGAACATCTTCCGCCAAAGAATGTTCCGAGCGGCGAGGATGAATCATGATGAACCCATGGCGTCCTACAGGCTATTATATTGTAATTTGTACCCAGTTGTGCACACAAGCACACTGTAACAAGGGATCGTACTACGGACATTGTTCTCAGCTTTCTTGGCTAGATCGTAACTTATGGTCTTGGAACTTGGAAGTCTTAGCTCATGAATCATTGTGCCTGGCCAGTGGCCGGCATTGATGAATCTGTAATCTGTGTACGTACAAACATATTGGCCATGTCGAAAAATTAGTACTATTCATATATTATGTACAACTGTACTACAAAAACTTTATCGGAGGTAAACATGACCGGTATCGCCTATATGCCGGCATGCTCGCTGGAACAACTATTTCCCCGAAGTTTCTCCACTATATTTACAGCTCGCGAGTCGCGTGTTCAAGAATCAGGACAGTGTATGCGGGAGATCCTAGCAGCTGCTGACGTTGTATGACTAAAATCGGGTGATCTACTAATTGTTCTATATTCCAGACTCCAGAGGATGATCCGTGATCTGTTCTGATATTCGTGTTATCACTCTAGAGTCTACACGTCGAGTGTATTATCTACGGTGTGGGGTTCTTCCTTGTTGTCTGTACTTCGGTGGTTTTGAAAATTTGGCCTACAAGTGGAGAGTGAACACTGAAGACATACAAGTCATAGGTCATAGATAATCAACCTACATATCCGGCTTTGCAACCCTTTCAGGAAAGGAGAAAGCCCTTGGCGGGGCTAGCCGGCTAGCCGCTAGCGCTGTTGACGCGTTTGTCCGGAGAGACGCATTCAAGATATCAACATGCGGAGAAAACTACAAGATCTTCCGCCTTTTGAGGGGACATACATGCGAAGCCGATTCACGTAAACGTCAGTACGAGCCCAACCATTGACGCTGAGTGACCTGGACTAGAATCTCTACAGTACTGAGTGGGGCCAATAAAATAGAAAGATGCAATTAGTTTGTCCTATCAGAGCTCATCAATAATTCTTCCCAAAGCGTCTTCAAACTCGTCTGTGGTCTCTGTTCCAAGAACTTCACTGAGTGTTGTGGAGATCTCCTCGATGTTTGTCGAAACACTTATGACGACTTCAGTATCTTCTTCAGACAGCTGAGTAGTAGTCAAGGAGACAGATGCAGTCAATTCAAAAGAAGAGGTTCCACTTATGACCTCACCCAATACATCAATCTCTTTTGTACGCCCTAGCAATCCGAGCTTTCTGAACAAAGACATCAAGATCATTAATGGCCAGTAGATGAGGAGCTTGAAAGGGACACGTAACAATCTGCACCATATGACCCATGCGACACTGGCAGCAAAGAACAACAAAGCAGCTTTCATTATACGTCTATCTCTCTCTGCACTCAACTTGATATCTTGAACAAACTCATCAGACTTTTTTAAAAGCCCACCAACGTAGGCGTACTCATTCGTCAACTTTGTCAATTCGTCATCCTGGATTTCCAAGTCCTCCAGATTCAGTTGTGATTGCATCAACGTCGTTTGTAAGATTTGACTCGATTGTGTCAAGCGCGATGTGATCTTCTTTGTAGTGCTCATGACTTTAGCATCAGTGGACATGTTCTCCAAATCTTCCAAATCCTTCTTGGTCTTTTGCAATTCAGCAACTGTGTCTTCTCCTGAATCAGTCAGTTCGCCAATGTGGAACTTGGTGCGCTTCTGCGCTTCAAACCCTGACAATTCATCCTGTTTGATCTTCAGTTGCTTAGCGACAATGTTCTTCTTGAAACTGGCGAGGAAGTCAGCGAGCTCGCCATAGTCGATAACAACGTTCTCCACATCCGGAGACCCCACTTTCAGCGAGTCATTGAGCCGTATGCCGTACTCAAACTCAATCTCGGACTTGAGGAACGACAGCGAGTCGATGAAGTCGTTGAGTTGAGTGAATAGCGTGGCCTTTGTCGAGTCGTCTCGAAGGTCGCTGAAGCCGTGGAGGCTCCGCAGAAGTCCGTCCTTTGCGATCTGGAGCCGCGTGATCTCGATGCGGCTGTCAGAAATGGTGGCCATTTTCGGTGGAATTGGTTTGGTGGTTTGGCGTTGTTTGGTGCTGTTTTGTTGTGGTGATGCTTTGCTATGGAATAATCGTTATGCCACAGGTCGCGCTTTTGGTGGCGATGTCTGTGCCCGGGAGACATTTTGTCCTGTTTACGGCCAGTTTGCTAGACAAGTTAATTCGGTAAGCTGCTATATGACTTACACATACGGAACAACTTCTCCTTGTCTTATTTCAAAGCTCATATATCGAAGGACTCCCCGGAAAACGAACGTAGAGCTTAGACACCCACAAAGTCGACCAGAGACCGGGTAACCCCTCGGAGCGCGCGCGCGAAAAAGCGTCGGCCAGCGATGAAAAATTCAGTGGGAGGCGACTAGAGGTCATCAGTCACTCACCGCTCAGTGCCCAAACACCCACTGTCACCTTCTTTGACGCCGTTCTCGCTCGCCTGTCCCGTTGCTGAGTCCCAGAACTACTGTGCCGAACTGCTCCGACGCCGAACGACCCCGTATTGCGCCCCCTGAGCACAGATCTACAGTGGCACTTCTCCCCACCTTGACCCTCTCACTCTACACACACATACACACACAATGTCCTGGCTGTTCGGCTCCAAGAAAGAGGATTCCACCCCGGTCCCACAGGCCACAGGCATAGATCCTAAGCTCGGGTTCGACCCGGCTTCCATCGCAGACGTTTCCAGCATCATATCCACCCCAGGTGCTCTCGACACATCAAGACTCCATCCTCTCGCAGGCTTAGAAAAAGGTGTTGAGTACATGGACTTGGAAGATGAGGCTCTGACTAATATGGAGGGTTCCCAAGGTCTCTTGCCATCTAGAGGTTGGACCGATGATCTCTGTTACGGTGCCGGTGCCGTCTACCTCATGGGTCTTGGTGCCGGTGGTGCTTATGGTTTCTTTGAAGGTTTGAAGAACATCCCTGCTGACGCTCCTGGTAAGTTGAGATTGAACACCGTGCTCAACCACGTCACCAGAAGAGGTCCATTCCTCGGTAACAATGCCGGTGTCCTCGCCATCACTTACAACATCTTTGACGCCACTTTGGATGGTGTTAGAGGTAAGCACGACGCTACAAACTCCATCGTCGCCGGTGCCTTGACTGGTGCTTTGTTCAAATCTACAAAGGGTTTGAAGCCAATGGGTTACGCCTCTGCTATGATGGCTGGTGCTGCTGGTGCCTGGTGTGGATTGAAGGCTGTCCTGGTTGGTTAAAAAAAAAGAAAACACCAACTGTTCTTCCCTTACTTGTTAACACTTTTGTTGGCTGACATTTACTTCCCTTCTTACTCCACACGATTGTTATGACCTGATTTGCTATCGAAGAAGACATTGATCTCCCCTCAAAAGGATGGGAGATTATCTGTCTTCACACATGAACCCTCATCCACCACCTTTTTTCCTTCTTCTCCACCCATTGTGAGACAACTGCATGTACATATCTTTCCTCAAATCTATACACCTCTCATGGTTGAGGTGCTCCTCTATACATTTCGTTAATCGTTTCCTCTACCTTTTGTTTATAAGTTTTGTAGATGTATTGGTCTATACTTCAGACGGCGACTGATTCCGTCTGTTGCTTCTTTGTGTATGCTTGGTCATTATTTTCAGTCTTACGTTTCTTGTCATTAGTCTCTTCTTGAGTCTGAGTCTTCTCTTCTGGTTTATCCTTGATCTCAGTACCATCGTCACTCAACTTGTTCAACACCTGATCAATCTCTTCATAGGTCTTTGATCTTGCAATGTACTGATAGAAGATTGACTTTCCTGGGGTCATTCTCGTCAGCATGTACTTACTATTACCAAAGAAATTGTCCATGCTTTTTGCCACTTCAACGTATTCTCTCAACAAAGGAGCCCAAGACAATGGAGTCATACTGAAAACGGATGGGTTCTCTTCTGCTTTCTCAGCAATCATACCACCCATATCTTCACCGAAAGCCTCTTGTAACTCTTGGAATTCCTTACGTGCTGTTAATGCACCGTTGATGATGAACGAGACTTGATGGTCTTTACAAATCTGCTTGATCTTTGTAACGGATTTGCGAATTGGTGCATCCCTGTTTCTCATTGTCTGAGTACGACAGTGTAATGTCAAGTTTGTGATACCGGTGTTGACGAGTCTTGTCACCAATTCCAAGGTATCATCTTCTTCTGGTAACAGCCTGATCTTGACACTGATTGGTTTGTTGTTTGGCTTACCAACTTGTTCCACCAAATTTGTCAAGATATTACAAAGCAAGTCTGGAGTTTTGAGTAAAGCAGCACCCATACCAGCATGGATAGAGAAGTGCTTTGGGCAACCAGCGTTGATATCGATACCACAGACGTCGTTGATAATAATCTTGGCAGCTTGTACTGCGATATCTGCGTTAGCGGTACCCATTTGGAAGATGATTTTACCAGCTTCTAGTTGTGGATGGGTACGGAAGACGAGGTTGGAGACACCTGGGATCTTCGTTTGGCCTCTCGAAAGGAAATCGACCGTGCCGAGCTTCTTGTTGATGACACGATCACATGTGATGATCTTCTTATCGATGATTTCAGGACCTGTATTAATAATAGTGTTAGTTCATCTTGTTGGTGACAAATAGAGAAGAGAGGACATACTCCAAACGAGGTCTGCGCCGTAACGAAGAGAGAGAAGGCGGGTTGGGATCTCACCCGCTCTCACCATCGGAGCAAGAACAAGCTTTCCTGCGTATTCGACCATCCTTGTTATGCGCTGAAGCTCTGGTCCTGGGGAGTTTAGAGTCAGAGAGATACCAAGAGAAGAGCTCATCGCCGGTTTTTTTTCTTTTTTCTTTTTTTCTTTTTTGTTGCTTTTTTCGAGAAAATGTTATAAATATCCATATTAGGAAACTACCGTATCCAGCCTGCTCCTGGTTTGAGATCTAAAACAAGTGGCCCCTTTTGCCAAGAAGTTGGCGGCTTTCGGCAGGAAAAGGCAGGGACTTGCACAGAGCTCAAACAGCAAAGTGTAAGAGTTTAGTGCGAAGGAGATACGGGGCCAGGTGCCTGTTTATGCGTGGTTTGTTTGTTCTGAAACAGCTTTATGACGTCTTTGACGGAGGAACAGCGGACACCCCACAGAGATCTGCGGGATTCTAGGCCCATTCTCCAAAAAGATCTGCGATCGGGCCGCTCTTTGTCTTTTGGGGCTTCCTGTTTTGGCAGAGCAAACCAGAAACAGCACCGGTGTCACTGTTGTTTCAGTGTTGTTGTAGATGGCCAATTGTGCCGATGCGCATCGACCCCCCGTGGTTGAAGGTTCCCTCGCTTAGTACTTACGCGTCTGTTGACACTGTGAGCCAGGCACCAGGCACGCAGAACAGCGGCTCCAGGGCATCGGGCGGACAATGGCACAGGGCACAGGGCACAGGGACCTCCTAGAAAGGTAAACAGTGTCTAAGCTATTAATAGTGGAATGCCCATCAGCATGGCAGCAGCGAAGGCAAGAAGCTTCTGCCGTCTGTCGCAGCGCTGTTTTGGTGGTGTTCCGGCTTGTTTGTTGTGTGTTTCACGACAGCACGCGCCCCGGCAGTGACGCGAGTGTGGGAATGTTCTCAAACAAATGCCAAACATCGCAGCATCGCACTCGCAAGCCCGCCCAGCGTATAAAGCAAACACACCGCCCCGTCTCCGTCTACGACACGTCACAACGGGCGGCTAACTTGCAATTGCTACACACCAACAGCTACACACCCACCACACCCACCACACAGATGCCGCCCAACTACGACACACTCCACCTCGAGACCACCGCCGAGAAGTCACTCGGCAAGGGAATCAACATCGTCAACAAGAAGGACCTCAACCACCTCGACCTCGTCATCGAGGCCAAGAACAACAGGCTCAAGTCCGAGTTCTTCTACATCTACGACTACGACCGCTTCAACGACTGCTCCCTGCTCAAGCCCAACTTCGACATCCTAGCCGCCAACGCCATCACACACACCTCCGCGCGCTATGTCGTCCATTACCTCACCAAGGAGCTCAAGAGCAGGCTCAAGGAGATCAACCACAAGACGGCTACCAAGCAGGAACTCAGCGCCTTCTACGACATCTTCAAGCCATCGCTCGGCCAATTCGACGAGAATGACATCATGGGTGCAAACGACTTCATCAGAAGCATGTTCCCATACGAAGGGTGCTCATACACAGGAGAGAAGCTCGAGAAGCTCATCTCAGGTGCCAACTGGATCACCGTCATCTTGGCTTTGAGAATCATATGGTCATTGCTCCCAGATGCTATCGTGCCATGGGAATCATTCAAGAAGTTCAAAGAATACGAAGAGTCCACAAACTTCACACACGTTCAGTCCTTCTACCAAAGGATGCCACTCTACCTCCCATCCCATAACCACTGTTGTGTTCTCTTTGAGTTCCTCGAGATCTTCATTACCATCTTTGAAGAAGACTACTTGGTTGACTTGAAATCGGCATTGGACTTGGTCTTTACCGCTGGTCAAATCTGCTTCAGCAGAAACGAGTTCAAGGAGACAAACGAGAACACAGATGACGACCTTCATGAGTTACAGCAGTTCTACTACAAGAGAGGTTACTCCTTCCACCAGATATTCGTTGCCTACCTCAGATCCCTGTCGAAGGAACCAGCTTTTGAACACCAATCCATCTTGGACACTTTCAAGATCAACGAGTATCCACCAGCTCCATACCAGCCGGTCATCCAGAAGGCACTCACACTCACCGTCCCAGCAGATGAAGATCTCAAGTCCACCAACTACTTCAAGCTCATCTCCATGGCGGCTAATGCCACTTCCAGAATCTATTCCTCCAACCACACTTTCACCAAGTTTGAGAACAAGTTCTTGGACAAGTTTGAACTCAATCCACACAAGATTATTGAACATTTCTTCTCAAAGTCATCCAAGAATTACTTGCTCAAGTTTGACAAGACCTTGGACTTTGACAACTTCAAAGTTAATGAGGAAGTCTCTGAATTGAGAAAGAACTTGAAAGATGGTACAATGTTTGACAACAAAGAATTTGTCTCAACTTTTATCAACGAGTTTAGTCGTTATGGATTTGAATCTCAACGTGACAATGGAAACAACGCTTCGACATTCTTGGCTGACACTATCAACTTCAACTTCAACTCCAAACTTCAAAATGTCGACTCTCTCCCAGTTCGTGTTTCCAAATTGGACATCTCGGAATGGTTCATCAACGCTTGGAAGTATGAAACTTTCTTGGGCTATTTGCAGAACACCGTCGTGCTCAAACTGACAAAGACAATTGGTGATTGTGATTGGTTGATCGTCACTTCTCATGAGAAAGTCTCAGCTACAAACCGTTATTTGACTCCGCCATCATCTGCTCAAGATGCCATTGATACTTCAAAGAACTCTGAGCTTGGTGGTCCATTGAATGACGAGGACGAGAAGAAGGTGACTCCAAAATCCAGCGTGAAGAGAAAGAGTTTGTTGCCAGCCTTCCAGTCTAAGGAAACATCTCCAAAGAACGAGAAGACATTGAACCCACATGGTCATCCACACGCTTCTCCATTGCAAGTCAAGAGATCTCCAAAGCCAGACTTGAAGAGAATCTCTTTCCCATCTGGTCCAAAAGACATTGCTGTATTTGAAAATGAGGTCCACAACAACTTGAATCCACAACCGGAGGAGAAGAAGACTCCGACAAAGCCACACAAGTCTAAGTCTCACAAGAAGAAGAACTCTACAACTGCAGAGATCAACAAGCCATTGCCACCTCCTATGATGCCAAACCAGAGAATCACTACCCCAACACAACAGGTTGTTGAATCTATGCCAACTCCACCGCCAATGCTTCAAGATGCCAACAATGGTGACTCGTTGATCTCTCACGGTTCCAACTTCCTCGCTGCTTCTGGTCTTGAGATTGCCACTCCGATGACCATCAAGGATTCGAAGAACTCTCCAAAGTTAATGAAGCCAAGCACTCCTTCCATCGGTGGTTCTTCCAGGTCTCCATTGGTCAAACACACTGAGGGTCCACTTACTCCAGTGGCAGACAGTCAGACACAGTCCCCAGAGAGAGTTGTCAAGGCTACAGAGGTGCCAATGATTGACCGTGAACTTGTCCCAATTGAGAAGAGAGCTCAATATGGTCTTGCCTCCCCTGTTGTCACAGAGTTCCCTGTGAATAAGGAAAATACAGCTGTTGCTCCACAGGTCGTATCCGCTCCACAGAAGACAAGAATGAGTATTGTGCCAGACACTCCATCTTCTCCTGTCCCAGCTACTCTTGCAAGAGCTCCATCCCCATTGCCATCTCCAGCCACCGAACAGCCAAAGAAGTCTTCTCATCCATACTCCATGCTCAGAGAGTCACCACCAAGGCCAACTCGGTCATCTTCTGATTCACAGCATGAACAGTCCGCTTCTGCTCCACCACCACAAGCACTGGCTGCCCCTTCTGCTCCAAAGGAGAACCGCCCTGCCATGACTCCTCCAACCGTGTCTACTGAAAGATTCCAGACCTCTCCTATCTCTCCTCCAACTCAGGGCCCCAAGACTAACCGTTTGTCCAAGTTGATTACTGGTACACACAACAATGTCATGAACAAGATGTCATCTCCTTCTTCATCTCCAATCGCTCAGGTCTTGCCAAAGTTCTTCACAAGAAAGTCTAGTCAGGACTTCTCCAAGATGTCCAATTCAGAGTCTTCTAATTCTTTGTCACACATCAATGATGGTTCTGGCACACAGTTGGAGAAAAAGCCATCTTTGTTGACTAACAATCCAGAGTTGAAGATCAGCGTTGAGTCCATTCCAGAAGTTCCTTACACTCCTCGTGCTCTTCGTGGCCTTCGTGACTCTCGTGTTCCATCTGTTTCTGAGCAGTCCACAAGCTCCTCTCACACCATGGAGTCAGATTTGTCAAGAGCCATCAGTGACAACAGAGAAAGCTTTGTTGGTAACTTGAGCACACAATCAAGAGATTCCAACGGTTGTTTTGACACTGACAGTGAATTGACTCAGGACACTACAAAGTCTAGTGCTGTTCACGGTGATAAGATCACTGATCATCTGGATGGATTGCTTGAGGAGATCAAGGAGAGTATGGACAATGACAAATTCTTCAGTGTTGATGATCTTAATGAGCAATCCAAGGACGCTGACCAACAGACTGTGATTGCTGTTATCTAATACCCACCCTCTTTTACAAGAACAACATCAGTTTTTTTGCTACATTTTCATTTGCTTTTTATTTGTTTTGATTTACATTTTGGACTTTTTATATCCTTTCTCTTTCTATCATGTTAATTTGGGTACGTTTTGTTTTGAGATTTGTTTGTATAATACGTTGAAGTGTAACTTTTATAACACAATTTTATTGATTAATTTTGATTGGAAAGAATGACACGTAGCTTCCGCAATGTAGTGACCATGGATTAAAGTTCATCATGAACAGTCTCATCATCCTCATCATCCTCTCCAGACTCTTCTTCTTCACTAGTGTCCTCTTCTTCTCCTGACTCATCCTCCTCACCACTAGAGAGTTCTTCACCGGAATCCTCCTCGTTGTCGTCTTCATCATCAGAGTCTTCTTCGTCATCTGGGTCAGACGACTCCTCATCAGATTCAGCTTCTTCATCGATTGACTCTTGCGTCACTGGAGCGACGGTATCGGTGGCCAATTCAGTGCTTGGGGTGACACTTGCGCTCTCCTTGGTAGAGATGGACTCTTCCTCACTCGACTCATCTTCCTCATCGGAGTCATCCTCGCTGGAATCTTCATCATATTCTTCCTCTTCCTCATCATCCTCTTCAATCACAGGTTCGGACAAGGCAGTGGTATGTTGCTTGATAGTGGTTGAAGATTCAAGAGCTTCAGTCTCAGAGGTTGTCTGAGAAGAGACAGTCTTGGTCTGCTGAAGAGTTGAAATGGAGTCGATGGTAACGTCTGCTTCAGTCGAAACCGTTATAGGCTCACTTTCCTCAGAAGAGCTCTCATCTTCATCTGAAGACTCCTCATCCGAAAAGGCTTCCTCTTCATCACCAGACTCTTCAATAACAGTCTTAGTCTCAACAGGGCCAGCAATAGTGGAAGTGGATGCCTCAATGGTCTCATCGAAGTCGTCAATAGTGGAAACGGATGATTGAATTTCTTCTTCAGTCTCAACATCAGCCTCATCACCGCTGTCGTAATGGTCAGAAGTGTCATTGATATCAGTCTCATGAACAATTGAATCAAGAACAGAATCAGATTCTGCAGAGGCAGACTCTAATGCACCAGAAGCAACAGAGGAGAGACCTTCACAGAGAGATATAGTTTCCTCCATCTCCTTGGTATTTGGAATCTGTTCCAATACGGGTTCTGGAGCTGCATCTGGCTCACCTGTAGTCTGTTCAAGAAGATCCGCTGTGTCCTCCTCCAATTCACCGAAGAATGATGGAGCTGCCTCGGCCTCAGGACTCTCAGATGGTTGAGCAGAAGAGTGGTACTGGTCTTCAAGTTTGTGGATGGCCTTCTCCATGTCTTCGATAATCTGTTCTGGGGCATGAGCCTGGATTGCAATCTCCTCAAGACCACGTAAGAGATCCTCCTTCTTGTCCTCATCGACATCAAGAGCTTTGAGAATTCTGTCTTCGAATGGCTCAGAGTCGTGTGTAGTAGTAGAGACAGTGGACACTATGGACTCATCGGAGTGCTCAACAACCATTGGAGCACGGGAAGGAGTGATTTCAGCGGTTATAGTCGACGTAGTGGAAATAGACTTTGGGTCAACGGAAGACTTCACGGAAGTTTTGGAAGTGGTAGACTTAACGATGGAAGCGGTGGTCTTCTTCAAAGAACGGACCTTTTGGGAAGGGCTGCGAGCCTTGAACAATGGAGATGAAGTTGTTTGAGGAACAGCCATGGATTCCAAAGATAATGAGCCAGTCGTGGTCGCAGATGCAGATGCAGATGATTGAGTGAAGTCTGGGGCAACCATAGACTCGTACTCGATGGTGGACGTGGTGAGTGCAGTCAAGTCCACTTTATCTTCTGATTCAGACTCAGATGCAGGCGACTCAGAAGCGATAGTCTTGGTCTTCTTCGACTTTTTGGTTTTCTTCTTCTTGGACTTCTTCTTCTTTTTGGTGACAACAGAAGATGTGGACACGTTTGTGGTAGTTGGCAGGGAAGCCTTAGAAGAAGAAAGTGACGACACAGCAGAAACGTGAGTGATAGATGAGATTTCGGAGACGGTGGTCTCAGTGACGGTGGATGCCGTTGATTTAACAGAAACAGCGGACGAGATGACCTTAGACAAAGGACTCAAGATGACAGGTTTGACAGAAGCTTTGGACATAGGAGTGACTTTGGACACAGAAGTGACCTTGGACACTTTGGACACAGAAGCAACTTTTGTAGATGTACTGGACGTAATGATATCTTCAGACTCAGCTTCAGTCTCTGGAATAGACTCAGAGGCCTCCACAATAGGCTGAGTGATCTCAGTGGTCTCTGGAACAGTTTGCTCAACAGTCTCTGGTTCCAAAACTTGAGCGTGCATCGTTGGCTCCTCGATGGACTCAGTATACAGAGAGGCCGAAGCAGAAGCAGTGGATTTCCGGGATGATGGTTTTTCATGAGCATAAGAGACAGTAGTCTGAGCTTCCTCCTCTTCCTCCTCTTCCTCTTCCTCCTCTTCTTCAACGTTATCCTCGTACTCTTCAGGTTCAGCAGTGGTGTAGACAACCTCAGTAGAAGAAGTGGTCTTTCTCTCCAAGAGTCGTGGTTTTATTGTGGTATCCAGTGGTCTTGAATCAGAAGTAGTGGTGATTACAGCGATCGTTGTCAATGGTTCTTCTGTGGTAGTTTGAGTTCTTTGGATCAAAGTGAAATAATCAGAAATATCAGGCAGTTGTTGAGACTCCCTGTACTGATAGAATAACCAACTAGCACCACAAATGATCACAACTATGCACAGTTGGAACACCCTGACGAAGAAGTTGTAAATCTTGTGAGTTTCGACACCCAGAGCTTCTGGGATCTCAATGACATTGATGGACTTTGCAGCAGAGACAGAGGCAAGGAATTGACCATCAGGGGAGAATGCAACTTTGGTGATGTTCAATGAATGGACATTAGCGAATGATTTGATTGTTTTCAAGCTGTGCATCTTGAGTAAAGTGACCGAGTTATCGCTTCCGGCCAGTGCAATGACAGCGTTTTTCACGTTGATATCCATGGATGTGATGTCTTTGCACTTCTTAGAGACCAGTGTGGATTTGGTAACAGATAGTTTCTTGGAAATAGAGAGACCGACAACACTGATACCACCTTGGTCCTTGACGTTGGCAGCGATGAGAACTTGATCATTGTCCTGGAAACGAACTTTAGACAATGTGCTTTTGAAGTCAGTCTTGCGCATGACGGACTTACCAGTGACAACAGATATTATTTCCAATGTACTCTGTGTGATGTATGTGAGCAACTTACCATCCGGTGAGAAGTCCAAGTCTCTGACCTCGTTGTTTGTAGAGATCTCGTACTTCTCATTAAGTGACACGGCGTCAAGAATGTGGATGACTGTTGGCAATTTGGAAGTAGCGATGGCTGCTAACGCACCATCGTGGGATAACTTGACGATCTTCTGGTACTGCAACGGGACTGCAATTGCCTCGAGGGCACTGGCCTTTTTGTACACCAAGTGCTCGTTCTCATCAAAGCGGTACTGGCGTAGACTCTCGTTGCGGCCTTCTCTGATGGCTAGTGCATCTTCATTAGCACCGAGAAGGATGATGTTGTTCTCCGCATCCATGACTGTAGGAGCATCCATTGAATCGCTGAGCTTGAGCTCACGGAAACGCTTGATTACCTTGCGCTTCTCGAAGTTGATCAAGAGCGCAGTCAACCTGTTGATGTTGGCGGCACCTTGTGCGCCTTCTCCGCCGCCCGTGACGAGGAGCGTGGTGTTGTTGAGGAACTTGGCATCGTAGACCGGGTAGCCGATGTCGTAGTCTGCTGTTCGGAGCTTCATTGTGCTAGCCGCCGCGGTGATTGTTGTTCTAGAGAGAGAGAAGCAGAGAAAGGACAGAGTGGTATATGGGGATCATCAACATGTTGATGCGCCGCCGCTCGGCCACACGCCACAGGACGAGTTCGCGGAATTCGCGAAAACTAATCCGACCACCCTCGGTTATCCACAGATCTTAGGATATATACTAATTAGAGATGCGACTACCCAATAAGGCAGTCAAGAACTTGACACACTTTCCGAGCCGGCCGGGTGCAGATGCTTGCGGGCGCCAATCCCCCACAACAAAGGCCTAGAGTCTAGACGCCTGGGCTCTCTCCTCCTGAAAATGGTCGAGACCGTGCCACACCATCAAGCTCGGAGTGGAGAAAATTCGCCCATTTGATCAAGGACCAAGCCAGTTAAGGCGTTGATCTCCATCCTCACACAACACTTACCCCTCTTCTCCCACACGGTGACACACCCACACCCACACACGTGTTCACACCCATACGATATGTCCCTCCTACACCGCGAGGCCACGTACAAGGACAAGGCGACGACACGTCCGCTTCTCCACAACACACCACGCGCTCGCATCGTTGTGGCACTGGTGACAATAGTGATACTGATCGCTTACTCACTGCACACGCTCCACCAAGACACACCCAAAGAGCTTGGGTCCGTGGCGGGCGATTCCAGGGTGTCATCTTCCCAGAAGGAAGTGGGCCATGAGCCTACACCAGACAGCACATACCACGATTCCGACGTTGATTTCTCCAAGCATGGCATTGACTACTCCAAGCTTGGTTTACAAGGTGGCGATAAGCGCAAGAGCACGAGCAACGACGGGGTTGATGAGTCCAATATCGACCGGAGTCTCGATAGCAAGGTTGTTGGGTCTATCCACAAGGGCTCTGATAAGGATGGTCCCAACAAGGCTGTTGGTGATACGGTAACAAAGCAGACTAAACAAATGGTCCAGGCTGATACCACAAAGGCCTCTAAAGGTAAGAACCTCGATGAACCTGCTATCAAGACTACAGGAGAGGAGAGTCTACTGATTGACAGTAGCAAGAAACTAGTTGATGAAAAGACACCACCAAGACCACATAAGGTTGAACCAGAGGCCCATATAGAGGGAGATCATTTGAAAGACCACTTGATGACTGATAAAGAGAGATTGAGTGCCCAGCAACGGGCCGCTGATAAGGCAGGAAAAGTGCTTGTGGAGCAGTTTGAGAATGGCGGTGTAAGGGTCCTTGATAGGATCAACATGGCCTCTTGAAAAGTGACCTTGATGTTGAAACGACTAAGATTTGTGTGACTTATATTTGAATGATTTGATGTTGGATTACGAGTTTATCGGTTTGGTTTTTGTTGAGGCTTTTTAGATTTTAGGATTGTACAAGATCTCGAAGGATCAGAGTGTAGTGAGATCGTAAGTTCATTAATAGCGAGTTGTTTATGTGAGACGCTTCAACCTCATGAAGTGCTCAAATCCTCTTAGTCTTGATATATAATAGCCATTTCCCATGTGATTTAATCACGTTGCTGATTCCCGAAACTTATAACAGCGAACACCTTTAGTTCCCTTCAAAGACACTTTCGTTGAAGTGCAAGTCCTCTTCTGCGTGCTCTGCCTTCGAATGCTCTGCAGCAGGGTTCCATCCTTCAACCACCTTCTTCTCTTCAAACTTTATAGCAACACTTCCACGACGATGATGATGTCTGTGACAGTTGGACCGATCTGCCCTTTCGGCCTCGTCAGAAGCCATGGACGACATTTCACTCGAGACAGACGCTTCACGAGACGAATGGGTACAGTTGCTCACCAGGGAGTTCTTTCTTGAATGGCGCTGTGACACCCGGCCATCACGTGTGCTGGTGTAGTTGCGCTGGTCCTGGAGCATGGGCATCGACACCGATCTCGAGAGCTCTCTGCGCATGGACACGGAGGCGTGTGGCGAGTGGCGAGGACTGTGGCCAGGAGCCATGTCGATAGCACTTGGAGGGGCACCGCCGTACGAGAGCTCTGTGAGCTCCTGGTGCGAGTTGGTAGCGAGAGGAGGCGCACGAGGGAACATCATCCTGGCCTGTGGTGACGAGGGCATCGATCCCGTGTGTGCAAACTGGTGGAGCCGGGCGTTGACGGGTCTGTTGGGTCTGTACGAGCCCTGGTCGTAGTGGAGCTCGAAGCGGTGACGGGGGTACATGTCGCCCGTGGAGTTGTGTCTGTACTGGATGTCCATTTTGATGAGCTTAAGCAATGCAAATTGACGGTAGAGGATGTGGAAGTAAGGAACTACCTGTGCTTGATAATTTCACAGAGCACAAGATCGGGCGGAGTGCCCAGTATTTATGCGCAAGTGGAGTGATACGGGTGAACACCCCACAGTCTTGCGTGCACCGGCCACGATCAGCCTGCAAACCTTCAAACAGAGTTGGACAGGGGCCCAAATTCCGATCTCCAAACGACAGACACAAGCGGCTGAGCAGGTGGAAAGGAGAGCAGGCTGAAGGTTGCGTGGGGGGGGGGGGGAATCTGACTCCTGAGTTGCTACACAGATTGTTCCAGAAGCCTACGTAGTGTCCCGTTGGCCAGGGTCTAGCTGCCCTCTCCTATCGAGTACTTGCGGTATGGGGTGGAAAACAACGTCATTTCGATACCAAACTGTAAAGTATATAACCACTGGGCCTTGCTTTTAGTTTCCACAACGTTCCACGCCATTCCCCGTGTGGGGAGTCTGATCAGTCCTTGCCTTGCGCACAGTCCACGAACCCCACAGAGATCACCGCAAGCACGGAGTTGCACACAGATAGGGACACGCGAGCCGGCCAATAGTTGTTCCCACTTTTAGGGCCTGGGATGCGCTTTTAAAACACTGAGGCCTGACTTCTTGCAATAAGCGCCGTTACCTTATCGCTTGGCCTGCCCCTTTGAAACGTAGACGTCATGTCTTACGCCTCTACCCCAGGATTGTTCGAAGTTGCTCGGTGGTGTAATAGCAGCGCTGCACCTGTCACGGCGCATGACACTGCTCTTACGTCTCAAACCCCTTAATGTCTTATCTACGCTAGGTATCATCATATGAACATGCAGTACTTTGAACTAAATTGAGGTCATCGTCCCCGGAAATTATCAGCGTTGCATAGCAGCGGCTCTGGCTGGGTGCACTTGACCAAGATCCTGTGGAGCTTTCTTCTTTGCGTTCTCCTTTTTCACTTTTTCATCCTTTTTCTTCTTGATATCGTCTTTTCTCTCGTCTTCCAACTTGTCATTCTTGGCCTTGATCTTCTCCAATCTGTTTGTAGAGTTACCACCACCTCCAACTGTCAACTCAACGTTGATCTTTCTTCCTCTTAGTGTTGAACGATGCATCTTTAACGCAACACCCATCTTATGTTGAATATCACCTCCTGCACCATCAAACTCCAAGAATGCAATACCTTTATCGGTTCTGATTCTTATTCTATCTGGTGTACAAGCGGAGAAATGTGAAGTCAGCTCCGTTTGTGTGATGTCAAATGGCAAGTTACCAACAAACAACAAGAATCTTGGACCGGAACCACCGTTGGCACCTTTACCTTTCTTACCTCTTCTCGTTTTTCTCTTCTTCTTTGGTTCACCATCTTCGGTAGTTACAGCTTCTGCTTCTGTTTTGGCCTTATCACTTGTCTCTTCATCTCTTTTTCTCTTCTTGTTCTCTTCTTTCACCTCCTTCTCCACGTCTTTCTCCTCCTTGGCCTTTCTGAACTCAAGGGCTTTTCTCTCTTTCTTCGTGAGCTTCTTCTCAACTTCGGACATTTTCTGGTGTGTAATCGTGTTCTATTGAGAACCAAATTGTGTCAAATCTGGAGACAGACGCTAGCCAATAAATTTTTTAGAAGGGCCCATCGCGTGTGGCTCGTACCGGTTTATCCGCGAACTCGTTTTATATCCCAAACGAGGAAGCGCGATCGATTCTTGGATCCATGAATCCCTGAATCCCAAGGCTTCAAATTTGACACTTTCTTTACTAAATACACGTCAAAAACGCCGTATCCACACGAGAAAACACCACAGAGACAGCAAAATATGGTCGGAAAGGGAAGAGAACCGGAGAGAGACACAACAGTCCACAGCAGACCGGACAAGAGCCCCACACGGTCTACTCCAAACGGTTACAGAGACCGGTCAAGAGACAGGTCAAATGGTCGTGTTAATGGTGGCGTAAACGGTGGCGTCGTTCCAACAAGTGATAAGAAGAAAGTGTTGAAAAACCATAACGACACTCAAGAGAGTGAAGAATCAGTCAAGGAGAAAGAATCAGAAGAGAGAGGTCGTGGTCGAGCTTCTAGACAAGATGATGAGGCGGTACAAGAACCAGTACAGTCGATTGCTGATATGAACAACGAAGAGATGATGATGAAAATGATGGGATTCGGTTCATTTGACTCTACGAAGGGTAAGCACGTTGCTGGTGCCGTGGGTGCCGTTGCTAAGAAGAACAAGTCTACCAAATACAGACAGTACATGAATAGAGAGAAGGGATTCAACAGAGCCTTGTCACCTGGCCGTAAGCATTGATCTACGTGTCTATTTATTTGAGAGAGCTGATGAATTGTTAAGTTCTATATGGTTGTATCTTTAATGTAGTGTACAAAATGCATTAATATCTATAAACGTCATCATTGCTTCTCCAATAAAGCTGAATGCTCAGAGTACAACTCCTCATACATGGCTCTCAAATCGGTATAAGCCTTTGTAACTTTTTCCAATTTTTGTTGAACTTCCACCACTTTAGCACCATCATCGTTTGAATCTTTCATAATGACTTCAGAGTTGACAATTGTGAAGTTCTCAAAGAACATGGCTTCTTCTGAAACTGTCTCCAAATGAGCATCAATGTCAAACAACTTGGCATCCTCTGGTGCACTGATTTGATACAAGACGTCTTGTTCCTTTGGTTCATTTGACGTGATGACTCTTTTGAAAGTTGGGATGGCTCTTGTGGTTTTCTCAATTGATTGGTTTGCAATGCTTGCATCAGTGTATGTGTTCAAAAGTCTCACTGTAGTGATCTTACTGGTCATCTCTTTCAACTCTTTAACAACCTGTTTTGAAACGGCATCTGTAATTGCAACACGACCTTTAGCATCACCAGAGACCAACAATGAAGAATCTAACGATAAGGACAACTGTGTAACGGCATGGCCAGAGTGATAGGTTATCGTATCTTTCAAATCATGATCTGGTTGGATTGTAATCAGCTTACCAGCACCACCACGTGCCTCGAGGATATTTGTAGCTGGGTTTGGCTGATACAAGTTGATTTGTCTGATTGTACCATCTGTCATACCAACGTAGATGACTCTGTCGGCGGAGTCGACACAAACGGACTCGATATGGCCATTGATGACAAAAGTCGAGAGTAAATGGAAGTTGGACATGCTGTAGACTCTGATTGTTGAATCCTTGGAGACGGTGTAAAGTTTGGAATCTTGATGGATGTTGTTGTTCAAGAACAGATCTGTCACTTCAAGGGTATGATCTGACAAAACGTGAGTTGGTCTAATGATCTTCTGGTCATCCTTGGTGAATCCAACGAGGTCAGTTATCTTCCAGATCAAGACACGAGCGTCTTTACCAGCTGTGACGAGGAATGATCCATCACTGGAGACTTTCATGGATGTTGGCATCTGGTAATGAGCCTCTTTGACATTGAGCAGCAGACCAGAGTTCAACTCCCACACATAAAGCTTACCACTAACACCTCCACCGATCAAGAGATACGGCAGTCTGAACTTGGGCAGCCTTGTCTCTTCATCTTCCTCAGTCTCATAGTCGTCTTCACTTGAGTAGTTCTCCACGTTGTTTGGACACAACACCAGACAGGCAAGCTGTTCAGGGACAGGGATTCTCTGGTCTGGAGACTCTTTGCCCCAACTGTAGACGTTAATCAAAGCTTTCCCCTTGGCGGCCACAATGACTCTGTCGCCTGGCTTTGTGCCTGTGATCACAGCACCGTTTGGGTACGAAGCCGCCTGTCTGAAGGCCACGGTCTGCGACTGCGAGTGGAGCGTTGTGGCGACTGCGAGGGACAGTGCACCGTGTCTGTCGTCCGGGGCACCCTCTGAGCAGTAAAACACGATCTCTTCCATTTTTGTTCTTTGTGTTCTGTTCATGTGTTTGCGTCAACAGAGCTCATCGCAGCTGAATAATTTTCTTCGTGTGGCTGCACACGAGCCCTGGCGCGTCTTTCTCGGCGGCTAATCCTGACGCGTGTCTCTATATATAAAAAGAAGCCGTGATCCCGATCTTCTGTTGTTCTCTTCAACTAATCAGATCCAGGCAGAAACACACCACAAACACAGTCAAAGATGCCGCTCAACATCATCGGCTCCATGATCATCGACGGCCCGGACGTCGTCCCAGGGTGGGAGCACCTCGCCAAATGGGGTCCCGTGGTGCTTGGCCTCGGTCTTCTCAAGTACTACTTCCGTGGCCGCACAAACACATGGGAGAGAGACCTCCACGGGAAAGTGTACATCGTCACTGGTGGAACCTCGGGCTTGGGTGCCGCCGTCGTCGAGGACCTTGCCTCTCGTGGCGCCCAGTTGATCTTGCTCGTACGGAACACGGATGACTATTGGACTTTGGAATACATCAACGACTTGAGGGACAGACACTCAAACTTCTTGATCTACGCCGAACAGTGTGACTTGTCCTCGTTGTACTCTGTGAGAAAGTTTGCCACCAAGTGGTTGGATAACGTGCCACCAAGAAGAATCGATGGTGTTGTCTGCTGTGCCGCTGAGAACTTGCCATTTGGTAAAGAACGTGAAAACTCTGAAGATGGCATCGAGATCCAGACTGCCGTTAACTACATGTGCCATTTCCACTTGCTTACACTCTTGTCCCCATCTTTAAGAGCACAGTTGGCCGATAGAGACATCAGAGTCGTGTTGACCACTTGTATGTCCCAGGCGACAGGAAACATCATCTTGGAAGATCCATTGTTCCAAGACCAGAGATATCCTAAGAATGCACCATATAAAGTGTTTGGTACTTCGAAATTACAATTGAGTATGTTTGCTCGTGAATTCCAAAGAAGATTGATGGATTCTCCAAGAAAAGACGGTGAGCCATGTATGGTTCGTGTTAACGTTGTTAACCCTGGATTGATGAGAAGTCCCGGAACAAAGAGAATCTTAACGTTTGGTTCCATTTGGGGATTGTTGATTTATCTCATTACATTGCCAATTTGGTGGCTTTTGTTGAAATCATCAACGCGTGGTGCTCAGTCCATCTTATACGCATTGATGTGTCCAGATTTTGAAGTGGGTGCAGGTGGTCAATTCATTGCCGATTGTGATGTTTATTCACCGGCCAGACTCGAGTTGAATGAACCAGAGTTGCAGAAACAGTTGTTTGATAACACAGAGACTGCCATTGCTCAAGTGGAAAAAGAATCAGCTATTAGAAGAAAAAGAGAAGAGAAGAAGAAGGATGGTAAAAAAGGTGAGAAGGAACAAGAAGAAGGCAAGAACGACAGTGGTGTTGGTATTTCTTCAAATAAGACATCTGATGAGGTACCACTCTTCCCTGGCTTGGATGGATTGAAAGGTAAGTTACAGAAGAAGGAGGATACTAAGACAAGCACCAAGAAGGAGACTAAGAGTAAGCCTAAGAACAAGAAGAAGAAGAAGACTTGAGCATGGTGTTTAAAGCAGGGGTATGAAAATCTACATATTTTGCATTTAAATATGTCGTTGTAGTCAGGAATACTCATTGGAAAAGTGTTGAAATACAAATAGCCTCAGATCAAGATGAGATCATACAGATCAGTATAAGTCACGTGACCAGTCACGTGCGCAGCGATCAACCGGCCGTTCGCGATCTGATTCAAAGCTGCTTATCGGCCAATGGGCGTTGTGGACCCGTGCGCGCACTGTGCACTGTGCCGGAGCTGTTTGTATGGTGACAGCGGGTTGTGTCTCCAGTGTTTTGGCGGGCGAACACATCGATTTCTTTCCTGATCTGTTGTTGTGTTTCTGTGCTGATCTGCTCCTTTCGACCGCCGGATCCTCCTTATCGCAGACGCAGAACTCCCGCCCCAAAGCAGCCACCATCGGTTGGATCCGCACACTTATCAGCCGCCCATCACGCATTTTAGCACCGAAAATTGAGCAGCACTTCCTCTCCTCCCCCTTCCAACCAACAAACCAGCAAGCACAGCAAGCACACGAAACACAGCACAGATGACCTCCTCGCCGGTGTCCTCCCTCACGAAGCTCCTCCAGCAGAAGCAGCACGAGCGCAAGGCCTCCGCCTCCAGCCGCCACTCGGGCCTCGCCCACCTCCAGTCCAACGATCTGTCCAACGTTGAGTCCATCGAGGGCGTCGAGGTGCCCACGCCGTTCACACAGCACGACGACGAGCTCGAGTACGGCGACGAGCCAGACTCGCCCCTCAACTTTGGCAACGCCGGCTCCCCGTACAACCAGCGGAGCCCCATCACCATTGGACCTTCCTCGTACTCCACCGCCCCTCCGATCAAGGCGCCAATGTCCACGTCGATCCACAGGGCCCCGTCCACCTCCAACGTCTACCACTACAACAACTCCTACTCCGCCGGCAGCATGCTCTCGTCCAGCATCCCGTACTCCGTGCCAAACCACAACGGGTCCGCCAACGCCAACAGCAACAACAACAACACCGCCAACACAAGCAACACCACCAGCGCCGGAAACAGCACGAACGGCGAGTACTTCACGTCACCACGCCACTCCGTCTCGGGGCTCCCTTCCAACATTACCATGATCGAGTCCACAAACATCACATCTCCAACAGTCAACACCGCAGACATTGAACCTCGTTTCGTTATCACGAAGCAGAAGGTGCAACAGGTTCGTGAATCGAGCTCTTCTTTCTCGAGATCTGTCTCCTCTTCTTCTGGATTCTTCTCCAGATCGAGAAAGGGGTCGCAGATGGACTTGGGCAGTTTCTACAACAACCCAACCCCTGTGATCATGACACCACAGCAATCACAACAACTCCACCCACAAGAGTCTGCCATCTCCGCCTCGCCATCGTCACTCTCGAGTGTTGAATCCTCACAATCAAGAGCCAAACAACCACATGGATCAATGGTTGATCTCAAGAGATTCTTCAAGAAACCGGCCTCTCATTCACCAGTACAGTCGGCAAACTCATTCACCATGTCCCCAGTTTCCTCCTCTTTCAACAGAGAACGCTCAGGTAGCGTGTCATCTTCATACAACAACAACGTTTCACAATACACCACACCACAACAATTACCATTCTCAAAGAGATATGGCAAATTTGGTGAAAACCTCGGTGCTGGTGCCGGTGGATCCGTCAAATTGATCAAACGTCAATCAGATCAAGTTGTGTTTGCCGTTAAAGAATTCAGACCACGTACATTATCAGAATCTCGTCGTGAATATGCCAAAAAGATCACTGGTGAATACTGTATCGGTTCAACGCTTCGTCATCCAAACATCATTGAAACCATTGAGATTGCATATGAAAATGATAGAATTATGCAAGTTATGGAGTATTGTGATTATGATCTCTTTGCTATTGTCATGTCAAATAAGATGTCTGAAAGTGAGGTTGATTGTTGCTTTAAGCAGATCTTAACTGGTATTCAATACTTACACCACATGGGATTGGCTCATCGTGATTTGAAGTTGGATAACTGTGTTATCAACGCTCAAGGTATTGTCAAGATCATTGACTTTGGTTCCTCTGTTGTGTTCTCATACCCTTTCTCAAACACGTTGATCGAGGCCTCTGGTATTGTTGGTTCTGATCCATACTTGTCTCCAGAGACTCTTGTGTTCTCCAAATATGATCCAAGACCTGTTGACATTTGGTCTGCTGCTATGATTTACTGTTGTATGGTTTTGAAGAAGTTCCCATGGAAAGTTCCAAAATTGGCTGATAACAGTTTTAAGTTGTTCTGCACTGGTCGTGATAGTGATTCTTTGAGTGCATTGTTGACCAAGACACCACCACCTCCGAAACCAGTTGTCTCTACACCGGTTGGTAAGCCAAGTGGTCTTTCAAACTTGACCAAGGCCTTCTCTAAACCATTGAGTGATATTGAACAAGAGTTGACCTCACAGACTCCATCACCAGACCAAGAAGCACCAACAACAACCCCAACACCAGACACAATGACCACGGAGAAGTCTCCAGATCCATCTACCAAGTCTTACGAATCCCCACCACCACAAAGCATTGACGCTGCTGTTACGACTCCTACTGCTACTCCTACCCCTACACCAACACCAGAAGCAACACCACAAGCACATACCTCGAACCTCATTGGAGAAGCCAGACTCCTCCAGGCACTCCCATCACACACACGTGCCGTTATTGGACGTATGGTTGATTTGGCACCAGCTTGTCGTGCCACTATTGATGAAGTGATGTCAGATTCTTGGGTTGAGAGTTTGGAAATGTGTACTGTGGAAGAGAGATTGGATGGTAGTGGTATTTCCAAACACATTTATCATAGAGCCAAGAACCACGTTCATACTCAAGTTGATCAGAGTGAAGCTCATATTGCATCTTTGGAGAAGAAGAAGAAACAGCAGAAATAGATAGAGATATAGATGAATTTTGCTGTGCAGAATTACAATGCTTGATGCTTTGTATCTGGTTGATCTTCAATTCGTTTTATACACACTAATTTTATGAAATATGTTAGATCGTGATTAGTAGAGCTAGTAGCGCCTAGTGTCTTCATGAATTAAAGAGTCCTGTATAAAAGCAAAAGCTTATAACACAGTACATCGTTTATGAAAGAGGTAAAAAAAAAAGAAGTAAAGGTCATACGACCATGTCAGCTTAAAAAATTAAAAGAGGTATAAAAGAGGTAGAAGTTCAAGTGAAAGGCAGAACTGGATATGGAGCTGGATCAAAAAGCATATGAGAATCTAGATAAGATGAGATAAAAAAAGAGGAAGGGGGAAATTGGAAACAGGAAAAACGGTAAGCACATGGAAGATTGTTTGAATGTTGATGATATAAGTCAGAGAATGGTACATTTGCTTGATTTTTTTCTTCTCTTGATCATACCGGAACCACCAGTGGCAGCAGTGGTTTTACCCTGGGTTGTGGAAGGAACAGCAGTAGGTTTAGCTGGGACGGCTTGAGCGGCCAACACTTCCTTCTCGGCGACAATGACAGACTTGATTGCAGTTTCGAAAACGGTCTCGACACCTGATTGAGTAGCAGCTGAACATTCAACGTATTGGTACAAACCGAGATCTTTAGCCAACTTCTTGGCCTCTTGCTGAGAGATTGGCTCGTTTCCTGACTCTTCGAGTCTGTCCAAGGTGTGTGGGTCATCTCTCAGATCGGATTTGGTACCGACGAGGACGATCTTGATGTCGTCTGAAGAGTGGTGTCTAATCTCTGGGATCCATTTGTTCTTGACGTTCTTGAAGGAGGAGGGCTCAACGATGGAGAAACACACGAGGAAGATGTCTGTTTGTGGGTACGAGAGCGGTCTGAGTCTGTCGTAGTCCTCCTGGCCGGCAGTATCCCAGAGCTCGAGCTTGTAGTGGGCGCCTTCGTAGAGCGTGTTCTTTGTGTAGTTGTCAAAGACGGTTGGAATGTAGTCCTGTGGGAAGGTGTTGGATGTGTAGGAGATGAGGAGACAAGTCTTACCGACGGCACTGTGTGGAAGTAGAGTTAGTATTCTGTTGTGAGTGGTGCTTTGTGATGCCCGTGTGTGCTCCTGTGTCACCCCTGTTGCACTATGGTCCGTGGACACTGAAGAGATTCGCTGTTGACACAACGGCAGTGCACCACCACAGACTGGGCAGAAGGCCAGGCAGGCAGCAGAGAGCACACAGAGAACGGGCTATAGGAGAAGACGCACCCGTCACCGACGACGACGACCTTGAAGGATCTCATTGTGTAGCGTGTGGTGTTGTGGCACTGGGCGGGTGGGGGATGGAGGGAGATAGAGAGGGTCGCTTTTTCTCGCGATGTCGATACACCTACAGACGCGGGAGTTGTGTGTGTGCTTTGTATGTATTTGCACAGGCGAGGGTCTGCTTTGAAGTGTGTGTTTACTACTGCTGGATTTACATGACTGTTATATTATACCATGTTCAAATACACAGGACAAGAACACCGTCCCTCAGCACCTCCCAATGCCAGGCCTCCAAGTTCCAACCTCCAACCTCCAACCTCCAGGCCCAGCCCCCAGATCTCGCGGTGGGCCCATGCGGAATGTTGGCCAAACGTCCCATTCGGCGACGGGCTGCGGGTGTTCGGGTGTTGAGGTGTAGGTGGTTGGTATGTGTGGGTATTCAGAGGGAAAAACGGTGCTAGTGGCTGTATATAGAGCTCTTACCACCAGTATATCACAGAAATACGCCCATGAGGTGTCCTTTAAAGCCAGCCACTGTGTTGGGTCAACTGCAAAAGGGCTTAAAAAGTACGCAATTTAAGCAGGGACATCGATAAGCACATACACTATGAGCCTTATATTTCGTATTTGACTTATAGTGGTGTTTATCTTTCGCTTCACACACTCAATCATCCACTAAATACCCTGTTCCGTAATTACACACTATTCATGATATAAAAAAGGACCGGTACGCGCAACATCTCAAATAGTCGTGCCCTGCCCAAGTCAAAGAAAAGAAAAAAAAGTTCAGCTCATCTCATCGCCATTCAAATCTTTCATAACACCTCTTTAAGCCTGTGAAGGAAGCACATGTTGAGGCTGTGCATCGGATCCACATCACATTTGAAACATATACACACGCTCAGAACCATGACAACACTCACAAGCACCGCATCAGAAGACGTCCAGCTCTCAGAACAACTTGCCAAAGTCCATTTACAAGGCCAGGACAAGACACAGGTCAATGATGGACAAGTTTTGGTGAGTAAAGGATCTGGTAAGACGAAAGTCCGCAAGGGACAGACAGAAGAAGAATACCAGGAACAAAAAACACAGTTTGAGAATGAAGGTCCTGTATTAAACACCTTGACGTGGTTGGAGGAAGTTGACTTGTCTACTTTGGATAAGACGAAGAAAAGTGATCGTCTAAAGTTGGAGAATTTGGCACAAAGATTATATTTCAAGAGACAGTACAAACAGTGTAAAGAAGTTGTTGACCTGGGGCTCAGGCTGTTTGAAGACATTCAAAGAAAAAGAATCCAGACAGAGTGGTTTGAGTTGGAATACCTCAGAGATCAATGTCAAAAGAGATTGGATCAATCGTCTGCTTAATTAAATCATAATATCACGACCCGTTACGAATACATACAATAAAGTAAACATCATATCATTCATTGCGTATCAGCAGACTTATAAATCCTCACCTCAACACTACTAACTTTCCTCTTCCTCAACACACTATCATCATCCTCTTGTTCAAACTCATCCAACACCTGTACGCTCTTTGTCTCCACTTCAATCTTTTCTCCCAATCTCTGGAAATGCAAACCAAGACTCACCACTTTAGGAATCGACGCACCCATTCCTTTCACAGTGATGAACTTGGCCTTGGGTTGTTTCTTAGATAACTTCTGTAACGTCTTGTCAATGCGTTTGACACCAGAGATGAATGGTGTCGAGTTGTGTACATGGATCACTGTATCCAAATCAGAGTGCTTGAAGCGTCGTGATGGGGCATGTTTGATGATCTTTCCCTCGATCTTTTGAAGTTTCTCTCCTGCCATGTTTTATATGTTGTTGTTTCTTTAAAACTGCTTGTTAAAGAGCTTCAAGGCTGTTCAGTGTTGATGCCAAATTTTGTGTGTGCGCGAAACTTTGGCGGGGCTTGTAGGTTGTGCGTGAACCAGGTCTTTGTGAAGAGGCCGGCTTGCGTTTGTGTCTCTTGAAAGGGAGGCTAACAGCATAAATCTCGGGTTATTATGATATATCTGGGAAGAATATCACATGGACACCACATCTTTTTGAGTTCAATTTAATTGGACCAGTTTACTATAGCCCCGTACACCCTCCGAGAAGCATTCCAAGAGTTCTAACTAGGGGAAGTTGGAACTACACGGCATGCATCTACGTCCTACTCGTCAATCCTGGAACATTACAGATATCTCATTAGTCTAATCATACAGCACAGCTTGTAGTCATACGTTTTTAGTGGGTCTTACAACAAGGCCAATGGAGCAGCCAAGACCAAGGCGAATGGAATGACCAAACCAGCAGCGGCACCAGAAGCGGTGGAAGCAGCAGAAGAGGAAGAACCAGAGGTACCGTTAGTAGCAGCACCAGCGGAAGAAGAGGCAGCAGCAGAGGACTCAGAAGCAGATGCAGAGGAAGCCTCAGAGGAAGCAGACTCAGAAGCAGAAGAAACAACAGCGGAGTTGGAAGAAGCAGCAGAGGAAGCAGCGGAAACTTCAGAAGAGGCCTGGGAAGAGGCAACGGAGGACTCAACAGAAGAGGCAGCAGAAGAGGCAGCGGCAGAAGAGGAGTCAGAACCAGAAGCAGCGGCAGAAGAGCCGGCATCAGAGACATCAGCCAGAGCGGAGGAGATGGATGGCTCAAGACGGGTGGAGTACCATGGGAGGCCGGTGATGTAGGAAGAGACCTCATCCATGTCCACGTCGGAGAGCAAAGTGGTGTAAGAGTCGTCGGTGTAAGTGGCGGCGGCCTGGTACAAGGACAACAAGGCGGCTGGTGGGGCGTTACCGTCAGAAATCTCGGTGAGGTAGTCGTTGATGTTGGCAGTAATGTCACCGAGGATGGCGGTGAGCTCGGCCTGGTCAGCGGCTGACTGGGCGGCGACGTAGGAGGCGAGGGCGAGGAAGACGACGGAGTACTGCATTGTTTCTGGTGTTGTGAGTTGACTAGAAGAGAAAGGGCATCGAGACACAAGTGAGAGCAACATGTGGGCGGTGGCGTGTATTTATACCCGCATCCAGAAGAGAGAAATTGCAGTGCCACTTCCCACTGTGCGTGCAAAAGGCAAAAATGAGGGGTTCGGGGTTCGGACGCACTGCTTAAACTCACCCAGCAGATCTACCAGGGTGAGCCCTTTGGCGGCCACAAAGGGGAATTATTAATGGGGCAAAAGGGTGGCTCGTGGGCTGTGTCATCTGCTGGGCACCCTTTCCAAAAGAACGAAGGGACTCTATGAAGACAGTGTAAGGCCTTGCTGAAAAGAGCGCCATGTAGCGTAGCGTGACTCAAGGGTAGCAAATCTCCGCTGCCTCTGCGGCGACCCAACTGCCACCGCCAGTTAAGCTGGCACCTGGCAGTGGCACGCGTCGAAGTGAGAGTGGGGGTGGGGTCCTGACATCTACAGGCCCTTCTGTTCACTTCTCATTGGGCCATCGCTATGCTAGTATGAAGAGCACATATGCCGAGGCACATACACAGGGTCCCTTCAGAGCCCAAACCGCAATTTGAGAGCGGGTTTTCGAAGAGTGTGGGGAAGGAAACATACAGCAGGAGCCATACATTCAGTTCGACCCGACGCGTCCCTAGAGCTTCTTTCCTAACTAGGCAATATAATAGATACCGTGTGTGTACAGACGTGTATCCGAATTGACGCCAAACCTGTTCACGAGCCAGGAATTATCGTACACAATTTACAAAGCTCATAGCATGACGCCACTGTAGTACGAGCTCGACAAAACGCGGCACCCGGAAACTTGATGCCAAACTACATACAGCGTGAGCCCATGGTCGCCGGCGCCATGCCCTTGTACATATGTAAAGCAGGACTGGGACTCAAGACTTCAGGATCACCATCTAGTTTTCCAAATTCCACCTCGTGTTCTGGCAAGACGCGTGTATGTTAGGCGTCACGGTCATGCTAGTCCACTTGTAGCAGCACTTGGCTGGCAGGTTGTACCCCCACACCCCACACTAAAAAGCTCGGCTCTCCGTATTATGTATAAGCTTCACCGATCGCTCCATACGACAATAACAAACCCAGTGTTTACACTAGACACCGCTGGCTGCTTTGATATGCCAGATCCGCCAGATTGGGTTCAAGTTACGCCGTCTCCCATCCCAGATTGGCAATTGCTGGTCCGCCCACCTCGCAGAGCCACAGTGACACGCAGCTGCACAGACTCCAGAGCTCCAGAGCACAGCAGCGCGGGCAAATCCGGAACTTGAAGAGGTGTCTGGATGTTTTTTCTCATTTCCGCGAATCCGCGAATGCGTTCTATGTGTTGATGGGCGGCTATTTGTGTAAACAAACAATTTGGCACGCCTAGTTAGGGTTAATCGACGTCGTTGACCAAGTAATCCTTCATGGTATAGATTGGAGCCGTATGACACACTGCACCTTTCAAACCAACTCTCCAACGGAACATAGTTGATGGTGCAATATTGCTTGTGCATATATGATCGGTGTCAGTAGGTCGATAGACACATTTCACATCGTCGACAAAGAGCTGTGCATAGTCTTGAATCTCCTTATTGACAATGACTTCAAACTTGACTTTCTTATCAAAAACCTCAGTGTAGAGGTGTATATGTGGCACCCATAGGGATTCCGAGGCCGTTGAAGAAAGGAACCCATCGTCACAAACCAGGTGTATACACATCGGAACTAGATATACAGAGTCTCTTCTCCGTATGCCATCACGTGGCCGACGCCAAAAGAAACCATCACCGAAGATTATACCACTCTCACCTCTTTTGTAGGCTTCTTCCAGCTGTGAAGTGATGTTTAGTGTGATGGATGATAAGCTTGAGAAAGTCATTGGAGGATACAGCGGACCCTCTTCATTAGGCAAAGGTAGGAGAGAGGAAAAGACGATATGGCCAGAGAGATTCAGAGTTCTTGTTCCAGATAAAACTCGTACATCCTGATCTTGGAGGTACATGGGCGTTCTGTGTAGGTGGTAGGGTGGACATGAAATGGAGACACTTCCCGGATTATCATCCCTCTGCAAAGCAGCAAAGAGGTTATTCAACGAGAGACCGTAAGCCTCAGTGGTGATCTCGATATCAGCTGACCTGTAAATAGTTGACACCTCAATGAAGTTGGGGAAAAGATAGTACTCGATATCTGTGAAGAATCTCAGAGGCTTTACCCCCACTAAGCAGAGCAGATATCCACTTTTGTCCACGTTATACGACGAGATGCCGGAGTAGCTCCACCTCTTCCAAGTCAAGTTGTTCAAATTATAGCAAGTGTTGCTTATGTGTAGGATCCAGTCTGGTGTACCGTCCAGGGCCAGACAACAACAACAACCCTCAATAACACCGAGTACAGACTTGTAATACCTCTCACCACGGTCCTCACTGACGAATAACCAACCTTGACGTTTCTCCTCTTCGGTGGGAACTCTTCTGAACTCCACCGTGGACATATCAAAGACGTCTCCACAACCACTGCACCTCAGATTGTTCAAACGTTTAGCAAGTTCCTCGCAGGAGATGTAGTCGGGCGTTACTGTCTGGTTGAAGACGCTTTTCTTTTCAATGCTTATGTGTGGGAACAAAGTGCCTTTGTAGTGAAGCGATAGCCTTCTCAAGAGTGGTGTTTTTGCAAGTCGGAAGGGCTCGTCCTGATCTTATCGGCTGCTCCAACACAACGTGTGGATGTTGATTGCCTGCGGAAGAGAGGGGATGTCGACGATAGAAAGACCGCATATCTGGATTGAGGTGACGTTGGAGAAAGAATTCCATCTTCTAGGCGGAGGAATGTGGTAGTTGTAAGTGAATGAGAAGTCAAAGAAAGGCAGAGAGTTGTGCGATAACTTCGCACCGGTTTTCTCACAGGCACGTGCAATAGGGGCAGCGACAACACCTTGGTCAAAATGGTAGTTGCCAATGAGGTGCACAAATGTCTGTTTGGTTATAATGTGTGCGGCTACGCTCTGTGCTCGTTGCCACACAATCCACCGTGGAACATGGCCGGGCAAAAGGTCCCCACCAAACAAATCGCTCTCCTTGAAGCGCAGGCTCAGCTCCACGATGCGGATATCTGATGGATGGGACCCGAGCTCATAGACATCCATTTCTTTTATTGTCGGAAATATCTCTTTGATACTCTGTTCCAAGATAACAGGGGCACTCAGGTTTCTTCTTTTACCTCTGAATGTGATATTGAGCCTCTTAAAGTCCCTGTAGAGCGTCACTAAAGGAAGCAGCTGAGGGAAGGCAACGAGGAGCCTGATGAGGCCATCCAGCTCGAAGCGGGCCACCACTTCTAACAGCAGCTCGTGTGGTAATCGAAATAGAAGCATATTGGCAGTCAAGCACGCGTTACATAGAACACCTCTTACTTGTGTTTAAAGAGCGCTTAGTGCTTACAAGTTTGACACAAAAACATCTGCCATTTCCCACACGGGCAAACAAAGCGTGCGCGTACCACAAAAAAATTTAATCGGGTACGAAAAACTTCACAGAGCTCATCTCCTTTGTTTCTGTTGTTTGTGTTGTTTACGCTACAATTAACAACGACGATGGGTTCCGCAGTCAGAGGCACAAAGAGAAAAGGCAAGGCCCCACAGCCAATCACCAAGAAGCCAAAGTTCTCCGCCAAGGAGTCCGATTCAGAGTCCGAGTCCGAGTCCGATGAGCAGTCCTTCAAGTCCACTGCTGATCTTGATTCAGAGAGCTCCGGCGACGAGCTTGACCAGAGCTCCGACTCCGAGGACGAGTTGGACCAGGACGAGGATGATGTCAAACTTCCACAGGCCAACGGCGAGGGAGAGATCGAGCAGCTTGACGAGAACGGAGAGTCTGTCAGAGACCCAAACAAGAAGTCATCAGCAGAACAGCACGCTGAGCAGAGAAAAGTTCTTGCAGAGAGAAAGCTCCAGAGAAAGTCCGGTGTCGAAGTGCAACACATCAAGTCCGTGTGGGAGCGTCTCAGAGTCAAGTCCCCAAAGCCTCCAAAGGAAGTGCGTGATAAGCTCTGTGATGAGATTTGGAAATACGCCAAGGACGTCATTAGAGATTTGGTGATGAAGCACGATGCATCCAGAGTTGTTCAGACGTTAATCAAGTACTCCGACAGAGAGAGAAGAGACCGTGTCACACAGTCCCTCAAGGGTCATTTCTACGAGTTGGCTACAAGTTCATACGGTAAGTACTTGCTCGTCAAGTTGCTCCATTACGGATCAAAGGAGTCCAGAGAGTTGGTTTTGAATGAACTCCACGGTAAGCTCAGAAAGCTGATGAGACACAGAGAAGGTGCTTACGTTGTTGAGGATTTGTACACACTTTATTCCACAGCAGAGCAGAAAAAGCAGATGATCAGAGAGTTCTGGGGTGCAGAGTACGCCGTCTTCAAAGAATCCGGTAAAGGTAAGACCATCAAGGAAGTCACTGAGGAGAATGTTGAGAAGAGAACCACAATTGCCAGAAACTTGGAAGGTACCATCACAGCATCCGTGGAGAAGGGTTCCACTGGTTTCCAAATCTTGCACGCTGCCATGAAGGAGTACATCATGATCATCAACGACGAAGAGTGTCGTACCATGATTGAATTGCTCCAAGACCAGTTCGCCGAGTTGATCCACACACCTGAAGGTTGTGAAGTCGCCTGTACATTGATCGCCAGAGCCACGGCAAAGGAGAGAAAGTCTATTGTTAAGGCATTGAGAGAACATGCTTTGAGTTTGGTTAAGAACGAGCACGGTAACTTGGTTGTCACAACGTTGTTCTTGACAGTGGATGATACCGTTATGGTTTACAAGGCTTTCCAGGCCGAGTTCGCTGAGCACCTTGGTGAGTTGGTGGCTGATAAGTGGGCCAGAAGACCATTCCTCTATTTGCTTAATGGCTTGGATGGAAGATTCTTTGCTCCAAACGTCAAGAAGGAGTTGCAGAGATACATAGAGATGTCCAAGGAGACGTCTAAGAAGCCAAATGATCAGAGAAGATCAGAGTTGTTGGAGAAGTTTGCCCCATCTTTCTACAAGGGAATCCAAGAGAACGTTACAGAGATTCTTTCAGAAAACATTGGTGCTCAATTTGTGTCTGAGGTGTTCTTGAACAATGCCCCAGCTGACCAGGAGACCAAGGCTGAGGCCATCAACGCCTTGCTTGAAGCTTACAAGGGTGATATTTCCGAGGAGGAACATTTGATCAACAGGCCATTCTCCGTTAGAATGCTCAAGTCCTTGATCCAGTGTGGTAAGTGGGACAACAAGAACAAGAAGCTTGTCAAGTTGGACATTGAAGGTCTTGGTGCTGAGTTTGGTATCAAGTTCTACGAAGATGTCATTGGCGATGACTTGCTCAAGTGGACATCTAACAAGGATACATCTTTCATTGTTGTGTCCTTGTATGAGAGTTTGGATGAGAAGTCACAACTCCATAAGGATTTGAAGAAGAGTAAGAAGGAGATCAAGAAGGCCGCTACGGAGGAGAACAAGGGTGCTCAGCTCTTGGTTAAGTTGGCTGGCTTCTAAAAAGGGCCTATCGACACAAAAAAGTTGGATGATAGATGTACGCATTGTTTTTGATTTGACGAGTTTAATTATTTCCACTAGCATTTGAATGTATCATATAGTAAGGATGTTTTTGTCTTTACTCAGTGTAGAGCAATTCAGAGACCTTTTCAATCGTGACAGAGGCACTAGCTAAGGATGCCTGTTGTTCCTTGATATCACTCGCCCATGATTCCTTTGCCTCGTCCAGTTTCTCTTTATGTTGCAACAGTTCAATACCAGTGAAGGACATAGCCATACCAGTCCTCAAAGCGGCATCATGAGAGTCTCTGGTCTTTGCAGTAGCAGCGAACACCCTTGTATGAGGACCACTATCACTGTCGATGTGGAACATTGTATGGATGCTTGGGACGATCCAAGAGACGTTACCTTGATCTGTGGATCCGGTCATCAAGCCCAAACGCTTGTCTTCAGAGAATGGCCTCATCTTCTCACCAAGGAGTGTCATGTATCTGCTATAAGCCTCAGAGAGTGGATCGTTGCACAGCATGTTGTAGTAGTTTGTCATATAAGAGATCTTGTACTGACAACCGGTAGCCAACGCACCAGCCTGTGCACACTTGATGACTTTGTTTTCAAGTTCTTTGAGTCTTCCACGAGTAGGAGCTCTCACTGCAAAGACAGCAGATGAGTGGCCCGTAATGATGTTTGGGGCCTGACCACCGTCGATGATGTGGCACTGGACGATGTCTGTTGGTAAGAGTTGTTGTCTCAGGACAGAGACGGCGTTGTACATCATCACCATGGCGTCCAGAGCGTTGATACCTTCCCAAGGAGAAGCAGCAGCGTGTGCCTCTTTACCAAAGTACTCGATCTTGAATCTCTGGTTGGCATTGGTGGCACCGTAAGAGCTTGTCTCTTCGTGCATTGGGTGAGCCATCAAAGAGACATCAACACCGTCCCAGGCACCAGCCTCGATGAGCTTGATCTTACCACCGCCACCTTCTTCTGCCGGTGTTCCAATCAGCTTGACAGTACCAGCGATACCAAACTTCGTCATGGCCTTAGCAGTGGCAATGGCAGCAGTGATACCAGAGATGGCAATGAGGTTGTGTCCACAGCCGTGCCCGATGTTTGGCAGAGCATCGTACTCCGAATTGAAGGAGATGACTGATGGGTTCTTCTCCGGGGTGTTGGTGAAGACACAGAGGAAAGCCGTGTCCAGGTTATAAGCGTGCTTGGTCACAGTCCACCCAGGCTGTTTCTCCATGTACGTGGTGAGTGCTTCGTGTGCAAACTTCTCCTGGTAGGCGGTCTCTGGGTGCTCCCAGATGGACTGTTGCAGGGCGAAGAACTCATCGTCGAGTGACTTGATCTCTGCCTGGACGTAGTTGGTGACTTCTTTGGCAATCAGTGACATTTGGAACGGTTGTTCTAAAGTCGTGCTCATATTTGAGTCGAAGAACAATCTGTGGAGATCAACCGGGTTTTATAAACGTTGGTGCATCGGACTCGGGCACGGCTCATGCAGTTAGTACCCCTGATAAGCCGGCGAGACAGATACCGATTGCCGTACTAGCTTGATGATGGAGGCCGGGAAGGGTGAAGATCTCTGAGCTATGGCCCTTTCTGGAGTACGATCTGCAGATCTAAAGGCAGGACATATAAACCAACTAGTGCCTCCTTGTTCCATCATCAAAGCTGGAAACACTTGAATCAATATGGCCCGGAGCTGAGTCCGCTTTGGGAAGACCCCCCACAACCCACAACCCGCGCGACCCACAATTGGCGATCTGGAAACATCAACGAATAGCGGATGTATACACAAGTGGCAAACATCGTCTCTAGAATTGATCTATTAGATGGTGGATCTACTGAAAGGATCCATTCTACTCGTGAGCTATAAATCACTGGATGCCTGTGCTTACTATCAGCTATTTATTTTGAACCGGGCCACTACCCTGTCACGTGACAGGAATCGGCCAAATATAGTGCATATTTCAATGCCTATTTATTAAACCTTTTCGGACTCTTCCAGTTACGATAGAAGGTTCAAAGTGTAGCCTGATGTGTCATTAGTAGAACCATGTACTCAATATCATGTCTGCAGAACCATAATACACTCAAATCTAGGAGTATAGAAAGTCGTGGCCCTACCAGTGCCCTTTCGCCCGAGGCAACACTACATTTCAAGTTTTCGAAGAAGCCATTATAGTATAGTGGTCAGTACAGTGCTTTGTGGCAGCGCAAACCCAGGTTCGATTCCAGGTAATGGCACTTCTTCAATTTTTTTGCTTCTCGAGCGCTCCCTATTCGATTCCCGCCGACGTCTTTATTGATTTTTGATTTTCCCGTTTTTGAACAGGGCGCTTAGATAGCCCACCTCGTCCTCCACCTGTGATTATGAGTCAAGTTGATTGGTGGAATTGTCTGCTTCGGGAGGACACAGAAGAAGATAGAAAAGGAGGAAACTGCAGACGAATGACTCTTCAATCTTACACTGTTGAGCATTGGAAGTTGGAACACGGAGTTTGTACTCAATTCAGCGAGGCTAAAAGAGGCTAAAATTCCGATATGCGGGGATCTCATCATCGCACAGCACAGTGGTTCATTTAAAAACAACGCATTTCGCTGGAATCTTTCCTCCTTCCACACATATCCTGTTTCAGGGCAGACACTCAACGACCGATAAAACACGAAGATGGCCTCCGCTACAGAGACATTGACTCAGCCGCAACACGCCACACTCTCGCTCAACACCAATCCTTTGGCCACAGAGAAGACGCTGCTGATCGAGGAGCTGTCCCACAAGATCCAGGCCGGCGCTGGCTCTTACAACGACTGGAGGGACGACCTGTTGCGTGATGGCTACGTTGTGGTCAAGAATGCCTTCCCTAAGGAGAACGCACTGGAGTACAGAGCCCGTATGCTCAAGTGGTTGAAACAAAATGCTCCAGAGATCGACCCAGAGGATCCATCCACCTGGCACAACGATAAGATGCCAGACCACTCGGGCCACAACGTCTTCTCAAGATACGGACTTCCCCACGAGAAGTTCTTCTGGGATTTGAGACAGGAGCCTGGCATCGTTGACATCTTCTCCAAGTTGTACGGTACAGACGAGTTGCTTGTCTCCTTTGACGCTATCAACATCTCCATGCCAGGTATGAAAGTCGGCGAGCGTCCATTGTTGAAGAAGGGCTGGCAACACATTGACCAGAGTCCTTACCGCAACGGGCTTGCTTGTGTCCAGGGCATTGCACAGTGTTCTACCTCAGGTCCTAAAGATGGCTCTCTCGTTGTGTTCAAAGGTTCTCAGAACCTGACTGAGCGTTTCTTTAACGAGGTTTATCCAAGAGATCAATGGCCAACGAAGGACTGGTGTCTCTTGACTGAAGAGCAATTACAGTGGTTTGTTGACAACGGTGCCGAGTATCACAAGGTTGAGGCCGACCCTGGTGACTTCATCTTGTGGGATTCGAGAACCATCCATTGGGGAGCTGCCCCTGAAGACGATGCTGAAAACATCAGAACGGTTGCTTATATCTGTTACACCCCGGCAGCATGGGCCTCCGAGGATCAAGTGCAGAAGAAGAAAGAGGCTTTTGAGAAATGGGGCGGTACGACACACTGGCCTCATGACAACATTGCACTGAGACTTGGTCGTGGTAAGTTGCCTAACGGTGTTGATGACGATCCACTGGACATAGGCAAACCAAGAGAGTTGCCCGAAGTCACTGATCAGTTGTTGAAACTTGCCGGTGCTTTGCCATATTGATCTTCGGTCTTCTAGGTTTCATCTATTTACTTCTTTATATCTGGTTATTTATAACTCTTATTTATGTCGGATATTCTATCCTAAAGTTTATACATTGCTAATTATGTTATACTAAGCTCTAGCCTCTTTGACTTCAACAATTGAAGTGCTCTTGTTATCGACATCACTCGCCAAAGCACTAGACTCAGAGTTGTAGAGGCTTTCTGGGATCTTGAAAGTCTTGAATTGTCTAACAGGAACACCCTGATCAAACATGTAATCGACCTCTTCGACAGTTCTTCCACTGCATTCTGGGACCCACAGCACGACGAACACCAACGACAAGACAGCGGCAACGCCATAGATGAACCCGACCTTGGACTGTAGATTAGCATACTCAGCGGTCAACAGATAGGGCAGCGAGAAAGCCACGGCAAAAATAACGGAGACTCGGATTGAGAATGAAACCAGTTGTGTCTTATCTCTAAGTCTCAGAGATGGCACTTCGGAGACCACGACATAAGTCAAGGGAGCCCAACCAAGTGCATAGCCAACGTTGAACAAGAACATACTTGTCACTATACCAATCTTCTTGCTGTAGGTCAATGTACCGACACCCACGCCACCCATTGCGAAAAGACCAACGATTTGGATCACAGAACCGACAATGACAAGGATACGACGGCCGACTTTATCGGTGATCAAAAGAGCGATGAGGACGAACCCAATAGTGACGACACTGCCGCCAATTGCCAGTTGGAAAGGATCCAACCCCAACGATTTGATGTAAACGGCACCATATTGGGACATGAAGGCCTGGCCCGTGGCTTGCTGGAAGACACCGACAAAGATACAGAAGAGGGTTCTCTTGAGGTTTGATCCTTGGAAGAGTTCTTTGTATGAGGATTTGAGAGTCTTGGAGAAGGCGATACCATCAGTCATCATGGCGAACTCTTGATCGATTTCCTCTGTGGAGGATTTGCCCTTTCTGTATTGGACAAGGCATTGTATGCGTCTGTTTCTCTCTCTTTGAGGAGCAGCCATCCAGGAGAGTCTGGGATGAAGTTGATAGCAGTGAGGACAATGACTGGGAAGGTGAACAACAACCCAATTGGGATTTTCCAGGCGGAATCATCGGTGTTATGGGCAGTAGCATTCGTCACGATGTGAATGATCAACCCACCGAAACCCAACGACAGTTGTGTACAACCAACGAAGAACCCACGAGAACGAGCCGGCACGATCTCTGTTTGGAAGTTTGGTACAGTAGTGCTCTCCATGCCGACGTAGACGTAGTTGAGGACTCTTGCTGTCAGCATCTGTTCACGGTGTTTAGAAGTTATGCCAATGACACTGGAAATGATGGAGAGACAACACATGACTCTGATGCTCCACTTACGGCCCCACCTGGAGCTGACCAGAGAGCCAAAGATGCTGCCAAAGAATAAGCCAATGTATTGCATACTGTTCAAGTAGGAGGAATTTCGTCTCAATGGCATATGTCTTAGTCACTGGGCTGTATGTTCCAAACTTTTCAACGAAGGAGTCCATGGCCTGGATGGTGGAGTACCCTTGGTTATCAAAGCCCCAGGTGAAAGGAAGACAAATCATCAATGATCAGGCAAGGGTGAGTGTCAAGTTGAACTCATCCCTGAAGGAGAGCAAGACAGGCAAGGACCAACGGCTTGTCGTGGATGTTTCCTTCTCTGGAATTTTGGGTTAAAAGCTTGGGATTTCTCGTTGTGGCTAATGGGAGGGCAGTTTGGAGATATGTCTAGAGGTTTATATACAACTAGGGGTCTCCATCCTTAGCAACGATCTGGAGGAGCGCCACAAGGACAGCCACAAGTGCCAGCCACAAGTGATAAGGCCCAAGCCACACGCCACAGTTAATTGAACGGTGTGCTTGCACCTACACCTACACAGGTGAGTTCGATCAGCAAATCTGCGCCTCAACGTCCTGAAGCAGTGCTGTGTAGCCCTCTTTTGTGCACCACACAGCGGAACTTCCAGACGCTTTGTGTAGTAGTGTCAGCACTGTATATCGCTTGTTGATGGTTGCAGCTTGTCGGACCAAAACACCACAGCCAGAGTCCGGGGAAAGGCGACGCGCTGCCGGCGGGGAGCTCAGACATCAGCCACACGCAGCAGTTTCTCCGCTCTTTTCCGTGGAGTCCCAGCGAGAGTGGAGCCGGTGTGTATATAAAGGCCTCGACAGTCGTGTGGTTAGCCACGAGCACCAACCGTCCACCAGCACACAGCAGACACAGCCATAAAGATGTCCACCACGGCGCAGACCCGCCCAACGCTCACACTCCGCAGCAACCCACTAGACACCGAGAAGACACCACACATCGAATCGCTTGGCAGTAAGCTGGAGTCCCACGCTGGCACGTTTGGCGACTGGAGAGACGGCCTGTTGCGTGATGGATACGTTGTCATCAGGGATGCGTTTCCCAAGGAGAATGCTTTGCAGTACAGACAGCGCATGCTTCATTGGCTGAAACAAGTTGCACCAGAGATCGATGTTGATGACGCTGCGACATGGCACAACGACAAGATGCCAGACCACACGGGCCATAACGTCATTCCACGATACTCTGTGTGTCATGAGAAGTGGTTTTGGGAGTTGAGACAAGAACCTGGCATCCTCGGTGCATTTGCCAAACTGTGGGAAACTGATGAACTGTTGGCCTCTTTTGACGCTATCAACATCTCATTACCCGGTGTTCAAGTTGACCAAAGACCACTGGTGAGAAGTGGATGGCAGCACGTGGATCAGAGTCCCTGGAGAAATGGACTTGTGTGTGTCCAGGGAATAGCACAGTTGTCCTCCTCAGGCCCAAAAGATGGGTCACTCATCGTTTTCAAGAACTCACATAAGTTGACTAAGAGATTCTTCCAGGAGGTCCATACAAAAGATCGGTGGGAAACCAAGGATAAAGTGGTGTTGACCAAAGCAGAACTACAATGGTTTGTTAACAATGGAGCCGAGTACCACAAAGTCGAGGCTGAACCTGGTGATTTGATTCTTTGGGACTCAAGAACCATTCATTGGGGAGAAGCACCCGAGGATGATGCCCCCGAGATTAGAACGGTGTGTTATGTCTGTTATACCCCGGCTTCATGGGCTACTGAAGATCAATTGGAAAGAAAACAAGAGGTTTTCAAAACATGGGGTGGTACTACGCATTGGCCCCATGATAACATAAGGGAATGGGACGGGAGTGCAATGTTGGCTAATGGTGTTGATCCAGATCCAATGGATACAGGTAAGCCAAGGGAGATGCCAGAGTTGAACGATACGCTGTTGAAGTTGGCAGGTATGAAGCCGTATTAAAGATCTACAAGTACTTTGTATATCATTTCATAAAAAACATCTTTTGAGATAAAACCGTCTTCTAAACTCTCTTTTTTTTGTATCTGTGAAGTCAATTGCACATGAAGCATCCAATGTGTGTATATACATCCACTGTCAAAGCGGACATCTTGTTTTTTGGGTGGTATGCTTCAATCAACTCTTCTCAGCATGTGTCAAAAGAAACAGTTTGTAATGTGTGTGTTTGTATGTGTTGGTCAGTGGGTGTGTTGGGTGAATAGAATAAGTGAATATGTGGAAGGTGTATGTGTATGTGTCATTATCATCAGTAACAAAACAGTTTACTTGGCAATGGCCTGGAGAGCCTCCAAGACCTCAACCTCGATGGCGGCGGTGGCGGCAACAGCCTCGTCAGCGGAAGAGACAAGCTTCTGGGCCTCGGCCAATTGGGTCTTGATGGTCTCTGCGGAGAAAGCAGACGGGTCAAAGGCCTCAATGGCGGTGATGGACAAAGTGGAGCCTGGCTGGACGGTAGCGAAACCACCAGAGACGAAGAACTCCTTGACGGCACCGGAGGACTCGGTGATCTGGACAACACCCGGCTTCAACTGCTCGATGATTGGCACGTGGTTGGCGAGGATACCGAACTCACCGTTCAGGCCTGGGACGTTGACCTGGGTGACGGTCTCTGAGGAGAAGATGGTCTCGTGTGGGAGGGCGAGAGAGAGCTTGAGAACGTCGGAGGCGGCGACATCGGCGTAGCCTCTCTTGGCGACGGCGGAGACCTGACGGGCAGTGGTTCTGAGGGCGTTGAGTCTGAACATTGTGTGTTTACTGGTCTTTATACAGGAGTCAAGTGTGTGGTTTGTGTGTGTTCGGGTGGCTTTTTTGCGTTGGATCGTGGATTTCTTTGGAGGTCGCGCTTGCAGGTGTTTTCATTGGGCGGCGTAAGTGGCGCGGCGGTGTTTTGCCGGTTATGCGCTGGGCGGCTAATCCAAATGTGCTGTGTTGTGTGGAGGTGTTTAATGTGGTGGCTTTATAATTGATTTAAAGGAACATAAAAGTGCACGATGAGCACCCAAATTGAGAACACAGTGGTCTCCTTCAACGTACGTGTCCTGTGCTTTTTACCGCCCTGTCTAACTCCACCGTACGGTATCACTAACAGACCATGAAGGAGGTGCTTCTCCAGACGAGCAGCGTGTTTGACGAGTTGTACAAGGACAAGAGCTCTAACCTGGTGTTACCGAACCAGCAGAGACCGACACAGAGACTCGGTGAGGCCATATCCAGCTTCAACAGCTCGCTGGATGCCTTGCTGATCCAGCTAAACGACGTGGCGCTGTTTGAGTTGAAACTGAAGCAACAGGCCCAACAGAAGAAGAAAGAGTCTGAGCAGGTGAAGAAAGAAGAGGTTGTGGTACCCGTTGTGCCAGTTTCTGCTCCACTGGAAGTCGAGGACAGTTTCAACGGCGAGTCCAACAACATCTTGGACGACATCAACGACTTCTTGTCAACGGTGCCTGATAACGGCGACATGGGAATCTCTGGTGACTTCAACGACAACATCCAACAGCTGTTGATGGAGAATGGCGGCGATTACAACAACATCAACATGGGTGACTTGGGTATTGGCGCCGCTAATGATTTTACACAGCCTCAGAATGGCAACAACGGTAGTGGCAATGGCAATGGCAATGGCAATGGACATGGTAATGGACATGGTAATGCCAATGTTAACGCCAATGGAGACATGAACTTTGACGATGACATCTTCAACGAGATTGACTCCATGTTGAACATATGATTGTATAAAGCACACTATAATGACCCGTTACGAATTAAAACTCTTTTATTAATAGAAAAAAAATATCACTTGAAGAACACCACCATGACAGTCACATTGTCGGTTGTCAGCTTCCCCAGGGCAAAATCAACAAGTGCCTTTGCAGCCAGTTTGGAGTCATTGAAGCCCCGAATCAAATCACACGCCTGTTGATCACTGACAACGTCCCACAGTCCATCACACGCAATGATCAGGAACTTGTCAGTCTCCATGTCCAACTCAACAGCCGTCGTGTAAGGGGATCCAATAACCAGCTCTTTGAAGAACTGGTCACCAAGAGAGCGCGTCACGGCAAGCATACCATTGACACGTGCCTTCATCACAACACCGCCGGCTCTTTCAATACGACGAGCCTCGTGAGAGTCAGAGGCCTTGTGGTCGTACGTGAGGCGGACTGCTTTGCCAGAGCGACATAGCACGATTCGTGTGTCTCCCACGTTGGCGGTGTAAAGCATTCGTTTGTACTTTGTAAGGTCAAGCGATGAGGTTGAGCTTGTTGTGGTTGCTTCGTTGTCTTCGGACACTGGCTTGTCTTCAGAGTCTGAAGCAGTGGTTGTGGTCGTTGTTGCTGTGGCAGCAGTAGTCTCGGTCTTGGGAGCCGTTGTGGTGCTTCCAGTAGTGGCAGTTGTGGTTGGTGTTGGTGGTTGGTCCGGTAATTCCCAACGTAGCAATGCAACAGCAGCAGTGCACCCACTGGCACCTTTAACGCTCTTCAACATCTGTGCATCTGCTTCCAAGAACGACTCGTTCAAGATGTTTCTCACGTCTTCCTCCTCACGTGCAACCAACTTCCGTTCAACGATACTGTGGAGGTATTGCCCACACCACTTAGCAGCTTGTTTCCCCGCGTGTCCGTCAAATATGGCAAAATAACCCCAATCAAGACGTTCGGCAAAGTTCTCAACGTATGTGTGCACGTCTTCCATCGTCGGTCTGTACTTAACATTGGTATTCTCCGCAACTC
The DNA here is from genome assembly GCA_030557345.1 of Petasospora maritima. Taxonomy (NCBI): domain Eukaryota; kingdom Fungi; phylum Ascomycota; class Saccharomycetes; order Phaffomycetales; family Wickerhamomycetaceae; genus Petasospora; species Petasospora maritima. The sequence goes on from JAKTOZ010000026.1 coordinate 59,304, forward strand.
CAACAGAATAACTCAAGGAGTACGTACGTTGCTGGCCCGTCATATCCGTCGACGTTGTTGAATTAGAACCGGCATTCTGCATTGCTTCAGCACCCATTTTCAATTTCCCCAAAAACCGTGTTAATGACAATCTGTTTGAACCTGATTCTTTCTTATTAACAGAGCTTTGGTGCGTTTGTGGATGTAAAGAAGTTGGAGAAAGCCCGTGTACGGCTGGCTCTTGGGCCTGTGCTGGCGAGGCTGTAGGTGGGTTCACCGTGGTGGCTTTTCTGTGGGTAAGAAGCGGAGGGAGATAAAGAGAAGGGGAAAGAAGACGTGGGTTTGGTTCTTTTCCTTACTCTAAACAGCCGAGCAATTTGTGTTCTGGTACACAGATGTAGTTGCTTTGTAGGTGCAATTCATGGAGTTGTGTCTTTCAAACAATTTGCGTAGGCGCGGCTGGAGTTAAGAAGTCCCGCGTTCCCCAATTCGGGCACCGGGCACCGATATAAATTCTACTGTGCTATTTATTCTACTACAATTATAGCAACAAACACGACATCCATATCACAAGTACAAACCTTCCAACGACTCATCGACCTTGGTCTTCATCACGTTGTCCTTAGCCTTGACGAAATCAGAGTTCGTCACTTGCATTCTTCTCTCTCTCAAGGCAATAAGACCAGCTTCTGTAGTAATGGCTTTAACCTCGGCACCAGATAGCTCATCTTTAGCAGAGATGATGTTATCCACATCGATATCCTCGGACAATGTCATCTTCTTGGTATGGATTTCAAAGATCTTCTTCAAATTCTCAGAGTCTGGTGGTGGGAAATGAATCTTACGATCAATACGACCTGGTCTAATCAAAGCTGGGTCCAATGATTCAATGGCATTTGTGGCCATGATAACCTTAATATCACCACGATCATCAAATCCATCCAATTGATTCAACAATTCTAACATCGTACGTTGGATTTCCTTCTCACCAGAAGATTGTGAATCGTATCTCTTTGTACCAACAGCATCAATCTCATCAATGAAAACAATGGATGGGGCATTGTCAGCGGCAAGTTTGAAAAGGGATCTGACAAGTTTTGGACCTTCACCAGCATACTTCTGAATCAATTCAGAACCAACCATTCTGATAAAAGTGGCAGATGTAGAGTTAGCAACAGCTTTGGCCAATAACGTCTTACCAGTACCAGGGGCACCGTATAAGATGACACCTTTTGGTGGTTGAATACCCATCTCACTGTACAACTCTGGGTGTGTTAATGGTAATTCAACAGCTTCTTTAACTTCTTTGATTTGTGATTCCAAACCACCAATATCGGCATAAGTTTCATTTGGTGCCACGGCAACCTTCATGACACTTACCAATGGATCAGCATCATCATCCAAAACACCAACAACGGAGACAGACTTGTTATGAAGCAACACGGAGCAACCAGGCTCCAAGAGTTCCTTATCAACAAATGACAAGATGGAAACGTAGTACTCAGGACCGGAGCTTGAACTGACAATAGCGTGATCGTCATCAATGATCTCTTCCAACGTACCAACGGTCATTGGTGTGCCTCTGAGCTCTTCAACTTTCTCTCTCTCCTCGTTCTGCTTCTTCTCAAATGGCTTCAAGTTCTCCATAGAGGCAACGTACTCCTGCTCCAAGAGTAAATGGTCGTGGATACGCTGTGTCTTGAGCAATTTGAGCTTGGAACGGTTACGTGGGAAGACATCCGGCAGCTTCTCCGCGGTGGAAGGGCCTCCTTTCCGCTTCTTACGGCCAATCTTCGTCTGCACCGGAGGCTCGTACTTGGCTTTCTTCGACTTGTCTTTCTTCTTTGGTGGACCGCCACCTGGGAAGCCTGAAGGATTCTGACCCTTTTTGGATGATTAGTTAGTATTTGAGCTCCGAAATTCTTCCCGCCGTGGGAAACCGGCTGTGATGACCACAATTTTATCATTGAGAACTCACCATATTTGCTGTGTAGTGTGCGTTCTTAGTGTTCTTCCCGTGTGTGTTGTTGTCCAAGTTGAGTGGCGTTGGGGAGCCCTTTTTGGAGAAGGTGGTGATAATTCGCGAAACCTGGTACGGGGCGCACCACTATAAACTCTGGTTCTATAAAGTGATCTAGTACTACTGGCTTAATCAAAACATGCAATCGTCACTTTCATAATGTTATGCTAAAGTTGTTCATCGTTGGCCCGTCGTGGAGTTTCTTCTTCGGGAACTTCTTCGCCTTCTTGTGGCCAACCCACCTGAGCACCAGGTACACGAGCTTCTTAGCCTCATGGTAATGTGTCATTTTGAAGCCAAGCGACTCTGAGATCTTGTTGAAGTGGTCCTTGTCACAGTACCTTGAATTATTCAAGCAGCTGAGTGGCAACACCAAGAAAACCATGCCCACCTCGCTCTTCTTATCCAAGAACTCTTCAAATCGGCTCATCATGGCACCACGGCCTTCTGGTGTGGGGACAAAGTTGAGAACCAACGAACAAGAGATCAAGTCGAACTTCTCTTCTGTAGAAGAAGGTATCGAACGCTCCATAAAGTCCTGCTTCTGGATGCCCGGCTCATTCGAGTTCAAATCAATGCCTGTTGTGTGTGCGTACTTACTTATGACGTTCTTGGTAGACAGACATCCAATCTCGAGAGCTGTCATCTTCCCCTTCAGCTCTGTCAGTTCTGGGACGTTATCAAACAACCATTTAGACGAATCAGAGCCTCTCTTCGTCTCTTGTCCATCCAAAGAGGCAATCTGGTACTTGGCCAGCCCGCCACTCTCCACAACTTCATACTCGATCTTCCTCAGCATTTGGTACATCTTCTGGACGTCTGTTTCGCTACTGGCACTCAAGAGTTCTTTCTCAGTGGGGGTCTCTGTTCCCTTTGGCTGTTTGTTGAACTCATGGATGGTGGACTCGTTGACCTCCACACCAAGCTTCTCACTCAGCTTCCTGTATATAACGTCCCTCTTGTTGATGAGCAGATGGTACCTGCGGATGATCTTCCGCGTGTGTTGCGGCTTGATGGATGGCTTTGTGTACGTTTTGCCCGTGATGGACCTGGACTTCTTGAGGAACCGGGAGCCCTTCATTTTGTGGTGTTTGTGGTGTTTTATGAGTGTTGATGGTAGTGTTTGTGTGTAAAGGGTACAATTTTCTTACCGCGATGAGCAGACAAAAAAAAATTTAGAGGCACATACGACTTGGTAACACATTCATATCTGCAAAAGACCTCCACTTGCACACTGAAATGGTCGAGAAGAACGTCAAGAAGCTCATTCACGAGCGTAAGAAAGCCGCTTTGAAAGGCCGTGTTGAGAAACCTGCAACAAAGGGCCAGAAGAAGGCCGTGAAAAAGACACCACAGACAAAGAAGGCTACTTCACAACTTGTTGAAGCTGGTGGATTACAATGGAAGTCTGTCGAAATCCCTGACACTTTGGACGATTTCGGTGGATTCTATGGGCTAGAAGAGATTGACGGTGTTGGTGTTGAGTACATCAATGGTAAGCCGCAGTTTGTCGTTAAGGACGAGAAGAAGCTGGCCCATGACGAGGAGGATGAGGAAAAGGATGAAGAGATGAAGGACGGTGAGGAAGAGGACGAATCCACTGAGACTCCCGAACAAGACGAGCAAGAGGGTGAAGATGAAAATGATGAAGAAGAAGAGCCAAAGCCAAAGCAGAAACAAACCAAGAAGAAGTCCAAAAAAGTCGAGGCAGAAGAGAAGATCTTAAAGGACAACATCTCCACTGGTGTTCTTGACTTTTCCAACATTGAACTTCCAGAAGACGATGCAGACTTGCCTGAATGGTCAGATGTCAGCTTGTCCCCATACACATTACAAGGTCTTTCCAATTTGAACTTCACCAAACCAACGCCTATCCAAAAGAAGACAATCCCATTGTGTATGGAAGGTGAAGATATCATTGGTAAAGCCTCTACTGGTTCTGGTAAGACATTGGCTTATGGAATCCCAATCTTGGAGAAACTCGTTGCGGATCCAGAGACCAAGTCACCAGCTGGTGTCATCTTCACACCAACAAGAGAGTTGGCCCATCAGGTTGTTGATCATTTGAACAAGATGTCCAAGTATTTCCCATTCACACAGAGTTCCATTTTGTCTTTGACAGGTGGTCTCTCTATCCAGAAACAGGAGAGACTGTTGAGATACGCGGGATCGGGTCAGATTGTCGTTGCTACACCTGGTAGATTCCTTGAATTGGTTCAAAAGAATAAGGACTTGGCTAAGAGATTTGGTGATTTGGAGATCCTCGTGTTGGATGAAGCCGATAGATTGCTTCAAGATGGTCATTTCGATGAGTTTGAACAGATCTTGAAGGTCTTGACAGCTGCTAGAACCAAACAGGGAAGATGGCAAACGTTGATTTTCTCTGCTACTTTTGCAAGAGAGTTGTTCTCCAAGTTGACCAACAAGACATACAGACCAAACGCTAAGAAAGAGGAGACTCCAGAAGAAGAGAACAAAGAGGTTATCAAGCTCTTGCACGAAAAGCTCCGTTTCAAGTCCAAACCACAGTTCATTGACCTCAATCCACACGGTAAGTTATCTGCTGATATCACCGAGGCACTTGTTGAGTGTTTGCCAGCAGAGAGAGATTTGTTCCTTTACTACTTCCTTTTGATGTTCCCAGGAACGACATTGGTCTTCACCAACGCCATTGACTCTGTCAAGAGACTCGTACCATTCCTGAACTCTTTGAAGATTGAGACATTTGCCATTCACTCGAACATGATCCAGAAACAACGTCTCAAATCCATTGAACGTTTCAAAGAGGCTGCCGTTAAGAACCTCGGTGGTAACAAGTCCACTGTGCTCATCGCTTCTGATGTCGCTGCTAGAGGTTTGGACATCCAGGGAATTGAGCACGTTGTTCACTACCATTTACCAAGATCTGCTGATATCTACATCCACAGATCTGGTAGAACGGCAAGAAGTGGTAACGAGGGTGTCTCCGTGATGATCTGTTCTCCACAAGAGGCAGCTGGTCCTTTGAGAAACTTGCGTAAGGCATTGTCGAGTGATAAGGCCAAGTTCAGAGGTAAAGCTACCAAGAAGTGGACTAAAGACGTTCAGAGATTGCCAGTTGAGACTGATATCCTGTCACAGTTGAGAGAAAGAGCCACGTTGGCTGGTGAATTGGCCGATAATGAGATCAGTACCAAGTCTCTGAGTAAAGAAGACACTTGGATGAAGCAGGCTGCTGATGACTTGGGTATTGATATCAGTGACAACGAGGACCGTGTGGATCTTTTCCTGCAGAAGAACCGTAACAAGAAGGAGAACAAGCAGCTGGACAAACAGGATGCCGCTAATAAGAAGTGGCAGTTGAACCAGTTGCTCCAGAGATCAGTGAGGAAAGACCTTAGAAGAAGTTACTTGACTGGTGGTCTCCAGAACTTGGCTGACTCCATTATCAAAGGTGTTGGTCATGGAAGTATCATTGGACACGACAAGACCAATGCTTTGGAACAGTTGAGAACTAAGGGTAAGAAGGTGGCTGCTAAAGAGGCTGCTAAGGCCGCTGCTAAGGCTGCTGAAGACGAAGAGTTGGCCAAGGAGGGTATTAAGTCGTAAGCTACATCTGATTAATCGCATATTCACATTAGTTCATTAGTGTTGTAGTTCATATCATCAGCTCAGTCTCAAATCCGCAAGCATCGCGTCCAACTCCTCTTCTTCCCTGCGTAGCATCTCCTCCAGTTCTCGCTGGTACGGGTCCTCGTCCTCCTCTGACAGCGGGTCAACGTCCCGTGCCACCATCTGAGCCTCCTGTTGCAGTCTCTGCTTGTCCTCCTTCTCGTCCTGCAGCAGCACAAACCTGGCCATCTCCTCGGACCCGCCCCTCCGCTGTATCTGTGCCCTGTCCCGCCTGCTGTCCCTGTCCCTCTTGTGGAAGGGCGTGTAGGTACGCGTACGTAGCGTGTACTTCTCCCCCAACGAGCGTGACTGGACGGGGCTCTCCCTCTGTAACTTACGCACCGGGGACGACATCGGCTGCTTCATCGCCGTGGCCCTCTCCTGCGACCGTCTGTTCATCTTCTCGAGCAGGTCGGCGCCCGTCGTGTCGTCGTCCGAGGAGTCTGGAGAGAAGCGGTGTCGGGGCTGGCTGTGGGGCCTCGAGTGGCCGTGTGGCGGGGTCAGCTTGTTCCTGAGCGGCGAGAGGACCATCTGATGCGGGTGCAGTGCCGGGTTGTGTGTGTGGTGTTTGTCCATGTTTGGTGTTTGTTTGTTGTGTGTTGTGTGTTGTTTGGTGTTTGGTGTTGTTGGTGTTTGCTTTTCACGCGGTTGTACAACCATGTGCTTGGACCATGGTGACGGGGATTGTACACACACAGTAATCGACTAAAGGACTGGCTCTACGGTTCACCTCTCCAATACATATACAATCTACACTGCTTGATCCCCAAAAGAGAAAACGAATCGTATTGAAGCCAGAGAGCAAGAGCAAGAGTCCATCAGTTGCCCCCTTTACACCCTTGAGAGGTCTAAAGAAGGTGTACCAACGAGACTCGTAAGCCATTGACCTCAGCGGAAGATATCAGCTAGTATGGGACACCGAGGCACAACTGAATAATCTTCTGTGACGTTGTTGGTCCATTGGTCTAGTAATCATCCCACAGTTACCCCATGCGTGATGCGTACGATGTGGTATAGAAGCAACAAAAAGATCACATGCAGTCGATTGGGCACATACACCTGCAATGCTTAAATCGTCGTTAATTGACAAGAAATACTACCGCTTGAGAGAAATCGAGATATGCTGAAAGGTCAAAGGATACACTAGAACATGGTGTAAGTATGAATTCGCCAATATTATTTGTGCTAAACAAAATTCCATTCGCTATTGACACGCCAAATCTGTGTCGCAGCTTATATAATGATGATCTACTTCTGATTTCTTATACATATGTGTGTGGTTCTCATAAATATATACATACAACTCGTTAAATACTCATCAAATCTCGTTCTCATATCCTCTCTTCGTGCAAAATCTCTTCTATGCCGGTACATCAAAACAAGCTTCCTGGTCCTTTAATCATCTCATCAATGGCATTCAAAGCATCCATATCAATCTCTGGCAGAGTGAAGTTTGTGAAATCAAAGTCCATCTTGTTCTTATCAATCCAATCACAGCCAGTATCACTCTGTGGACTCATTGGTTCCTCATTGGTTGATTCTGGATCCGTTGATCTCGCTGATGGGATGTTATATGACATTCTCATAGAAATTGAATCATCAACACCCATAGAAGCTGCTGATGCTGAAGACCCAGTTGATGACCGTTCCACTCCTAATGAGAATGAAGCTGGTGACCTCGAAACATTAGAAGCCGGACCAGAATTATCAGTGTATTGCTGGAAGTTCTTGGCAATCTTTGTGTGCAACGAAGGTAAAAGCTTAGCCACAGTCTCCATCAAATAACTGGCAATCTTGGAACTGAGATAGAAATGAGTAGAGATCTGATAAATACCAGAAAGTTCCAACTTCATGTACTCCTCATAGATGTTCAAATCACTTGGATTGTGTTGTGGTTGGACTTCATTGGTTTGTGAGATTTGGGTTGACCACAAATAGGCAGAAAGATGAACAAGTCCGGCAAACGCCAAAGAACAAGCACTCAATGGAGTTCTCTTTAAGATATCAACAGGATTAGTATCAATCAAGGTCTTGGTGATAGAGTTAGCAGCATCAATGGTCTTTCTTGTTTCAATAATCTTTCTGGAATTGATCATATCTTTCTCACTAGGCAAATCTTCACAATTATCATCGTTCTTGTTCAATTTATCACCCAGGAACTCAACACATTTCAAGTTTCTTGGAACATCAGATCTCCAAAGGAACGACAAAGGTCTGTGAGTGAAGATCTTGGCATAGTTCAACATGATGATACCTTGTTGAATACCTTCATTGACAACACCGTTCTCATCAATCAAGTAAGGAATCTTGTAGAAATCTGGGTTGGAGAATTTCAACTCCCAGTTCGACAAAGAAGCAGTGAGCTTGGTATACTGTTGACCAATAGACATGTTGGAGAATATGTAATTGTTGAGTCTGACGGATTCATCAACCAATTTAGAAGTGGATGATCTTGTTTCATAATCAAACTCTCTCTTTGATGGCACTGATGGGAAATGAACAAAGCATTTAGACTGAGCAAGTGTAGACAATGTCTTACCATCAGCACAACCAATGATGATATCCAAGAAGAAAACCTCCCAAAAGCAACGTCTGGCACAATCTCTTAAAGTGAAATCGGTCAAGTTTCTCACTCTTTTAGTGTTGAAGAAATTCATGTTGATCTCATCTGTAGCAGATCCTGATGGTGTCATACCAGCATTGGTCATACCATTTGATTGGGTGGTGCCCTTGTAGTAGTTCCCATTGATATCAAGACCATCAAATGTATCAACATCCAAATTGCAAATATCCAAGGAGAACGCAAGTTCAATGGCTTCTTTTCTGAGTGTTGAACTAAGGTCATGCAATGCAGAAATATGACAAACCAGTGATAACAAGATCAGCGCTTGCAGAGAAACAACATCTTTTGTAGAATGATGAATGTAGTCAGAGATCTCAGCAGCAGAATCAAACACCGCACTGATGTTCTTGGAATACATCGAAGTGCTGTAACCGTCACCAATGATCTTCATGACACCGAGAAGCTCTTTTGGATTACCTGTGGAAGCGAGGAAGCCATAGATCTCATTCAGTGGTGGAAGGATGGGATGGGAGTTGTGGAACTTCGAATAGTAGTTGTGGACGATAGCAGCGACGTTGAACGGCTGTGTCAAGATTTTCTGTGATGACTGGGACGTGCCTTGATGCAGATCAAGGTCTATACTGGTCCTGGAGTGGCTGTCTTTAGTGCAAGGCAACAGTGTCAGAGATCCGTTATCCAAGAATCTGCACGATGATTTGTCATGGCCGTTGGGACATGAGCCTGCTTTACCGTCGGAAGTGGCACAAGGCAAGTTGAACATCTCGATATCTCCTGGGTGTGGACGGGAGGCCGCAAGTTGCTGCTGCTTCTTCCTTCTCATATAGGCAGTCTCGACCTGCTTCTCGCCTCTTTTTCTGGAGCCACCTCTGTTACTCTTCACGTAGGAGCACTCCTTATCTGCCTGCGAGCACCTGACACACTTGGGCAGCGTACCATCACATTTGAGGTGACGTTGGCGGCACTGGAGACACGCACGGGAAACGTGTTTGCCAGCCTTCTTTCTGGAATCCATGGCCCCAAACGTTGGCAGCTCATCGGGCATGTTCATGGCGCCAGGTCTGGAGATGTTTCGATAGGGCGCTGGGGATGCCGCCCGTGGAACACTTCGGAGTGGTTGAACTGTGGTGTTTGTTGATGGAAGGATCGAGCCAAAATGCTGATAACGGGAGAAGACTTGGGGGTCTGCTAGCGCTTGTGGACTGGCGACTTTCAGCAAGGATGGACCTTTGAGGGTCTGTGTATCTTAAGAGCAAGGGCCTTTCACCAATAAGGCAATGACTCAGTGGTTCCCCTATTCGAAGAGAAAGTTGACAAGAGTGATGGAGCCCGATGTTATTATGGAATTTCAAACCCCGAGATACCTGGTACGGGACACACGCTCGGGTCCATAGGAAGATAAAAAAGGAAAATTCTTCCCCGCCAGGACTCGAACCTGGAATCTTCTGGTTTCAGAAGTAACTACTTAAATCGTAGCCAGACGCCGTGACCATTGGGCCACGAGGAACAGAATTCGCGAGAAAAAGGCGTCAGCAAAACTGGTCAGGTAGTAACTCAAGTCACGTGACCGCGAAAATTACCCTTTACAGAACCCTTCCCCTCTTTTATTTCCGCATCGGGTGTACCCCTCACCATTTGTGGGCCAGGCTCTCAACAATCTCGTTTAGCAAAGAGGAGAAGGGCGATGTGAACCACGAGACTCAACAGCGCCACAAACGAGATGAGGGGATGAGGTTGCGGCTTGCGATATAAAAAGACACACAGATCCCACCAGATTCACGAACAATAGTACAATTGATAGCACACACCACAGCCTACCACACCCTCCAGTGCCTACACTTCACAGCCTACGCTGCCGCTCTGCTCTGCTCCCGTCTCTTATCGCGTCGCGTCCCTCCATCACCGACCACCAGATCCAACACCAACACACACACACACAATCATGATGTTGCACATGAACAAGTTCATCTCGAACACGATCCACGTCATCAACCCAGAGGTGGGATCGCTCTGTGACTCGCCTCTCCCTGCCACGAGCTCGCCCTTTGAGGTGCCTCTGATGCCTGGCCTCTCCGATCTGACTGTTGAGCGCAGAGAGTACAGAGACTACACACAGACGGCCCTTCACAACACACAGAAGAAGGACCAGTCGTGGTTGTTGATGATGATCAACGACGCCTGAACAAGTGTCTTCTACACACAACACAACATACAACTCAGTTCATTTGGTGGGCTCCTTCCGCCGTGTCATCCGGCGCGCCTATTCACCACCTCACAGGAATCCCATAGAGGGCTGCTTACACTTGCTGGCCATTGATTTTTAATACTGCCGTTTCTGGTTTCTGGTTTTTTAATTTACATTGTTTGACGGGCACTGGTTGCTCTTCCGCTTTTTCCGTCGTTGATACTACTCTCTTTCCTGTAGCAATTGTAGTGGTTCTGGATCTGAATGGATCCGTGCGGCTGTCTTTGTGTCAAGCCCGCGTACGTCCCGCCACAGCACGAGGGAGCGATAACACACACAATCCACACAGGCCAGAGACACGGGGACCCGATAAGGTCTCAGTGAGCACAGTACACCATTGACTACACAGGATGACAAACACTCGTACCACCCTCAGCTCCCCCAATCCCGCCCACACCACGCAATTCCTCCCAGAGTCTTACCCTGGAGGCATCAGAGCAAGCCGTACCGCCGTCTTCAAGCAACAGATCGTCCAGAGAAGGGACAACCGCATCAACAAGATCAAAGACTGGTGGAGTGAGGTCAACAGATTGCCTCGTATCTCAACTGCCTTGCCGCCCTATGTCAGCATGGACTTTGTTAACCTGTTGGCTCTGAAGAGTGAGCTGCTCGACAAGGAGTACTACGATGGAGTCATGGCATCAAGGGTTGCAGATTTCTTTGGCCTGTTCGGGGGCGTGAGCCTCATCATCCTGATCCTGATTTGGGATCTCAACGTTGCCACCCTCGTCAGTGCTTGTGTTACACTTGCCATGTTTCAACTGATGCACATAAGCCCAAGTGCCCTTGGTGTTACTTTCGTGTCTTTCATCCAAACTCAAGTTCTTATGGTCATTCTTCTGAGAGTCAGCAGCATCCGTTATGAAGAATTGAGAGAGAAATATGGAGATCTTAACACGGCCACTAAGAGTAAGTTGTTGAATGGAGAGTATGAAACTGTCATGTTGCTTTCGGACTTCCTTCCATGGGGATCCCTCATGTTATGCATGCTCTTCCTTATTTTGATTCTTCTGAGAAGGTTCTCAAAGAAACGACAAGTTGTCTCTACTTTGCACATGATTATGCGAGACCTTGATACCAACTACAAGACTATCTGGCACAGATCCCGCTCTAATGAGGCTGCTCAGAGCTCTCCACCTTCTTACAGCTCCGATGACGATGAGGGAGACCAGGAACAAACTCGTGTCTGATACATACAGGGGCTCGAATTGGTAAAACCCTGGACTACATCTATCAGTTCAACTCTTCTCACATCCAACGTTTACACGTAGAATTCTGTAATCATGGCGGTATCCTGATCATGGTTGTACCGTTGTGCCCGCCCTCTGGCCTCCACATTTGGAAATGCGGAATCCCAGATCCGCTTTTGTGTCATAACAAAAACACAACAAGCTGCGCCCTCGCCTTTTCCTTTCTCCAATAGCGGGCGGCTAATTACTATTTATATCAGGATCTGCTCCCATTTACCTTCTAGTCCACACATTGGCTTTGGGGAATACGCCACAGATAACCACACACAAACACACTCGAAATGATCAACCCATACGTTCCCACTGTGACCAGCTGCAAGCCAGAGAACTTTGACATCGAGGCCTTGAAGAGCCGCTTGGATCCTGTTGCCGGTGAGGACCCATCTGCTGAGAACGTGCTTGCCATGAAGTTGTTGCGTGGTGACTTCACCGTTGAGAACATCTCCTTCCTGTGGTACAAGGTCCAGAAGAGGGTCACTTTCTGGTATCTCGTCTTTTTGATCCTTTGCATTGAGTGCTTGATGTGTGATAGCATCACAAACGCTTGTACGGTGACCATTTTCTTGCAGAACTTTGTCTTCATGAACTCAATGTTGGTCTCAGACAACATGGACCAGGCCTTTATCTCCAACTTCACAGCAACTCTCCTTTCCTCTGTCAACATCTACACCCTCCTCAAAGGCAAGGCCCAGATCAAAGAGTCTCTTGCCATGTATTCCACCACTCTCTCGGCGGATGATATCAGTTGTTTGGAGAAGGAATTGGGTGTGATCACCACCCTTGTTGTCATCCGTGTTATTGGTCTTGTTGTCCTTATGTTGGAAGCTATCGTGATGATCGTGTTTGAGTGCTCAAACGGAAAAAGATTCTACGTTCACTTGAGTTTCAAGCACATGATTGAGAACCAGAAGCACAAGTCAAATGATATCGTGCTCTTCAACATTATTCCTTTCCCAAGCTCTCCAGATGATCTTGGTGAGAAGGCGCAGACTGATTCTCTACCAAGTTACCACGACATTCAACCAAGCCAAATCTGCTATCAAATGACTGGGTTGAAGAGAACAGATGGTCTTGACCCTGACACCTTGGTCTGAAGCAACACCACCATCATATATCCCCTGATTGCCCTTGTACAATTTCAAATCTTGATGAGCTTCTTTCTCTCTGTCTAGTTGTAGTGCGAGCTCTCTTGTATAGACGTCCACGCCATGACTGCCTTCTACTCTTTATCTGTAGGTGGGGTGCCGCGTGCGGAGTCGAGATCTCGGATGTCAGCTTCCGCTTTTGTGGCAAAGCTAATTTGATCATGGAGCTAAATTGTGGGCAAAGGAACGGCAGAAGGCTATTACTATTGAGAGGTGGAGATGCTGTTCCCGGATCAGAGAGCACCACCCATTCAACACCATGACTTCTCCTCTCACTTCTTCAAGCTCGCCAGACGCCACAGGCGGAGACACTCAGAACACAGAGGGTCCAGCTGTTTCCTCATCACACCCACACGCCTTTACCAGTGACTGCCAGTTTGCCAACATTGGCGCTACTCCTTGTCCACTTGTTGCAGCAAGAAGGGGTACTCAAGAACAAGGGCTCCATGTGATGTCCGATGTGAGCTTAATGAAGGCTTGCCGCACTCTCCATCGTGAATTGGATCAGATTTGCATGCCGTCCCTTACAAGCTTCAGGAGAGACGTCACAGGATGGTCAAATTTGGCGGCAGTTGTCTGGCTCATGTTCTTTGGGTACGGTTTTGACTTAGATGCTGCGTCTACGGCAAACACGGTCCTCTACTTGTTCGTGTATGCTCTCGGAGACCAGCTTGTGGTGGCTCCACTGGTTTGTCCTTTTGTGTTCCAAGCGGGTTGTGTTTTCTTCTTTTGTGTGACAGTTGGTGTTCTCCACGACAGCTGGTGCCTTGTGTCACTGGCATTCAAAATACTCACAGAAGACCCTCCTTCTCTTGAGGACTGGCTCGTGAGTGTCATCTCTAGAAGTGTTGACCTGTTGTACCAGTTGTTCTTGGCTTATCACTTGGTTCACCGACTCTCTGGGCCTTACATCAGAGCTTCCATCATCTTCTATCACAAAAAGTCGACTTTCCAGGGCTTGGACGAGTTGTGCCAGCACGTTGAGAAGCACCATCCCGATGTTTGGCTGTTATCGGAGGTGCCAGAGTCAGTTGACGAGTTCAGCTACGAATTGGATCCGAGCACTTGGTTGGCAATGGGAAGAGAGGGTTCCGACTCACCCTTGCCACCGTTGCCATCTGACTTTGCCTACCAGTACCAGCAGCAGATGGTTTGATGTTTGATATGCCCGAGAAGAGAATGCATGTACATAAGGCTGTCAGAACCTGTTCGTAGTTCGTAGTTCGTAGTTCGTAGTTTAGATCTTGGATCATCGTGTTTTTATGTATGTGGAGCCACGGCCCAGGACCGTAGATAGCGGCAAGCGCCGGATCGGGAAGTAAAACCGAGCCCCCTGATAAGTGACGACTAGCACGAGTCTCGGGCTCGAGAAGCGAAAGTGAGGCGGAAACTGTGTGGAGGTGGAAGTTTAGTGGGCCGTTGGTGTTGTTGTTTTGTGCCAAGTCGGGATGTTTTAGTGGACATTTGTACTATTAAACACCGGGCCGTCACTTTCTTCTTCCCCAGTGCTGTCAGTGTGACCTGTCTTTCTTGAAGTTGGTATATGTGCGGCGCTGTAGAACGGGGTTATCAAGCGCGTGGAGGCGTGGAGCAGTGGAGCAGTGGAGCCCCCGATTATAAATAGGGCCGACGTGCCCACCGCCGCCTCTTCTATACCTCCGTTTTAGACCCTGCTAACCACAAATCACCGCAACAATGGACTTTTTGTACCCTAAGAGCAAGACCTACGAGCCAGCCTTCGAGGCCGCCGTGGCTGGCAGATCCAAGAACCGCAAGTTCGCCACTTTCATCGACCTCAACCTCCCACCTGGCATCGAGAAGCACCCTAACCCGATCCCTCTCGGTGGTGGTTGTCCAGACGAGGGTTTCTTCCCTGTCGAGTCCATCCACCTCAACCTCGTCGATGAGCCTTTCCAACATCTCGACTACGAGAACCGTGCCCCAGGCACAAACGACCTCGACGTCAACCTCAAAGAGCAGATCCACAAGATCAACGAGGAGAACACCGTGCACACCTATCGTTACCCACTTAACCCTGACGAGGTCTCTATCCACCAGGGCTTCCAGTACTCAGGTCCTAACGGGTTTGCCCCATTGGTGAAGTTCTCCAAGGAGCTTGTCACCACTCTCCACAAGCCAGCTTACGATGACTACGAATGTCTTATGACAAACGGTTCTGGTGACTCTTTGTTCAAGATCTGCGACTTGTTCTGTGAAGATGGTGGCTCCATCCTCGTCGAAGAGTTCACATTCACTGTCTTCAACACAACTGCCGCCAACTACAACTGTGAGACCGTTCCTGTCAAGTTGAACATCAGAGAAGGTGAAGAGCCAGGTATCGATACCGAGTACTTGGATGACCTGCTTACAAACTGGTCCACTGGTCCACACAAGCACTTGAAGAGACCAACTGCATTGTACACCATTCCAACTGGTCAGAACCCAACTGGTTTGACACAATCTCTCTCATTGAGAAAGAAGGTCTATGCATTGGCTGAGAAGCACAACTTTGTCATCATCGAGGATGATCCATACGGTTACTTGGTTCTTCCAAAGTACGGTACTGAGAACATTTATGAGTCCCCTGACTTCAAGGTTGAACAGTACGCCAAGTCCCTTACCCCATCATACTTGACCATTGACACCTCTGGTAGAGTGTTGAGATTGGACACTTATTCCAAGTTGTTCTCTCCTGGTCTTAGATTGGCCTTTGTCACCATGAACCCATACTTTGCCCTCAAGATGTTAACACACACATGTGTCACTACAAGAGCCCCATCTGGTGTCTCTCAGATTGTCCTCAACAACGTCATCCAACAATGGGGTGGTGTTGATGGTTGGTTGAAGTGGTCCGCTAAGGTCGCCAAGCACTACACCATCAGACGTGACGTCTTCCTCAATGAGCTTTACGCATCTGAGAGTAACAAAAACGGACAGTTGTCCGTTGTTGAGCCAGATGCTGGTATGTTCCTCATCGTCTACCTGAACATCGAGAGTAAGGTCAAGAACCCAGAGGACTATGAGAAGATCCTGACCCAGGCTAAGTACAAGTACATAAAGTATGGTGCCGATGTTGTCTTCGGTAACAGAATGTGTACTGATCTCTCTGCAAGCACAACTGCTGCCAAGTCCCACTTCATCAGACTCACCATTGCCGCCGCTCACACCAACGAGGTGTTGAAGGAAGGTGTCAAGAGATTCTGTGAAGGTACCAATGAGTTCTTCGAAGAGTTGAACGCCGGTAAGTACGACGACTTGTTGACCTCTGTTTGATGCTGGCCCATCAATATAGCATTAGATCGATTTAAAAAAAAATACATGTACAGCACACTTCAAACCATGGTGTAGAATACCAATCGCTATCGCATGTGGCATCTCGAATGTGTCAAATCTGTCAAAGTCTGGCAGTGGCACAAACTCCGCTTTCCATAGCGCCGCTGCCCTAAGTATGTATCACGTGACAAGGCTCAAAGCCCTAACTTTCAAACAGTCACAGCGCGAAGACCCACTCTTTTTCAGCCCTTTTGGCTGTGGCCGCTATCTGAGAATTCGCGAAAGCTGGCCCTGGTTTCGCGAATCTGGCGGCTCTGGCCCACTGGCGGCGCGCACGGTTGGGCGCTGTTGTGAAAAAGTTCATTAGTTCAAGGTGACGTTGTACAGCCACAAGACATTTAGAGGTTTCTAACCAACAAAGCAGTAAGTGGAGTAATGGAGGGATACATCAGATCACTGGATTGACCACACACGTTATCACAACCACAACCGTTGTTGAATCACAAAATTCCAACCACTATGTCACAAGCTATCAAGAAGAGGAGAACATGTCAACCTTGAAATCGTTCTCACACGAAGGGCGCCCATACAAAGCCTCAATCAACGCCTCTCAAGTAAACTTTTCATCTCATGAAATATCAGAAACGACTCACGCAAGACCTACGTGTCATTCACAGACGAACCGCCCAAATCTTCAAAGTGTCAATATCCAGTGTGTACCTGTGACCCTACGGTATTCAATACCGCTATTCCCAAAGTACCAGGAGACTAACAATACCCTTTCTAGAAATGTCCAAGTCTAAGAACCATACCGCTCACAACCAGACCAGAAAGGCCCACCGTAACGGTATCAAGAAGCCACAGACCCACAAGTACCCATCCTTGAAGGGTGTTGACGCTAAGTTCCGTCGTAACCACAAGTACGCTCTCCACGGTACCGCTAAGGCCTTGGCTGCTGCTCGTGCTGAGAAGAAGTAAATGTCTTCCCAACACACAAAACACAAAATCTTTTTGAACTCTGTATGATGAATTGATGCTAAAACAGATGAACTTCTTTTTTTTTGGTTGTATAACCATTCACACCTTGGATGTTGACACAATCATACACCACGGCTTTTGATGTTGGTTCAGACTGATAAGGTTATTTGTATATCATATAATGGTTTGAGGAATTACGTATAACTTTGATAGTAGGATTGCTTAATTAGAATCAAAGACTAGCCTATAAGAGATCTTTGCGATCGCACTTCGCGGCTCGGACTTTCGGTTTGTTTACATTTCGTTGGTTTTGTGTCACCATCCACCCGTCAAGCGTTTATAAAATCGAGCCACCCCGCCCACAGAACCATGTGGTGCAACTCCCCTTCCGCTGTGAGCAATCAACCACACGTCCAAGACTCATACTTTCGCCATGTCCGCCGACTCCCCAGAGAACCAAGAGTCCCCAGAGGACCAGTCCACCGCTGTCTCTCCAATCCATGAGGAGACTGCCCCACTTGCCAGCGTCACCGATGAAGTCGCCCAGGACACAGCCACTACCGGCCCAGAAGAAGCAGTCACTGAAACAGATCCATCCCCATCCCCTCAGCCAAACGGAGGCTCCAACCGTGTCTACATCAACAACGTCAGCTACCACACAACGGAGAGTGATCTCTACGACTTCGTCAAGGACTTCGATGTTGTCTCCGTCTTGATCCCAAGCCACACCATCAGAGGCTTCAAGAGTCTCAAGCAGAAGTCATTGGGTATTGCCTATGTCGATTTCTCCTCTCCAGAAGAAGCTGAGCGTGCTAAGGTTGCCCTCAACGGTAAGAAGTTGGATCACCGAGTTCTTAGAGTCAAGCCATTCATCCCATACATCCCAAACAGGGTCATTGTCAAGGCTGATGCCAAGAAGACTGATGGATCTACAACTAATGAGCTCAATGGTGTTGTCCCCGCTCCAATTGTTGAGTCTACTACTGAACAAGACTCTAAAGATAGAGCGTGTGAGAGCTCTGGGGCTGATAGTTTTGCAAAGAGTGAGTTTGACCAAGACACACTTGCTGATTTTGAGCCGAGTTTCTTCTCCACGGACACAGTATTCATTGGCCGTCTCTCTCCTAAGACGACCGATGCCGATCTTCGTGCCTACTTTGCCAATTACGCTCCAACTGAGGTCTACATCTTCAAGTGTCGCTATCTGCTTGGCAAGAAGTCCAAGAGTTTCTTCCGTCGCCGTCAGTATGTCTCTGCATTGATCACTTTGGGAACAGACAATGGGCTTTATAAGGCTCTCACAGAGCTTAGGGGTACCAGATTGAAAGGCCACCGTGTCTACCTTAAGGCTTCTTACCTCTCCAAGATTGACGAAGTAAAGAAGGCCGCTCAGGCTCAACACATCCCGGTTCAGAAGGTTGACGTGAAGGATGCTCCTTCCACCAGTGCTGCCCCATCTGCAACGTCTGCCTCTTCCGTTGAAGCTTGTGTCTCTTCTACTGTCCCATGCTATGAAGGCGATGACTGTGACTGTGCTGAGACTGAGGCCTTGTCTCCAGATGCCCACAGCTGTGTTTGTGCCGCTGTTGATGACGAGTTGGTTGTCACTGGTATCCCAGTTGAGCCTGTCAACTAATACTTGGGATGCTGGCTTTTAATTCATCATTCCCTTTTGTGTGTTTTCCTGTTCTGTTTTCCAATAACCACATTCAACGTTTCCATCAATGAATGAATCTTTTGTACACGATAGAGAAACAACAGTAGTAGCCGTAGTGACACTTTGTGGGGTAGAGCGAGGGCCCAGGGCTTCAAACCTTTCAGCAGATTACTGACACTTTGGTCCTTGGCAGACAAGTTCGCGAGCCAGATCTTTAGCGTTCCACAACCTGCGCGGTGTTCCCAAATATTCGCTCAGGGCTACAAATCAGTGGTGTCTGGGTTTCCGCGAAAAGCAGTCACTCTCCAGTCGCAGGACCCGCGACTCGGGGCCATTTGGGTTAGCGAGCCCTGGCGCGAAAAACAATTTGCACCGCACAGTGAAAACTTGAAAAAGTCAAGCACAACAGTTCCACCACACTCAGCGTAGAAGAAGCCAACCAACCAAACTATCAACAATGGGTATGTCCACCAGGAGAGTGAAAAGGAGACCAGTACGGAGCATCATCAGCAGTGTCCCATCAACTCGAAGCACGTCAAAGCATCGACCACAAGAGCCGCAAACTTCAGATATCCAATGACGTCCATCAACACAGATACTTCAACATTTATCAACTTCAGGAGCATAGAACTGAAAGACAGCCACTATAACACAGTGATCTATTGACAAGTAACAAACCTCTACTTTGGACATACGTCTTTGGGAGTTCAACTCATGAATCATCATGGATCACCATTAGTCTTCAAATCTGATCGTGAAGAGTTCCATATACCAGCACAGCATCTACCGCATTACATCACACTACTATTGACTGCTTCCCACTACTATTCCCGATTCACTCAAAACTACACTCCAAGGACCAAGATTACTAACAAGAGTTCACACAGGTAGAGTTATTCGTAACCAGAGAAAGGGTGCCGGTTCTATCTTCACCTCTCACACCAGATTGAGACAGGGTGCTGCCAAGCTCAGAACCTTGGACTACGCTGAGCGTCACGGTTACATCCGTGGTATCGTCAAGCAGATTGTCCACGATGCTGGTCGTGGTGCTCCATTGGCCAAGGTTGTCTTCCGTGACCCATACAAATACAAGTTGCGTGAGGAGACCTTCATCGCTAACGAGGGTGTCTACACCGGTCAGTTCATCTACGCCGGTAAGAAGGCTTCTTTGAACGTCGGTAACATCTTGCCATTGGGTGCCGTCCCAGAGGGTACCATTGTCTCCAACGTTGAGGAGAGACCAGGTGACAGAGGTGCTCTTGGTAGAACCTCCGGTAACTACGTTATCGTCATTGGTCACAACCCAGATGAGAACAAGACCAGAGTGAAACTCCCATCCGGTGCTAAGAAGATCATCTCTTCTGACGCCAGAGGTGTTATCGGTGTTGTTGCCGGTGGTGGTCGTGTTGACAAGCCATTGTTGAAGGCTGGTCGTGCCTTCCACAAGTACAGAGTCAAGAGAAACTCTTGGCCAAAGACTCGTGGTGTTGCCATGAACCCAGTTGATCACCCTCACGGTGGTGGTAACCACCAGCATATTGGTAAGGCCTCTACTATCTCTAGAGGTGCCGTCCCAGGTCAGAAGGCTGGTCTCATCGCCGCCAGAAGAACTGGTTTGTTGCGTGGTACCCAGAAGACCTCCGACTAAATTCTTTAACATTGTTTATATGTTGTTAATGTCTGTTGGGGTTTTTTGATGTTCCGAAAATAAATCATTTATAATGTACCGTTAGTCACAAAATGGATTACCTTGTAGTGTTTCTTTCTAGGTCTGGTTGTGATCTGTGTCTATATGGCTGGCTACAATTTTTACAAGTGGTCTTTACTCTTTATTTACAAGTCGTCTCTATAGAACTGTCTCATGTCGTAGATCTCATGCAATCAAAGCACAGTGGCTTCACCATCCTCATCTGTCAGTGGCAAGTATGGACCACTGCCTGTTATTTTGTTGAAGAGGAAGTCCAGCTTATCACCCTTGTATAAAGTGGCAGCGAGGAGGAAACTGTTGAAGATGGCCATGATGAAGAAAGGAGCACCAGCCCATTTATCGGCAGAGTAACCACCAACTTTGGAGATGATAAGGATTCCCAATCCACCACAGAATCCAAAGACACCAGAGATTGAACCGTTGTGAGCACGTTTCTTATCAGTGGCAAGAGACATGGATGTGATGATGCTTCCAATCATCGAAATACCAAAGATGATACTGAAGATGTAAGCCATAGGAGACTTTGGATTACCCATGAAGGCATATCCAAGGGAAGCGATAATACCACAGATGGAGGTAATGACAAGACCAACTTTACGACCATACTTATCAGCCAAGTAACCAAAGACTGGGGCAAAGATAAGGGACATTGTGTGCATGATACCGGTGAGGATGGCAGCCTGGACGTATGCCTCTCTACACGAGCTTCTGTCTGTTGCGTCACAAATACCACTCTTGATGTAGTAACTGTTAACGTAGAGTGGGACAAAGACGGCAATGCACACAGTGGTAGAACGAGAGACGAATGAGCCCAAGTATGCCAAAGCGATCTTCTTGTTCTTGGCCTCTGCAAACCCAAGCTTGAGAAGGTCAATGTATGACTTCTGTGGGTGTGTGGAGTTCTCTTCCTCTTCTTCCAACTCTTCCAATACGTCATCGTATGGGGACAAGTAACTGGACAAGAATGGGATTCTGATTCTCTTTGGACAGAAAAGACCGTATGCCAAAAAGGCGGAACTGACAATGGCAATACAACCAATGATGTAGTAAGAGTGCTTCAAAGCCTGGGCAGGTGGTTCAACAGCACCAAACTTGTTAGGCAATGGGAGATAGAAGGATGCGGAGAACACGGCACCACTTCCTGATGCGATACCGATGACAGAGGTCAGTTTACCGTTTCTCTTTGGTGGTGGACTGTTGGCCTGTGTGCCTTGGGAATCAGCAGAGGCATCATCAAGGAGCTCTGGTTCGTTGTTCTGTGTCTCCTCATCAGCGATCACTGGCACTGGGCCGTACTGCAAGAGAGAGCTGAGCTCGAAACCAGAGGCACTCATCTCGGCAAGCATGGCCGTCATCATCGAGGCAGATGCAGTGGCACCAACTGCGAAAAGCATTCTCAGAAGCAAGAGGTCTGGGTAGACATTAGAGGCGGTTGTGTACAGAATTATGGAAACACCCAAAAGCAACACACCAAAGACGTTGATGTATTTGGCACCAATCTTATCACTCAGAGCACCCAAGAATGGTGCAATTGACATGGACACGATCTCATCTGCGAACCCCAGCGTCCCGATGTAGTCACCAATCTTTGTGGAGATCCCCAGAACGTCTGTGAGGAAGAAGGACTGTGTGGAGCTCATGAACACCACGAAGGAGATGGTGGAGAAGCACGCAAAGGCGAACGCCACAAAGTTGAGCTTCGTGTACGGCTTGGAGTACGCCATTGTGTGATGTGTTGTGTGGTGCTGAGTGTGGCAGGTAGTTGTCTAAACGTGCACAGAGGCTGTGAAAATTATCGTTTCGATCAGTGATTGAGCCCACACTGGTGAAGTTTATATGCCCGGTGCCGGCTGTTTGGGTGCCAACCGCTAAGTCCGTCTTTCCGGATTTAATTTGTGTTCCTCTTGAATTTGGGGTGGTGGTTTGGGGAGCAGACTGTATATGTTAATTATCAGATCAAGAAGTACTACATTATATAAGTATCCCCAATTTCCCCCATTTTAACCCGCTGATTCCTCTCATAATTACAAGCGATAACCTCCCCACATACAAAGCAGCAGCCGTTGCCATGGTAACACCAAAGTGCGCCCAAACACCCGGACACCATCTTACCCAGCGCGTAAACAAAAACAAAGCCATCGCTTGTTTACACAACGCGCCGCCCACTTTGCACAGCCAACCACACACCACACAGAACAGCGGCTGCCTCCAGAAATGCACGTCGAGGAGCTCATCATCGACGGCTTCAAGTCGTACGCCACCAGAACGGTCATCTCGGGCTGGGACCCGCAGTTCAACGCCATCACAGGCCTCAACGGCTCCGGTAAGTCGAACATCCTCGACGCCATCTGCTTCGTCCTGGGTATCACCTCCATGACCACCGTCAGAGCCTCGAACCTCCAGGACTTGATCTACAAGCGAGGCCAGGCGGGTATCACCAAGGCCTCCGTCACCATCGTCTTCGACAACTCGGACACCGCCAAGTCCCCCATCGGCTTCGAAACGCTCCCCAAGATCTCCGTCACCAGACAGATCGTCCTTGGAGGCACCTCGAAGTACTTGATCAACGGCCACAGGGCCCAGCAGCAGGCCGTCTTGCACCTCTTCCAGTCCGTCCAGTTGAACATCAACAACCCAAACTTCTTGATTATGCAAGGTAAGATCACCAAAGTGTTGAACATGAAGCCAAGTGAAATCTTGTCCTTGATCGAAGAGGCTGCTGGTACGAAGATGTTCGAGGACCGTAAGGACAAAGCTGAGAAGACCATGGCTAAGAAGGAGACAAAGCTTCACGAGATCAGATCCTTGTTAGCCGAGGAGATTGAGCCAAAGCTTGAGAAGTTAAGATCAGAGAAGAGAACCTTCCTTGAGTTCCAGCAAACACAGTCCGATTTGGAAAAGCTATCTCGTGTCGTCAACGCTCATGACTTCAGTCGCTACTCTACCAAATTCTACAAGCTTGAAGAACAGCATCGCAACCAGAAGCACGTTTTGGATAACTCTTCCTCTGAAGTTGAAAGGTTGACAAATGAGATTGCCCATTTGACTGAAGATTTGGAGAGGATCAAGAAACAGAAGGAGCAGTATGCCAGTAAAGGTAACAAACTCAAGAACTTGGAAGCTGATCACACTGAACTATCCAAAGCTCTCACCAGATTGGAAACCTCCAAGTCACTGAATCTCGAGAACTTGAACGATGAAGAGAAGAAGAAGACGCGTTTGTTGAAGCAGATCCAGAACCTTGAGAAGACAGTTCAACAAAAGCTGGCATCGTATGGACAATTGGAGTCACAGTACAACACGTCTAAGGACAAGCTCAATGAACTCAAGTCACAACACACCAAGAAGGATGAATTGCTCTCTACTTTGACTACAGGTATTTCATCCAAGGGTCAATCTGGAGGTGGTTATGCTGCGCAATTACAAGAGGAAAAGGCCAAGCTCTCTGAGACAAACGTCTCCATTGAACAGCAGAAGCTCAAAGCACATCATCTTATCCAGGAGAACAAGCTTAATGAGCCAAAGTTGGCAAGGGCTAAACAGGAGTATGATGTCTTTGTTCAAGAACTCAATCAATTGAAACAGAAGAAGCAAGAACTTGAACAGCAGCTAAATGGACTTGGGTTTGACCCAGTCAAGAACAGAGAGATGAAGAACAGGGAAACGCAGCTGAACAAAGAACTTCATAAGATCACTGGTGATGTCAACTATCTCAAACGTAAAGTTGCCAATTTGGACTTCACCTACAGCAAACCATCTGCCAACTTCAATCCAGCCTCCGTCAAAGGTGTTGTTGCACAGTTGTTCAATATCCCAGAAGACAAGATGGATTCAGCCACTGCTCTTGAAGTCGCTGCTGGTGGTCGTTTGTACAATGTCGTTGTTGATAACGAAGTCACTGGTGCTCAACTCTTGGAGAAAGGTCAATTAAGAAGACGTGTTACCATTATCCCATTGAACAAGATCTCTGCTTGGACTTTGTCTCAGAAACAGGTGAGCTTGGCTAAAGAGCTCTGCCCTGGTAAAGTTGAACTTGCTTTGAACTTGATTGGGTTCGAACATGAAGTTGCTAAGGCTATGGACTTCATCTTTGGTTCTAGATTGATTTGTCAGGACGCTGATACTGCTAAACAAGTCACTTTCAACCCACAGATTCGTGCAAGAAGTGTTACTCTCCAAGGTGATGTCTATGATCCAGAAGGTACTTTGTCTGGTGGTTCCAGAAGAAACAATGGCTCTGTGTTGGTGAACATTCAACAGTATAACCGTTTGAACGCTCAAATGGTGTCTATTCAGCAAGAGTTGAGAGAGATCCACGAGGCTATGAGACAACAAGATGAGTTGTCCCAACACACCAAGTCTATCCAACAGGAACTCAATGTGACTTCACACAGAATCCAGCTTGCAGAGAAGAACTTGCAGAGTAACCTTGCTTCCCAACTTCTTCACAGATATGAGTCCAACCAACAAGAGATCCAGAATATGGAACAGTCTGTTATTGAGAAACAAAGTCAACTCGGTGTTATCACTGCTGAGATTTCCAAGATTGAAAATGATATGAAAGAGTTCAACAGCAACAAGGGTTCCAAGTTGAAACAACTTGAATCTGAAGTCAAGAAACTCGCTTCTGATATTGAAGCACTCTCCTCGCAAGTGGACAGTGCCGAAGATGCCTTCCAATCATCCCAAATCGAAATTGAACAACTCAACACAGAATTACAAGGCTCTAAGGACTCCATTGCTGACATTGATGCATCCATCAATGAGTTGAACCAGCAGTCCAAGGTCATTGAGAAGGACCTTCTGGAACAGACCAAATTGTTTGAATCCATCAACAGTCAAGTTCAGTCCGAGAAGGAGAACCAATTGGGTCTTGATGAAGAGCTACGTGAGTTGAGTAAGGCATTGAAAGTGAAGAACCAGCAGATGAATGATATCAAACTGAACTCTCAGAAGTTGGTCCATGAAGTTGAGAAACTTGAATCCACTACAAACTCTTTAAAATCTCACTTGGAAGGTCTTGTCCAGGAGAATAACTGGTTGTCTGATGAGAACATGGTCAATGCTGTCATCCGTGAGTATCCAGATGTTGACATTGAGGACTTGAAGCAGCAGATTGTCCATATGCAGGAGAGATTCCAAAGTATGAAGAGAAAGGTCAATGCCAACATTATGAGTATGATTGACAACGTTGAGAAGAAGGAAAGTGCTTTAAAGCAAATGATCAAGACAATTGAGAAGGATAAGTCTAAGATTGAAGAGACAATTATCACTTTGAATGAGTATAAGAGAGAGACCTTGATCAAGACATGGGAGAAAGTGAGTACAGACTTTGGTCAGATCTTTGGTGACTTATTGCCAAACTCTTTCTCCAAACTTGAACCACCAGAAGGAAAGGACATCACAGAAGGTCTGGAAGTGAAGGTAAGGCTTGGAAAGGTTTGGAAAGAGTCGTTGGTTGAGTTGTCTGGTGGACAAAGATCTCTTATTGCCTTGTCTTTGATTCTTGCCTTGTTGCAATTCAAACCTGCACCAATGTACATTTTGGATGAAGTTGACGCTGCTTTGGACTTGTCTCATACACAGAACATTGGACACTTGATCAAAACAAGGTTCAAGGGATCTCAGTTCATCATTGTCTCTTTGAAGGAAGGAATGTTCACCAATGCCAACAGAATCTTCAGAACGAGGTTCCAAGATGGAACTTCTGTTGTTAGTGTTATGTGAATGTGTGATGTTGTGCTTAGAGATTATCCGTAGCTACTCTAATGGCATTGTAGCGCTTCGGCACCAGTGATCTAATATCTGGTTTGCGTATATGAGCTACTGAGAGTAGAGAGATCTGGGCGTGGTATTGAGTTCAGATTTGGTTAAAAATAGGAAGGTGCTCAAGTAAATTAATGTATAGGACTGTAATTAGAAGAGTTGAGATCATCTTTAGTGTTATAGCAAGGCCCAAGATATGAATTATCAGACTGGTTCTCCCATGTCCTCTCCTCTGACGGTGTTTGGGTCTTCCATCTTTAAGTTGATTGCCAATTGGATGATCAAGTCCCTGAGGATGTGGTAGCAAGGTGATTCGTAAGTGAACCCATAGTGGATGACAATCTTGGAATCGTCAAGAGGAAAAGTGGAACCGGTGACTGTGCTCTTTCCAACATTTTCCTTCCAAAACTGGAGAAGTCTATCAAACAGACCTTTAGCGTCGACATATTAGCCTTTTCTTCTTCCGGTTTGATGTGATTTGAACCCCTCATTCCTTTTCTCAACCAAAGTATCAGTCTCTCAGATGGTTGGCATTCAACGTCAAATTCTTTCTTGTGTCCTCCAGTGTTTCTTTGACCGTGCTTCTTCTGGTCCTTCTCCACTCTGGTTTCTAACACTGGATTGATAGGGTCTGGAAACATCTTCTTGGTGTGTTTGGATTCATGAACTTTCTTTTTCTTCGTGATTTTGGTAGTGGATGTCTTCTTATGAGTCTCCTGTTTTGGCAACTGCATGAGCCATTCCGGGTCAGCATTCAAAAGCACATAGATCTTAGCAATCTCAGCACTATTGCACTTCTCCTTAAACTCGCATGTCATGTCAAGGACTTCGTCGCCAGTCATTTTGTGAATGTTCCGGTATAATAAAGACGAAATTGGATAGCTCTTGTTCTCATTTGGCTTCTCCACGCCTGTGATCTCTTTCATGGAGAGGGCTTTGAAAGCTTCAACATCTCTGGTGGATGGTCCTTTGTTGTTAATCAAGCTCATTGTGGAGCTCGTAGTGTGTCAATGGTGGGCGGCACAGATGGAACTTGGAAGACTGGGAGATTGCCTTGACAAAGCTGTTCGGGCAGAATGAGACGGGATTTCAAGCGGGGTCTCTCACAAGTAACAAGTAACAAGTAACAAGCACAAGTTGTGTATCTGTTAACGGGCTGGAGCGGGCGTCTTTCTGTGACGTTGCACCGGTGTGATCTCTGCGTGAGGCGTGAGGCGTGCGACTGGATGGGAACTCAGCTGGGTTTACTGATAGGGCGGATAGGGCGGATAGGGCGCCTGCTCTGACGACCTGGTGAAGTAGTGCAGTGACCTGGGTAACTACTGGGGTGGACGCGTTGGTGAAGAGAAGCGTCGGGGGTAAAGTCAGTGGCCAGAAGAGAGTTCTAGAAAGTGGGAAACGTGCCTTCCAAATTGTTTGTTTACACAAATAGCCGCCCATCTACACATAGAACGCATTCGCGGATTCGCGAACAGGCACATTTGACCGCCTCGAAATGGCAGAGGTGATTCTAAGCGCTCTTCGTTGTTCGTTGTTGATTTAAACTTCTTGCCACCACGCATTGTCCTTGGTCTCTGTGGTTTCCTGTTAACGGTCGACAATGATTCTCAGACTCCCCGTTGAGCTGATGCTTGAGCTGGCCGCCCACATGGACCTCAATGGCCTTCTCAAGCTTTTGTTGGCCTTCCCAGAGCTTATCCCACTGGTGAGGCTCTACCGGGATTTTGACAAACTCAATGTGCCATTGAAAGACTTCGAGAGACGTGAGTGTATCCCTGTTGTACTGGACCGTAGTATCAAGGAAATAATACCTGGCATTGAAGTACTGGGTCTGTCAAAGCTCGGGTTGAATGGCTCCAAGATCAATATCGTCGAGCTCCATCTTTCGATCCACCAAGAGAACTTTTACTCAAGAGAAAAATATGTCAAAGAAGCAACATCTGATAGGAAATCACGGCTAATGATTTGGAAGAGATGTCAAGTGGTTGCCTCTGCAATTAGGTCAAGGCACACTTTTGTACGTCTCGTTGGCTCTGCTCACAACGGTCTAGAGGCACATCACACTGTTCTGGCTCGGGCTTGTAAAGCGGTAGGTGCAACTCTCTCGTATGGCTCTTTGCCCATTCTTGACTTTTCATTCTGCTACAATCACCCTGCTCCACCGCTAAAGCAACCGCACTTCTTCTCAAGGGTAACGTCCATCCAAATCAACGGCTTATCTGACGTTTCCATTCCTACGTTGCCGAGCGTCGTCAATCTCCAAGTTGTGTTGGAGACTGTTGAACGGGCACGGGGTGGTTTCAAGCTTGCGCTATCCCCACGCTTGAGAAGGCTCTCTATACATTACAAAGGCACACAGGTCCCATATCTGGCCATTGCAAAAGACTCAATCTTTTTTGAGCATGTAATTGACGGCGGAAGTGAAATTTGCCCTGAAGAACCCATGCAAGATACATCGAGCAAGATAGAATGTCGTGGATGTGGTTCTTATCTCGATGGCTACTCCTTCGAACTCAAGCGGGTTGCCACGTGTGAGGAACTAAAAAGTGGAATAATGTGTCTTAGTGAAGACGGTGGTAATAAGCGGTGCAGGTTGGGTCTGAGGTTCTTGAGTTTAAATGCATACTGCTGCTGTCTGGTTCTGGACGGAACTCCTGATTGGGTGCTCCAAGAGCTTGGTATTCGTTACGTGTGTTCGTTAACCTGGAAGAGATGGCGCTACTCTGGGTTTAGACTTTTGACATCTCACGAAGCTCTTGATACTCTTGCCAGAACCTTCAGGTTTGTCACGGACACTGAAAACTACACTCCTCCTACAATCCGCACCTCATATGTTTTCTATCCAGCTCTAGATTCTGAAGTCAACATTGTCACACATGCTTACGGGTTGTCGTTGAATGGCCTCCTGGGTTCTAGTAAGGTTTCCCCATCAAGTCTGTCAATCTCGTGTCCACCATACCATCCTCTCAAGAAACCCCTTTGCATTGATGAACGGGATGCAAGGAGACTCGTCAAGCGCGGTGCATGTTATATGCATCTGTCTGGCCATATCGTCATTGGCCCTTTTGATCCTGTACTGTATAGAGCCATCCAAGTGTCCAGGCCGATTTCAGGTGCATATACAAACATCACTTTTGATATCACCTCACAACTGGCGAAGGCATATAAACAGGGTGATGGTGGCTTAAAATTCACGGTGGGGATCTTTTCTTTCGGCCACAAGCATGGTCCGAGGTACATTCAGCTCACTTGCCAAGATGGGTTCTTCTCTTCCCACCTTTCCGGGTGGGTTCCGTTTATCCATGTGAGAACCCCAAGGTGCGACGATAAACGTTCAAATGAAGTCGTTATTAGCAGGGAGATCCAGCACCAAACTAGATTCTCAATCAACGAGTACGAATGTAAATGCCCTATAGATGTGTCGCCGTCAACGTCCTTGTTCCGTTGGAGGCCTGATCTAACAGGAGTGACATATCTGCCAGAGACACTCTACACGTTTGACGAGTAGGGGTTCTCATGCACTGCATTCTTATATATAGTTTAATTGAGATGAATGCACTGCTTTGAAGAAGATCCTCCTCCGTCAATTAACTTGGAGTACTCCTGGTCAGAAAACACCCGAACACCTGGAAACCACCTGGACACCACTAAAGCATTCGATCTACTTTTAAAATTCAATATCAGCACCAAAATCTCTTCAAATTCAGATCTGTTTGAAGATTTAGCTTCATATAAGTATCCTATTTTGGAATTAGAGTCTCAATGTGTCAAATTCCGGCGTTTAAAGGGGGCCTGCGCCGGCGGAAAAATTCAGTACTTTGCAAGTTGTTCGAGCTGTTCAAATGTAGGAATGCAGTAGCTCTTTTTTGCTCGGCAGCTTTTTCGGCATATTTAATTCATCAATTGAGCCTTTATAACACTGTGGATAAGTCTCTGTTACCCCGTTATAAGCTCCCTACCACACAAAACTTCCTCGTGGCTCAAATACAGTAATTAAATGAGCACTACGAATTGTGTGGGGAAATGTTTTTTTTCTTTTTTCTTTTCGTAGGGCCACGCTGATAATAACGGAAGCGCGAAAGGTAAACAACAAACAAACAACCAATTTGCCACTTGTAAACACACCACTGAGCGGTGACAGTAATTGGCCCATTTCAAAGGCGGAAAGACCACAGACAGCAGCCGCATGAATGAGTTCCCGTTCTTGGATCTCCCGTTTGAGCTCCAGCTCGAGGTGATCGGTGCCATTGACGACGTCTTCACGCTCCGGTCTTTGCTCCAGAACCCTGAGGTCACCAGATCTGTTGGCGATGGCATCACGCTCTGTGCCATGGACGGCGGTTTGCAGTTCTTCACCGGAATCGACGTCGCAGAGTGCAGATATTCCACAGTTGAGGACCTCCTGGGCCTCGTCGGCGGGTTGGAGGCCAAGAACGACCCGACTGTCTACATCCTTGACGGCTACACCTACCACTCCGACAACACATTCAACGGCGGTTGGACTCCAACGATCAGCTGCCTCAATGGGAGAAAAGTCTTTATGGTCATGACACATAACATGTACGAGCCTGGTGATACGGTGTGCTCTTGCAGTCTCGACGGGTTGATCTTGCAATGTTGTGAGCTCGAGTTCCGCGCCATCTTCATCAACACAACGTGCCCTGGCACTCTTATGGACATCGACGTTGACAAGAAGTTCAGCAAGACCATGAGCTTTGGTAATCTGAACAAAGTCACGTTGAGGGACTCTGAGGATGAACCTTTCTTTGTGGACCCAGAGAACTACATGCATTGCACAGGCACCATCAACAACCTCAACTTCATCACAAGACAACCAATCAGTGGTAAGGACAAGCCATACTTGACAAATTGCAAGTCGTTCCGAGTGGATGCCAGCTTGTTACACCTCGAGGGCAGATACGTGTATGCTCATGATGGTGACCCAAGTGCCTTTATTCAAGGAGCTGCACGGAATTCCCATATCACTCTCACTGACGTTTCCTTTGACAAGTTGGAAGAAGCATTACATGTTAAAGGGTGTAAGACGATCAAAGATGTTGTACTTCCACTCAAAGAGAAGAACGTTGATGTCTTCTTCTCCATGTATCCATATATGCAACGCTCTCTTGAAGACTGGACTGCTCCTTCCATCAACCACTTCTGTGGTGATTCTATCACATCACTCTCCATTGTTTCCTACGGATACTTCCCAAGTTTCACGAACGTCAAACTTCCAAGCCTCAAGAGTCTTATACTTAATGGAGGAAATCTCATTGGTCTTGACTTCTTCAAAAAATTGGACTTGTCACGACACTCAGACTTCATCAAGGTTCTTTCAACCATCACTACATTGACTCTTGAACGGTATGCCATCACACTCTTGGAAAATCCACAAGTCATACATGCCCTTCAACGGAACCTTAAGACATTGGCACTCAACCAGTGGTTTCCAGATTGGGCAAGACAAACAGCAAGCATCTCTGCACACAGGTTCATCCCAAGAGGTGGTGTCTGTGTTGACTTACCAGATTTGACAACGTTGAAGATGAACATTGGTTATCAAGACCCAGTTGAGTTATTGTCCCAAATCCACTGGCCTAAGAAATGGAAGTTGGAGACGTTGGAAGTGGAGACTTCTCTTGGTGTTGTTTCCAATTTGGCATTGTTGGGAAGAATTGGATTCACTTCGTTGAAGAAGTTGACTATTAAGAAGATCACGGAGGATGACTTGAAACCATTTGTCATCGGTGGTATTTTCTTCCATGATTCTGATGTTCATCCTGCGAGATTCCCCAGATTGGAAGAATTGGAGTTGTTTACTCCATTGAGGATGGAAGATGTTCTCCCATTGGAACCTTTGCTTCCTTCTTTGAAGAAGTTGAAATTGTTGTGTGAGTTATCAGAACTTAACAAGAGAAGAATCATGTCCCCGGAAATGGTTATTCCAACTCATTGCATGTCTAAGCTTGAAGATCTCTTTGTTGGTGTCACTGTTGGTTCAAGATCCTACAGAACTGGAGATCAATGGGGTGAGGATAGGCACATTGATATACCGTACACTTTCCAATTGAAACTCACTGGTTCGAAAACGTTGAAGAAATTGAGAGTGAGTGGTGATGTGATCGAGTTAGGGTTTGATGGGAAGTACCCAAAGCTTGAATCTATTGATACGACTTACAGTGTTTATCGTGGAAGAAGAGGAAGTCTTGACCAGGAACGCAGTATGCATTGTCCATTGGAGAAAATTATCAGTGAATTTGAGCTCAAGGTCAAGGAGTTTAAGATAGCACGCCACCCTGCTGGCAATCCACCTTTCTTCAAGAACATTATGGTTGAAGATGCTACTAATGCTTAATGAAAAATTACATGATTCTATAATTTATTTAATGATCAACAGTGTTTTAATGTGTTATATGCTAGAACGGATTAGATCATAGCTCATCGTGAGGGAAGAGGAAGTCTTCTGGGATCATGTCCAAGTTCTGCTGCAAAGTTCTCTCTGTGGAGGTATCGTGCTTGTCATTTGGACCTGGGACGACCTCAACAACAACACGCTTGTAAGATCTCATACCGGCGTCGTTCTGAGCCTCGGCGATGAAGTGGTATCTTCTGCATGGACCTGGCTTGAAGTGAGCAGAGAGACAAGCAGTGGCAAAGTTTGGAACTGGGATGCTGACGATGGATCCTTGTTCGTTGACTGGTGTGATTGGGATGGCTGGGACTTCCCATGGGTTACCCTGGGTCAAAGAGATCTCTCTGTAGTGGAACCATTTGAAAGTGATTGGTCTGTCGTTAAGGTCATAAGTCTTGGACAAGTCAATGGTGAGGGTTGTGTTGGCAGTGGATGGGATGTACCAAGTCTCAACAGCCTCTGAGCCATTAGCAACGATGACTGGAGCGTGAGCAGTCTCGTCAAAGTCCTTGATAGTCCATTGAATTCTGTTGGCAAAGTCGTTCTGGAAAGCGTCTCTCCATCTCCAAATGGTGGCATGGTTAGAAGTGTGCTTTGTTCCATCTTGACCAATGACAGAGTCCTGACAGTCAGTGTACCAGTTGTTGTAAGCGGCACTGAGATCGTTACGGATGTAACGGCCACCCCATCCACCGTACTCTGGGTGTTCTGGGTCGTTCAGACCGTTTGGAATCATGTAAAGAATGGAAGGAGAGTCACCTTCCATGGCGAAGAGGTAGGTTGGGTAAGCCTCACCCAATGGACCATGAGCTCTGATCTTCTCTTTAACCCAGTCGTTCGTGACGATCTCTGGGTTTGGACCACCTTTGTCGTAGTTGTAGTATCTGTCACCAGTCATACCGGACCAAGTGGCGTGTCCGTACTGGTTGTAGCCGGTCAAGGAGGTGACGAGTCTGATCATTGGGAAAGTCTGTCTGATCCATGGGCCGGAGTTGTCCTGGTCCGAGATCTGGTAGAGGAAGAGCTTTGCCGTGAAGATGTCGAGCTCCTGCTTGGATCTGGTGTTCATGATCTCGTGGAGGGCCTCGGCAACAGGGTTGGAGCCACCCCAGATGAGGACGTAGAGGTCGTCTCCAGGGAGAGTGCTGTCAACGGCGTCGATGAAGAGCTTAGCACCTTCGGACAGTGGGTTGTTGATGGCCTCCATGCCGTAGACGTCCTGGCCGTGGGAGACGATGGATCTGAGGTACTCTGCGGTTGGGTACTGGTCGGAGTGCTTCAGGAGGTTTGGACGCACCTTCTCGTAGGCGTCGATGATTGGGTAGATGTCCTCGTCGTGGCAGGTGTAGTTGAGCCAGAAGGAGGTGGTGGCGACGAGGCCCTTGATGTTGAGCTCGTTTGAGTAGAGGAGCAGGCGGACGACGGACTCGGCGTCATCAGGCTCGTTGGAGATGTCTGAGAAGACGAAGACGGACTTCTTGTCCTGTGTGACGGGCAGCAGCGCGAGGACCGTGGAGGCCAGCAAGAACACGGAGACGAGCCACTTCATGCTTTGGTACTTTGATGGATATGTCCCAAGCCCCACACACGCTACAGTCCACAAATACGGCGATGGCCCGTACTTTATAAGAGCTGAGGGGCGATTCTCGGGAGCTGGCCGGAATCTGGGGTCCCGGCGCCGCCGATAAGATGCCAGTATACGGCTTTACCGCTGTGTTTGTCGCTGGAACTGTAGATCTGCGGAGAAGAAAACCACACTTTTGCGGGGGGCCGACGACGCTGACGTCCGGGGAACTGCAGCAATTGTTAATGTTGCGCCTCTCGGGCCATTAATCCAGGGCCCAGGCACAGATGGTAGCCGATAGAATAGCCGCCTGTAGCACCACGACAGTACCACACGCGCTTTTAGCCGCAAAGAAGGCGGTTTTCCGACGCCAAGAGTGCGCTAAGGACGACCACCTTTTGCCGGCTCAACGCCTCCCACTGGTGACTCCGACGACTCCAAGGGCCAACACCCAACATGGCAACATCCGATTCCATCTTCCCCGTTGGCCAGGCCGTATTATGGGGCAATGACCCCGGCTTTGGAGTCATGTGTGGGGTGTCCCCGGGCGGAGTGCATGTGTCTGGGACGGACTCATATAAGTACTACGCTATCCTCCTGTCATCAAGCGGACTGTAGATCTATATTCCAACACTAAACCCACAACAATGGCTATCCACTTCACTCTTCACGAGATCTTCAAGAGATACGAGAAGGACACAGACAACGAGGAGGTCGACTCCCTGGACATCGAGGGCCTCGCCCACGCCCAGCAGAAGGTCGAGCACGACCTCACGAGATGGCAGGCCGCTAAGCGCTACAAGCACGCCGTGGTGTACTTGGGAGTCATCATCTGGACCATGATTCTGTGGGGTTACGAGTCGAGTGCTGGTGGTATGGTCATCTCCATCCCGCAGTTCAGACAAGACTTTGGTTACGAGTACGAAGGAGAGTACGTCCTGGATGCCGCGTGGCAGTCCGCTATCACCGCTGGTCCAAACGCTTCTGTCACTGTCGGTTTCATTGTCGGTTCCTACCTTGCTGATAAGTTTGGAAGAAGAAAAACCCTCTTCTTCGCCTCTTTGTTCTCCATCCCTTGGATCACCCTTGAGTTCGTCGCCACCACCATCGAGGAGTTCTTCATCGGAAAGTTCCTCAACGGTTTCTCCCTTGGTATTCTTTCTTCCGTGTGTTCCACGTATGTCTCTGAAGTCTCCCCATTGGCACTCAGAGGTCTTGCCTCGAGTTTCCTCTCCCTTTCCATGTCCGTCGGTCCTTTCATCTGTACGCTGATCAACAACACTACCTCTACTGGTACCACCAGAATGGCTTACAGAGGTATCTTCATCCCACAGTGGATCTTCGCCGTCACTTCTGTCATTTTCCAGTTCTTCATCCCAGAGTCACCTTACTGGTTGCTTTCCAACGACTACAAGAAGGACGCTTTGATCAACCTCAAGAGAATCTTTGACCCTGAAGACGTCCATGCCCAGTACGCTTTGATGTCCGTCACCGTTGAGGAGGCTAAGCTCATCTCGTCCAAAGCAGGTACTTACCTCGACTGTTTCAAGAAGAAAGATTTCAGAAGAACATGGCTCACTGCTTTTGCCTTCGTCATGCAAGCTTTCTCCGGTGTCGCCTACGTTGCCTCATACTCCACCTATTACTTCCAACTCTCAGGCTTTGACACCCAAATGTCCTTTGCCCTCGCCTGTGTCTGTCAAGCGCTTTCCATCTCTGGTGTCATCACCACTTTCTTCGTCATTGACAGAGTCGGTCGTCGTAAGATGATCCTTATCGGTATGGTCATGATCACAATCTGTAACCTCCTTGTCGCTGCCTGTGGTATGAACACTGCTGACAAACAAGGTATGGTGGCCTCTTCTGCCTTCTTGATCCTTTACAACTACATCTACAACATCGGAATCGGTCCAATCCCATACATCCTGGGTAACGAGTTGTCCTCGGTCTTCCTCAGAGCTAAGACTCTCTCGATGGGTAACGCTTTGAATAACGCCGTGATGACAATGTGGGGTGCCGTGTTGCCATACATGTTCAACCCAGATCAAGCAGACATGGGTTCCAAGATCAACTACATCTTCACCGCCCTTTCTTTCCTCTCCGTCTTCGTCTTCTACTTCTACCTCCCAGAGACCGCAAACAGATCTTTCGAAGAGATTGACGAGTTGTTCGCCCTTGGTATCCCTGCTAGACACTGGACCACTTACAAGACTGAGAAACAGGTCTTGTCCGAGAACGCTTACATTGATATCAAGCAAGATGGCGTTGAGCATAAAGAGGAGGCTTTGATTGAGAAGAGCTCAACAAAGTCCTTGGCTTCAAACGTTTGAACCAACTAGTTGTTAAGTTAAATGAGTTTTGTGTTTTTATATGTTATATGAGGAGTATTTATATTGAACATATGTTACTATATATCCTGAAACAGAAGAGTAGATCTAAAATTAGTAGACTTCCAAGATGTAACGAGAAGTCTCCTTCAACTCTTCAACCTCCTTAGCAGCATCAATCTCAACACCTCTCTCCTTAGCCTCGGTCTCAACAATGTCCTCCAAGGCAGCAGTGATGTCAGGAACTGGCCAAACTGGACCACACAAGTAGAAGGAACCATTCTTCTTAATGATAGCCTCCTTCAACTCTGGTAAGGTCTGTCTAATACGATCCTGGATGTAAATCTTCTCAGGCTGGTCTCTGGAGAAAGCAGCACCAATGTGAGTGATAACACCAGCAGCCTTATAGGCCTCCCAGAGCTCACCGTACAAGTACTCCTCCTTTCTGTGTCTAGCACCCAAGTACAAGTAGATCTCACCAATCTCCATACCTTGCTGTTTCTGCCAGATCTTCTCCTCGACAAAGGCCTTGAATGGTGCCAAACCGGTACCCAAACCAGACATGACGATTGGCTGAGTGGACAATGGTGGCAACTTCATGACGGATGGCTTAACAGAGACGACCAATTCAGCACCAATGTCCAATTCGGACAAGTATCTGGAACACTGACCGAATCTCTTACGCTTACGAGCATCGGTCCAGTCAACAACGACAATGAGCAAATGAACAGCGTTTGGATGCATCTTCTGAGAAGAAGCAATGGAGTATTCTCTTCTCTTCAATGGTGGAATCAAGGCAACCAACTCTTCCAATGATGGACGAGCAGATGGGAACACCTCAAAGATATCAGAGTAACTGTAGAACTCAACGTCTTGGTACTTCTTCAACTCCTCGGCACCTTCAGCAGAACCCAAAGATTCCAATTTCTTCTTATCTTTTTCATCAGAGGCAAATGGTGCAAGGGACTCGTAGAACTTCTTACCTGGCTTACCGAGCAAGTCCAAGTTATCAGTGAATGCCTGAGAAATAGTTCTGATCTCAACAACATCGTTGTTGTCCCTGTTTGGAACCTGGACCAAAGTCTCTGGGTCCAAACCGTAAACTTCCAAGAATCTTGCAACTTCCTCAGCATTGTTTCTACCATGGACACCCAAGGCTTCACCAATGTCATAGGTCAAACCGGTACCAGTGATGTCGAACTCAATGTGGAAAATGTGTCTGGAGTAGTCACCTGGAGTAACACGACGGTTCTCTTGGACCTTGACGACAAAGTTACGAGCAGACAAGTCTGGTCTGAGAGAGTTGACGGTGTTGAAGGACTCCTGGAAGGCGTACTTCTTAACAGCCTCAACGTAAGAAGAGGCCTGAGTGACTTCAGCTTCTGGAACAGATCTTGGGTTGGCCTCGAATGAGGACTCAGTTGGGAACACTGGCAAAGTGACCTCTTCCTCCTCCAATGGCAACTCAGCCCATTTGGAGTCAACTTCAATCTCCTTGATACCCTTGGCAAAGACGGTCTCCTCAATGATTCTGGTGACAACGGCAGCAAGCAATTCAATGTCAGAACCAGATGATTGCCAGACCTTTCTGACAATGTCATCAACAGTCAAAGAAGCATCAGCGTACTTCCAGAAAATAGCCTGGAGAGCGATCAAACCAGTACGGCCCTTGGCTTCGTCCAACTCACCAATGGTGGTCAAGTCCAAAACGACCAACTTGTTACCGTTCTTAGCAATGTTACGACGGAACTGAACTGGCAAGGACTCAGTGAATGCGACCAAGTCCTGTGGGAGATCCTGCTGAGCGAGGATGACAACACCGTTGGCCTTGAGAGTCTTGACAACGTTGAAGTTAGACAAGATTATCTTGTCATCAACAAGAACAACAGATGCAGCGTCAACAGCGCCAACGGTGGAAGCACCAGAAGTAGCAGAGATCTGGGCTTGGTAAACACCACCGGAAACCTCGTTATCGAACTTCGACTTGTACTTCAAGTTCAAAGCAGAGTCCAAAGAATAAGCGTGAGCAATCTTGGAAGCAAGCTCAATGTACTTGGAGTTATCCAAAGACCAGAAGATGGCATCACCAGTGGAAGCCTCAACGGACTCGGTCTCTGGGATAACAACGAAAGAGCCGACAATTTGACGAACGGCAACGGCAGACCAGACGAAAGTTGGAGAGTAAATGAACTCAGAAACCTTGATATTAGCGGACAAACCGGCAAAGAAGACAGAAGCGTTGACGTTACCCTTCAACAAAGAGGACTTGTTGTCCAAAGACTGACCGATGACAGTAAGAGACTGAGTGGTCTTTGGGATAGAAGAGACAAAGGA
This sequence comes from Petasospora maritima, assembly GCA_030557345.1. Classification (NCBI taxonomy): domain Eukaryota; kingdom Fungi; phylum Ascomycota; class Saccharomycetes; order Phaffomycetales; family Wickerhamomycetaceae; genus Petasospora; species Petasospora maritima. Next base: position 98,194 of record JAKTOZ010000026.1, read on the forward strand.
GTCAGAGTCAAATGGCAATGGGATTCTAACAGCAATGACACCGACTTTCAAGTTGAACTGAGCAGAAAGCTTGGAAACCTCCTGGGCAAACAACTCGGACTCCAAAGAACCGTAGACGACAAAGACGTTAGTGGCATCCTGGGCACCAAAGTACTCGAATGGCTTGTAATCAGTACCAACGACGGAGTTCAATGTGGCCAAAGCGGCACTTGGTCTCTGAGTAACAGGAAGAGAGGACCACTCTGGAACGGAGGACTTGAGCTTGTTGTAAGCGGAAGCCAACTCGTCCTGGGAAGCGATGCCTTGGATTCTAGCAGACTCTTTAATGTAGGTTGGACCATCGTACAAGTTCAAAGAGGACTGGAGCTCGGAGAAGACGAGGGACAAGAGGGACATGTGTTGAGCCTCTTTAGCGGACAATGGAGTGAAGACGGCGAAGTCCAAGTCGTTGGCAAAGTTCAATGGAGTGACGTAGTTGGAGACCAAGGCACTGGACTCCTCGTCGTAGTCCAAGGCAGAGACCTGGAAGGAAAGAGCCTTGGAAGAGGCACCGGCCTTCAAAGTTGGGAGAAAGTAAGGCAATGAGGAACCGGTGGTGACAACTGGGATGACGCCCGAGTCCTTAGAGGAGTCCAAGTAACCCAAAACGGCAGAAGATGCACCAGATCTGACCTCAAAGTTGGAGACGTGAGGAACGATACCGAGGCCGTTGGTTCTCTTGAGGGAGGACCAGAGCTTCAAAGTGGCGTCGAGTGCGTTCTCCTGGCCCAGTGCCTTGTAAGTGAAGACACGAGGAGCAACGGCGTAGACGGCAGAGGAAACGAGCGAGTTGGCGGTGGTGTAGGCAGCACCTTTGAGGGAGTGAGGGTCCTTTGGAAGGCCGAATGGGAGCGCAACGGAGGCACCAGCGAGGCCAGTGACGGCCGGTGAGGCGCTGTTCAGGGACTCAGCGATAGAAATGGCCATCTTGTGCTGTGAAGGAGCGGAACAGGGCCTTTGGAAGGTGGAAGTTGAGGCATCCAAGGTTTTTTTTCACTTTGAATCAGACCTTCAGAGCCCGAGCCTCGATGGTCCGAAGCTTACGCCACATCAGCCACAGCACCAGATTGCGCGAGAATGACGATGGGTGCACCGCCACAATTCCTCGAATGTCACGTGCCGCGATATCACTAGCCACACTTGGTCCGAATACAGTAATTCGTGGCTGATGCTCAAAACGTGGAGGTGGCGCAGTTATCTCTTTCGCGAAACGACCCCGAGTTCCGAGCTGTCAAGACTTGGGCGGCTAATCACGAAGCTCTTATCACCACCTCAAGCCACCTTCAATCCGCACCACAACTCAAAGCGCCCTGTTGCAAACGCGATGATTCTGCTCTCAGTCGATGCGCCGGAGAAAGAGCTCCATGTGGCGCTCAGAGAGCTCCGTCTTTCGATCATTGGCGACGAGGACGAGAAGGCGGCATTGCTTCTGTCACCCAACCTTGACACCCTCTTCGTGTTGGCGGATCAGTGTGTCTCGGGTAAGCGCATTGGATCAACTGCCCTGGAGCACATTCTCATCATCTTGTACTCTCTTTCCATCCTTCCAGAGTCTCTGCCCAAGCTCATCAACCAGTTCGGCCTCTTTGGTGTGCTCGTCCGCATTGCAAACAAGTTCAAGGACGACGATGGAGTGTTGATCAACGTCTTGAATATCCTGTCCAACGTTCTGTCAACACGGAAGGACCACACTTTGGACTTGAACTCGGCAGACGGACTGCTCTTCCACAAGTTACTATTTGACAAGTTGAGTGATCAGACTGGGAATGACCGTAATTGGGTCACTAAACAAAACCGTGTACTCTCAAGCATCTTCAAGTTGATCCCGCATTTGAGTCCAACGGACTTGAAGTCAATGATACAACCAACACTCAGAATCTTGGAAACAGTACTATATGGGCCTTTCAACTCACTCATGGAAACATATGGGAACAAGAAAATCTACACTGAATGTTTTGATCAAGTGTACGTCCCATCACCACCAAAGATGATTCTTTTCGCCAACTTCACCGCTCCGTTGTTGTTCTCATTGGCACACATGTTATACCAGTGTCCAGATCCATTGATGAAGCCAGGTGATGTTGTTACCACGTCTGGAAACATCAAGATTGATTGTGTGTTGGATAAGAACCATTATTTCGTTATCAGTTCATTACTCAAGGCACGGGATCCAGAACTGAAGTTGGCTGCCATCAACCTCATTGTCAACTATTCACAAAACTCTGATTTATCTGAGACACAGAAGAGTACCAATGTTCAGAAGTTGTTACCTTATTTGATCCAATTGATCAATCTGGAAGACTCGAATAATTTGATCGTTTACAAGAGTGATTTGAACTTATCACGGAAATTCAATCCGTTGTACATTTTATCCAATTTGTCTCTACATTTTGAGTTTGTCAATGACTTTTTGTTGAATTGCAACATCATTGGTAAATTCTGTGATCTTGTCAACAAATTTGGGAACATGTCATGGGACTCTTTGTCACTGACCAAGATGGACAATTTATGCTATGTGTTTTTGATTTTGAGCACATTGACATCCACCAAGGAGAGTAACAGGAATGAGATCTTATCAACTGAATTGACTAGTTGTATTGAGAAAGTTTTGGAGTATCATTTGAATCATTTACAGAAGTTCATGAATCCTTCAGAAGAAGATTTCAAAGATGAAGATTTGTTATTGACATCGAATCATTTGGCAATTGGTGCATGTTATTTACTTCGTTCATTTTCAAGAAGTATTTCCACGTTGAGAACACATTTGAATGAGAGTAAGATCATCAAGTATATGCTTGATACCATGTCAATTCCTGAGAGGGACCTAACAAGTGCTTGTTCTTTGAACCGTGGATTGCTACATGCAGAGCTGTTGTTGAAAACGGTGACATTGACTATTGTTTCCAACATTGTACTGGATTTCAGTCCATTGAGGTTGAGCTTACTACAAGGAGGATTAGTTGAGATCATTGCAGATCTGTTACATCACACTGAACATACGAGTATTTTGGTCAATTCACTTTGGGTTCTTCGTCATATCATTTATAATGAGAAAGTTGATGCTAGGGAACGTTATATGAGACCTATTGGACTGGGCAAGATTGTTGAGTTTTGTAATCATGAAGATTTAAAGATCCAAGAGATGGCTTTCAACGTTTTGAGAAACCTGACGACGAATTCCAATACTCATGTGTTGCAACTGTTACATTACTTTGATTTCAACGTTTATGCAAATGAAGAAGAGAAGAGACAAGGATTTTTGAACTTCTTGAAGATGAAATTGGATTCTCATGTGATGTTTGAGAAAGGAAATGAATCTATATTGGAGACTATTGTTTATGTGATTGTTCACATTGCCACTATTGATGAAGATAGTCGTGATTTGATTGTGAGAAATGAACCATTGATGATTAAGATTCGTGAATTGATGATTGGTTGTCCAAGTTCTGCAGTGAAAATGGCATGTATTTGGGTTATTATCAACTTGACATGGGCAGAGAACATTCAGAGAAGTGGCGAGAGACCTAATAATGGACCAAGGATTGGTGATTCATCAAGATCAGTTGATTTGGAAGTTGAAGATACATCTGACGTTCGTGATTATGAAGGAGATGTTATTGCTGATCAACGTGGTGGTGGTAATAATCGTCTGAGGGATCTGAGAATGTTGAGAAGTCAAGGATCACAAGTACTATCCTCTTCATCATCTTCTTCCTCTGCACGCCCATCTCAATTACAAAATGAACTGGCATCAGCACACGCTCGTGTCTTAAGACTTAGTGAATTGGGGTTCCCACAGGCACTGAGTGAATTGGTTGAAAGCATTGACAATCTGGACCTGAAGGAGCGTATCAAAGTTGCTCTTAGTAACTTTATGTCTAGATCGGTGTGATATACGTTTATAAGTTAGAGGTACAATTTTAATGGGTTTACGAGAGAAATGTATAGGTTTGTGTGGCCCGTATCAAGCGTGGTAGTCACGTGATACGCACGTGACTCCGGGGAAGACGGCCGCCGGTGAAAAAGGCTGGCAATGGCGGACGTAAATCGACGACATATATAGACAGAAGGTAGTGATCAATTAAGCACAAAGCAATGACTGATTATACGGAGTACACCGTATGGGGAGTCGGTGTTTCCGCATTTCTTGTGCTATCAACAATCATCTTCTTGTCGCAAAAGAGTCCAAAGTCTCAGAAGAAGTCCAAGTCCAAGGCAAAGGTGCAACCAAAGAAGCTGACACTTGTTGAACAGTTTGAATTGACGTTGAAGAAAGTGCACGAGAGGGTTTCGCAGGAGCTGGAGCCTGGTGTCACTGCGTATTATGAGCAGTTTGGAGAGTTGAAAGCAGATGATAAAGTATACAAGTTCAACTACTACCAGGAAGAGCTACTCAAGGAGCTGATCAAGCTGGATGGGATTGAGCTGAGTGATTTGGAAGGGGAGAAGAAGGCCGAGTTCAAGGCCAGACGCAAGGAGGGCATCAAGTCCGTGCAGATCATCACCCGTGGCCTGGACAAGTTCAAGAAGGAGCACCCAGCTGATTTTTAGCGTGAATAGAACTGTCTTTTGTTTACATCTCTGTGTGCCGGGAGTGTGTGTCCGGGGGCCCGGGGGCTCTGCGCGAAATAGTGTAGCACGGCTGTTGCGGTCCGTTTGGCAGGGAGGCAGGGGTGTTTACATCAAGGGAAGAAAGGATGAGGTAGAAGTGTGTGTGGGTGTTTAGGTGTGTGTATTTACTCTTTATTCCATGGGTTTAAGGGTGTGCGGTGGTGTGCTCCTCCCCGAGTCACCTGGTTTTTGTGCAGCCCATCTCCATTGTCCTGTCACCCGTCACCTGTCACCTCCACACCGCGACACAACTACAGAGCAGCAACGGGGCAAAAGGCAAAAGAAAAGAAGGGTCTCACACACTTAAGCACATCTGGCATAGCAGTATCGCACGTGATCTGTGCCCACTACAAGCAAACCCGCTCCCGGAAACGCCCAGCAACAGCGCTCTTTTAGTGCACAGTTCTGGAACGTGGAACCGCCCACCCGCGTGATAACTAAACAACGCACGGCTAGCCTGGCCAACATCTCGTACGTATATAAGTGCAGCCGGTCGCCCTTTATTTTGTTTTCTGTTTCTGGTATGTGGACACTAGACACACAAATACACACACACACTACAACACACAACATGTCACACTCAGACGACGAGTCCATCAACTCGCTCGACCACAACAACCCACAGGCGTATGTCCCCGACAACCAGGACGCCCAGTCAGAGCTTTCTGAGCAGCTGTCAAGGGTTGCGACGTCGAGCAACAACGTCCGCCTCGTCCCAACAGAGACAGCCAAGTCCCTGCAGGATATGGGTGTCCAGTCACAAGCGCCATTGCCCGACGTCAATGCCCCTTCGAACGTCAAGAACGCCATCTTCCCAGAAGAGTACACTTTGGAGACACCTACCGGTCTTGTCCCCGTCGGTACGTTGCAAGACATGGGAAGAACCACATCCAGAACAGCACAGCTCATCAGAACACACACGAATCGTAGGCTCTCTGCCTCATACGCAGAAAACGACGACGACTCGAGTGCCACTGCCAACATGAACGAGAAGAACGCTGAAGCTGAGCTTGATCCAGAGATTGAGTTCGTCACTTTTGTCACAAACGACCCTGAAAATCCACACAACTGGCCAACTTGGCTCAGATGGGTGTATACCATCAACTTGTCCATGTTGGTCATCGCCGTTGCCTTTGGTTCCTCCTGTGTCACTGGTGGTCTTGGTCTTATCAACGACAAGTACAACGTCTCCACAGAAGTCTCCACATTGACCTGTTCGCTCATGGTGTTAGGTTTCTCTCTTGGTCCTTTGCTCTGGTCTCCATTATCAGAACAGATTGGTAGACAGCCAGTCTACTTCATCTCTTTGCTCCTCTATGTCATCTTCAACATCCCTTGTGCATTGGCCAAGAACATTGGAACTTTGCTCGTTTGCAGATTCCTTTGTGGTGTTTGGGCCTCTTCTGGTCTTTCGCTTGTTGGTGGTTCCATTGCCGATATGTTCTCAGCAGAATCAAGAGGTGAAGCCATTGCCTACTTTGCTTTTGCTCCATACTGTGGTCCTGTCTTTGGTCCTTTGATTTGTGGTTGGATTAACATCAAGACTCAAAGATTGGATATCATCTTTTGGGTAAACATGGGTTTTGCTGGTATAATGTGGATCACTGCCACTTTGGTTCCAGAGACATATGCCCCTGTTATCTTGAAGAGAAAAGCCAAGAGAATGAGAAAAGAAACTGGTAACCCAAAGATCATGACAGAACAAGAAGCTCAAGGTATGTCTTTTAAGGAATTGGTTCAAACTTGTCTTGTCAGACCACTTTACTTTGTCATTTCTGAACCTGTCTTGGATCTCATGTGCTTCTACGTCTGTTTGATCTATGCCTTGCTTTATGCCTTCTTCTTTGCCTACCCAGTCATCTTTGATGAGCTTTACGGTTATAACGATGCTTACATTGGTCTTATGCTTATCCCAATCTTGATCGGTGCTTGTCTGGCCTTAGTCACCACTCCAATCTGTGAACGTAAATACGTTGCCTTGACCAAGAGAAGAGCTCCAACCCCAGAGGATCGTCTTGTCGGTGCTATGATCGGTGCTCCATTTGCTGCTATTGCCTTGTGGATCCTTGGTGCTACGTCTCATCATGGTATCATTTGGGTTGGTCCTGCCTCTTCCGGATTGGCATTCGGTTATGGTATGGTGTTGATTTACTACTCTATCAACAACTACATCATTGACTGTTATGCCGTTTATGCGTCTTCAGCATTGGCCACTAAAGTGTTCTTGAGAAGTGCTGGCGGTGCTGCTTTCCCATTGTTTACTCCACAGATGTACAGAAAGTTGGGTTTGGATTGGGCTTCTTGGTTGTTGGCCTTCATCGCCACCGCTATGGTCCTGATTCCATACGCTTTCTACTTCTACGGAAGCACCTTGAGAGGTAAGTTGTCGAAGAAGAACTATGCCGTGTTGGAGTAAGCTTATACATACAACCACCATCAACATTCAACACAGAACACAGCATCTTGGAAGGATACAAACACACACTCCTTACACAAACACACCTTATGACCTTTAATTTAATTATACAAGGAACTTGTACGAGTTCCCCTCTCTAATGGCATGATATATACACAAAACAGAGACAAATGTAGAAGTATTTCCCAATCGGGCCTAATTGCTACTTCCCGATTGGGAAGTATGACGTTTTTAGCGCCAAACGCGAAGTTGCCGAAATTGCGAAAGTGCGAAATTCTATGGGGGTGGCAGTGGCAGTTCGACTTGAAATTTAGCCCCGTTTCCTCCTTTTGTTAAGCCAACACCGCTGTGCAATTGTGGAAGGTACTTACTCATCAAGCACACAGGACACTGCACACACACTCGTTGTCATTGAGCACAGAAGAGAGCTATTGACACCTTTCCCTGCTCGCACACTTACACGTCCCACATACAACCCCTTTGATTGCTTATCTCCAAATCTTAAACCTACAAGTCACCCCCGACCAGATCTCCCGAAAATGGTCAAACCAGATCCATTTGCCGAGTTCTTGCCTGCCAAACCCGTTGAGAAGAAGAGAGGAATCTTCAGCTATGCGTTGAAGTCGAAGAAGAAGAACGCTGAGACTGAAGAAGTTGAAGAAGTGGCCAAGCAGTACAGATCCCCATTCAGAGCCAACAAGCAGAAGACCCCCATCTCTGCCAAAATCCACGGCAACGGCATCCATGTCCCAGGCCTCTTCGACTCTCTCGATAAGAAACACCAGAGAGAACTCAAGGAACTGGAGCGTGAGCAGAAGAAGTTGGAGGCCTTGAAGAAGAAACAGGAGGAGGAGAGAAAACAGGACTTGGAGTACCAAGAGAAGAAACTCGCCGAGGAGAAGAAGAAGTTGGAAGAGTTGGAAGAGAAGAAGAAGGCTGCTAAATTGGAAGCCGAGGGTCCAAAGAAGGTGGTTGAAGAGCCTGTTGAAGAAGAGGTCAAGGAGCCTGTTGAAGAAGACGAGACCCCACTCGAGGATAAGGTCTTTGAAGACAAGGACATTGCCGACTCTGCCGTCAGCGAGAAGCCACTCGTCGAGGATGAAGACCCAGATGCCACCATTGAAGCTCTTTCTGACCCTGAAGATGACGATACCGCACTCCCAGTCACCGCCGGTACCGAGATCACTGAGCCTGAAGAAGAAGCCATCAAGGAGATCAAACAGTCCACTGGTGATGAATTCGAGGCCATTGCCGTTGCAATCAAGAACGAGAACGAAGAGCAAGATGTCCAAAAGGCCGTTGAGGAGTTGAAGACCGCTGCTGGTGATAAACTCGAGGACGTTGCCGTTGCTGAACAGGCAAAGACCGAGGATGAAGATGTCTCCAAGGCCGTTGAAGAGATTAAGGAAGCCACTGGTGATAAAGTCGAGGCTGTTGCATTGGCAGAAGAGGTCAAGACTCAAGATGAGGACGTTGATGCCACTGTTGAGGAAGTCAAGGAGGCTGCTGGTGATAAACTTGAGGCCGTTGCTCTTGAAGAGAAGGCTAAGACTGAGCAAGAAGACGTTGAAGGCGCCGTTGAAGAGATCAAGGCCGCTGCTGCTGAGAAGGTTGAAGCCGTTGCTCTCGAGGAACAGGCAAAGACTCAGGATGAAGACGTTGAGAAAACCGTCAAGGAGATCAAAGAAGCCACTGCCGACAAAGTTGAAGAGACTGCCACTGAGACCGCAAAGGAAGAACCAAAGAAGAAAGGTGCATTTGGATCCATCTTGTCCAGAATCTCCACTGTCACTTCTACTTCTAAGTCCACTGCTGCTGTTCCCAAGACTGTCAAGCCAAAGGCCAAGCCTGCTCCTGTTGTTAAGAAGCCATTGACCGTCCAGGAGAAGATTGATGCTGAGAACAAACAACACAGCTCTAAGTTGTCCATCATGAAGAAGAAAGCCGAGACTAAGTTGAAACAGATTGAGTCTACTTATGATTCTCAGATTAAGAAGTTGAAGGCAGAGATTGATCAAATCGAGGGAAGAATCGAGAAGAATGTTACCACTACAGAGACGTTCATCACATCTGCTAAGGACAAACACGAGAAGGAATCCAAGGAGTTGGAAGAGAAGCACGCTGAGGCTAAGAAGACATTCTTTGAAGAGACTGAAGAAAAGATCAACGGCAAGCACGCTGAGATTGAACAGAGTAAGAAAGATCAAGAAGATGCTGCTGTGCAATTGAAAGAATTGGAAACTCAACAGGTTGAATCTTCTGAGAAATTGAGAGAGTTACAAGTTGACATCCAAGGCTTGAAAGGAAATCTTAGAGATGAGCAGGATAAGCAGGATGACTTGAACAAGACCAAGGATGGTAAACAGGCTGAGATTGATGCTTTGAACCAGGAGAAGGAAGATCTGTTGCTCAAGGTCAAGGAGGCCGAGGAGAAGGATGAACAGTCCAAGAAGGTCATCTCTGACTATGAGACCAAGGCTTATGTCAAGGACATTGAGGCTCTTGAGGCTGAGGTTTCCAAGTTGAGCACTCAGTTGGACGAGACCAAGGCTAAGGCCGAGGAGTCTAGAAAACAGAGAGAAGAGCTCGAGGCCGAGTTGAAGGCCAAGGAGGACTTGGAGAATGAGGAGAAGGACACCAAGGCCAAGTTGGACACTTTGCACGAGGAAGCTGCACAGATTGACGGTGAGTTGACCAAGAAGGTTGACGACCAGGAACAGGAGTTAAAGGAGTTGGAAGCCAGTCAGGAGAATGGATTGGAGAGCAAAGAGGTTGAAGTTCCAGAGACCATCACAGAGGAGCCAGAAGAGGAAGAGCCACCAAAGCCAAGAGAGCCAATTGACTGGGAGAAGGTCGCCGAGGAGGAGAAAGAGCTCAAGGCCAAGCTCGAAGAAGCCAGATTGAAAAGGGAACACTTGACGAAGGAGTTGGAGGACATTGGTCCTGACGCTTATGAGACGTATGAGAGAGAGTCCACATTTGAAGTTTCCCTTGTGAGATGAAGCCTTATAAACTCTATCATTCAATTCGTGTGGTTTCTATGTCATTTGTATTATCATTTTGTACCATTTTGTACTGTTTTTTATGCCAATTTGTGATATTTTATAAGTTTTTAGGTGTAGACTGGTGACGAATACGGTATATTTCCGTTTTCGGCTATTTATTATTATTTTCCCAAAGGTTGCGCGATTGTCTTCAAAACCGCCAGCTGTCAACCCACTTGACAACCCATTCAGTGCTCTTCCAACTGCCAAAACACACCATGTCTTTCTTCAACAACTTCACAAAGTCCCTGCAGAGCGGCCTCGAGGAGGTGCAGAAGGAGGCGCAGAAGTTCCAGAGCGACTTCACCCCAATTGCAAAGAGAACTGCGCGTTTGGTTCAGGAGAAATTCGGTACCATTGAAGACATCAGCGAGTTGCCAGAGGAGTACATCCTGTTGGAGAAGAAAGTGGATGCTCTGAGACAGGTTTACAAGAAGCTGTTGGCTATTACTGCTACTTACGAGATTGAGTCGTATGACTACCCACCAAACATCCAGGAGTCCGTCAGCGACTTGTCCAAGACCATTAGTGACAAGTTCAAAGGCTTGCAGAAGGCCACCACCGCCGCTGAAGCTGAACAGGTGCTTGCTGCTACCTCCACTGACCCTGTTGCTACTTTGCCAAAGACATTGGCACATGAGATTTGCAAGGCTGCTAAGCAGAGCCACGACAACTTGATCCAGTTTGGCGAGGAGAATGCCCTGTCTAAAGTGTTGCTCAAGTTCAGTGAGGCCCAGAACAAGATCGGCGGTAAGAGATTGGAGCAGGACCAGATGATCATCACCGAGTTCAACGCCAAGTTGCAAGAGGCTTTGAACAAGAACTTCCAAGAGACACAGACAAACAGAAAGAGCGTTGAGGCTGCAAGATTGAACTTTGACACTTTGAGATATGAGGTTAAGGTTAACCCAGAGAGACAAGAGGCTTTACAAGAGAAGTTGGATGGGTTTGAAGATGAATTGGTCAATGCCACTACTGTTGCTGTGCAGAGTATGAAGAAGTTGATTGAACCTGCCGAGTCTGTCAATTTGATCATCTTGTTCAACAAGATCCAATTGCAATACCACAAGGCTGCTGTTGGTGAGTTGGAGTCCTTGATCAAGGATTTGGAGGCTGTCCCATTGGATGAGGATGACGAGGAGGATGAGGAGTGATCTTACTTTTCTTTTTATACTTTTATGGCGTACTGATACTGTTTTGTGAGATAAGTGTAGTGTTGATCTATTTATATATGTGTAGAAAAAATCAAGTGGAAGCAGCTGTAGTCATAAGTCATAATTGGGTATGTATCTCTTTTTCAATGGATGGTGACACAGAAAGTACCGGCTGGTCTTATCTCCATAGCACTGCTCAATCTGAGGAAGAAGATCTCACCAAATGAAATACCCAGGATCACTGCAAACAGGTATGGGATGACAAAACTCATAGCAGCCAACATCAACGCGTAGCCAATCATTGTCGACACAAACACCAGGATCAATCTAATGAAGTCTCTGTACAGCGACTGTGGTGTGACGGCAAAGAACTTGGCAATGACACTTCTCTGTGTCGTGTTGTCCTTTGACGTGCTGAGGGAAGACGTCTCCGTGACAGTTGTTGGGCCACAACACTTCACCTCTTCGTCGTCTTTGCTTGTGGTGGTGGCGTCGTCGTCCTCCGTCAAATGGGTAGGGACAAACACTCTCTGCTCAACGTACGCACCGAGGAAAGCCAGGCCTCTGAAGGCAAACGCAGCGAAGAACAGGACACAGAAGATGCCAAACGCGGAGGCTCCACTGGCGGCCTTCAGCGTCGAGAAGACAACGGGGTAGTTGGCGTAGTCGGTCGTCAGCGCGGTGTTCATCGACATGTCCATGTCCATCGAGGTCGTCTCCGAGGCCATGTCCATCGAGGCGGTTGAGGCCGTGTCCATGCTCGTGGAGGTCGGCATGTCCATCGTCTCCATAGATCCCGTGCCCATCATCATCTTGAAGGAGTAATTCAGGGGTGTTGTTGGTGTGGTGTTGATGCAGAAGTTGTGTGCGGACAGATCCCAGATCCCAGCGACAGACCTGCTTTATATACAGAGTCGTCCAGTCCACCAAACGGAGCGCAAAACGAGCACATTTCCTCTTTTCCACCATAATTTGCTCTTTGTTCCTTTGTTCCTTTGTCGATGTCCGGATCGGGCGAAAAGTGCTCACTCGGGCCGCTTTCGGTGTGTTTCCCGTTTGGGGTGTTTCGGTGGTTTTTGGCATACACATCTCCAATCCTCACGCTTCAAAGGTCTACTGGCTACTACAGAAGAAGTTTATATATTATATCTGGTGTGTTATTATGGCACAGTGATTACCAATCACCAATTACGAGCACTCGTGCGAGATCAGGAGATAAAGAGGACAGCAGATAGCGACAAATGCCTTACTTAACTGGCTGCTGTAGCTCAAGTAACTAACGAGCCCCTCAATTGGCCCAACCGAGATTGATGTGTCATTCCCCAGGCCTCCTCTTATAAGCAATTCGGCAAACTCGGGTATGGCCGTCTTTGCGTCTCTGTAAGTACTTATAGCTTCAATCATACCGACAAAGCTGAACAGGAAGACGGCATCCAGTAACCGCAAACTCCATGCCTTAGAGTCAAAGAGGTATAAAGTGAAAGCACACAGCATCAGATAGAACCCAACTAATGGCATTCGGAACCACTTCACTAAAGAATAGTCGTTTAATGCGAGGCCAGTTCCAACTATCAGATTTTGACTTGCGAAAACATCAGAGACTCGGATATTCATCTCCGTCACCACTTCATGTGTCTCGGTGGCATTAGAGCCGTTGTACACTCTGAACAGAACTGGAAGCGACCCACGGAGCTCAGTACGGTCCATAACTGCCGAAAGGGAAACTTCTCCATCAGAAAACAGTTTTCCCACCTCTCTCTTGTATCTGTCCCTCTCCCGGTTTGCCTCTTCAAGGTCAAGGTCACTTTCAAAAACCATCGTTTGAGTAAGAGGGTTGAGCGTGAAGGACAACATGTCACCCGATCCCGAAGGATCCCATCCCATACGAACGTCATTATGGGAAAGGGCATCCTTTGATACGAATGCCTCAATGTCATGTTCCAAGTGAGCGCCAGGAAAAGGAGTAAGGCCACAAAGAACAGCAAGGATGTATGAACGCGTGCCATGATACAATGGTTGGAGATGGTTTGGATGTGTATAGCTGCACAGTGTGGTTGCGATGGACGTTAGACGTGAACTTATATATAATTAAGTGAGCCATGGTTAAGTGGGTTGCGGATGATGTACGCTGTACGAGCGTTTTGATCAACTCGGAGCAGCATATTGTCCCCAAAACGGAAGGGATTTACTTATAACACAGAATACAATGTACCGATCACATGTGTATCAACAATTGTCCGCCTCTTGGATGGCATTACCTCTCTTGCAAGCTGACACTCAATTCACTCAGGCATCGGCAATGGCTCCTATATACTGATCACTATTGCCTTACCCCACATCCCTTGACCCTGAGCTCTGCACGAGGCGCCTGTTCGAGCTCTTTGTAAGAACTGTTAACTACAATGGAAGAATAATAAAGGTACTAAATCTCTGATAGAAGAAAGAACTGAAGCTCGATAAGTAAAAGAGGACCATAATACCGATGCAGGAAGCCATGGTGGTGACAATATGTCAGACTGATCGAGGCCTCAATAACCACGACGTAATTGGTATTCCATCATGATTTCCTGATCCATTATCCGAGATATATATTCTGCATCATCTTCTATATCATGTATTCCAGATGAGACTTGTGTGTCTTGATTATCAATAGCTGGGTCTTGTGGATGTTGTAGTTGCTGCACAAGTTGACGTCTCAACTCTGTCAGACCACGCTGGCTGTTGGCTATATCATGTTGACTGATGGTTAGGCTCTGTTGGCTCATGGACAGGCTCTGTTTGGTGGTGGCCAAGTTAATTCCAGTGGCTGCCAGTTTTGTCAGTGAAGTATCCACCCGTGTCAGGAGTTCCTCAAGTTCCTGTACTGTCACTGGTTGTTGCCGTGGTTGTTGAGACTGTGCGTGTGGCTGTTGTACTGGAAGTGTCTGTTGCTGTTGCTGCTGCTGCTGTGGGGCAACTGTGTCCCGGTGGTCGAGTGGCTGTGAAGAGAGATCAGGTTGTAACTGTGTGAGCGGACGCTGTTCCAGACAACGTATTTGTCGTCTGAGCTGACGGGCTTCTCGCCGCAGCTCGTCCCTCTGTCTCCTCATGTCTCTTAAGAGTTCGGGGTCTTGAACGTAGGATCCGTTGGTCTGGGGCCCGGGACAATATGACGGATACAGCGGCACCTGCAAAGTGTTGTTTCTCTTGCCATTGTCGCTTGATTCCTTAACCGACCAGTTGGTAAGAGAATGTCACTTTCCCCATTTGTGAGCATAATCACTTGATTGCTTAACAATTCACCCGGACACCACTCTGTATAGTCACGTGACCCCTTCCGGCGGCCAGTCGAGAAACCATAGTTCGGTGCTGTATTAAAGTATCACGTACAAAAAGCAACTACGGGATACGTTAATTAAACGGTTAGAACCACACACACATATACACACCTCGCAGCTTATGGGGCAGCGTTATATATATACTAGGGGTGATACCGTGATGAACTGGAGTGGACACTAGAGATCGACCGCGGAGCCGTGTGGTGTGATGCCGGTGTGATTCTCTGGTGTACGTATCGACTTGTCCTTCAAGTAAATATTGTATAGGTGACTTCTGAATACACGCTCAGCTGTTAATTGCCTTTTATATTTAAGGCCGCCCTTCATATCATGAGGCTTCTTTATTGTTTACCTTTCACCTTTCCAGTGACTTAAATAGACGGAATACGAAGACGTTGCCGAAAGGGTCAACGGAACAGGATTCCAACATGTCACGACCGCCTAGTGGATGTCAAAGACTAGAATTCGAAGTTAGACGTCTCAAAGCTTAATCTGAAACAATATGGACAGCGTATCATGCATGTTTCCATGTCCGCTTCTGCTTCCGTGCGGAAACAAGCCGATGTAGAAGGTTATAGAGTCTAGACCAGGCACCGGTGAACATTCTTGCTCTGCACTCCAAGGCTCTTCGCTTGACTCCACGAGACAAGGATTAGTGACAGGGATCCATTCACGTAAGATATTCTTAGACGGCGTGGAGACCTAAGATATTGCAGAAACCCTTGCATACAGTATGTCTTCCTTGCTGGGTCAATGTCAGATGTGTCTCTCCCAAGGGCTGAATGTGAAAGCTAACACAAGAGCTTTGGTGGTAGGGATATGTTGATGGACGCTGATACCTTGTTTCCGACTGTTAAGCTCCGTGAATACCAAGCAGAAAGCAATTGGGTGTAACTTCATAGCCAGAGTATACTATAAATGGAAAATCTCGTAGAGAAGGAAAACTAACTAGCGGACTCCCCGCTTAGAAGTTCCGACATCAAACCTCCATGGTCTTATTTCCTCATGTATGCAGGCCTATATATATGTAGATACTCGAAAGGGACTTATATATCAAGACCAATATACAGGAAAATATTATAATTAACCATGTTAACCTTGCCGGCAGCTATGATAAGTGCATAATTTGTTAAGCAGGGGTTCAGACTACAATATATGTCGAAGGGTGAATTCGGTCATAGTAATGTTTCTACTTTGGAGACGATTCTACAGAATTAATCTCGATCTATTCCACTGAGACAGACCGGTCGACATCTGGTATATTCCTTAAATTGACTACATAGATGATGCATTACGTCAAAGGAACTTTCCCAGAATGCACTACCCAACAGGGATCACGATATTACGTACACTTATGTGTAAGTATTTGAAATAAAGCTGTCTGCTTCAGGGTATGGAGGACAAGCTGTACACGTGAATGCGATGACTGTACGACGTCCGCACAAAGTATAAATATTATGGTATAGCTTTGGGCGCAATGGCTACCATTTGACGTGTAGCAACGCCATAAAAAGGCCTCAGAAGTGAAACTGTAAGGCAGGCATATATCTGGTGTGTTAATCTGCATAAATCTGCTTCTTTACTTTGACGTTATATAGGCCATCATGTACTTGGTGTTAGCCCCGATTTGGACAATTGAGGCGAGTACTCCTGCGGCTCCCGCATAGTACGGCCTAGATATAGCTTCCAGAAATATTATCTACAATTCTTTGAAGACCCTCAAAAGTTAAGACTGTGCTTTCTGCTTTGGCTGGGAGTATCCTCCTCAGACGTTTCTGGGGACATGGGAACTAGAGATATATATGGGAGTGGTTCGTGTAGTTTTCCCGTTGACTATTTAATCGAAATCCAGTTGGATGTCCATAAGGTAGAGACTCTTAAATACTCCTCTCTGACATCCTAGGATGTGGCAGGGTTCGTGGTGAGACCATGAATTGCAGAAACTCAGACCATCAGCTTCTTAACCCATCCTCATGAAACCAGATTTCATGTCCTGGAACCCGGTACAGCGTGTCTTACCAAGAATCTAGAGGAGTCCATACAGCTCATGAGCTGAACACTTTGAAGATTCATCAGATCCACCATGAGAAACAAGCTAGAACTAGAACCAGATATCTATACACGCAAGAAGAGCCCAACTAAATCGTTACATCCTGAACGTTTCTGGTGCAGATCTGGGGTAGCACGGACAAACTGCACGTCGGGCCCTTCCCTCTTCAGGCTCGATCTTCAATCCCTGATATCGGCAGAGTCTGGATTTTCAGCTAGCGGCCCACGTATAAATGCTTCACCGTCTCAGATTCTTACAGTTTCTTAACACAGTGATGGTCTCGAAAAAGCTGTCTCATGCGCCCAACAGTCCCGATCTGTAAAATACGTTCTAGAATCTACACATCTACACATCCCCTACCCGGTATGAGCACGTAGACTCTTCCAATAAATTCAGTTTTCTCCCTATCATCTTGGGCCCGTGTCTACAGACCCGGTGTAGTGGTACTTTTCCTATGACAGCACGGATCTAGATCCGAAATTGACAGATTCATCTAGGAGTTTGCACATGCCTTTGAATGTTTATAGTACTACGTTCCCATGCTAATATCGGCTCATTTGATTGCTGGATCTATGCTGGTCAGCTATAAGCTCGCATCTTTGCAGGATTACATGAGACCCTCTGTCACGAGAACAATAGATAAGCAGCTGCGATCGGCGGATAATTTGTTTTTTGCTTATCATTACAAGAAGCTGCTCACCGAGGTAGAGGATTAAGGAGTAAAGGACTCCCCGTAGCGGAGGCAGCGAAGATGAAAAGAAAATACAATCCAAAGTTCGACCACCAGGAAAGAGTGTTACCTCCGTTGTTTCAGGACAGAGTTCTCAGACGTTTTGATCTCTCGGAGAGCTGTAAGCAGGCTTATCCCGGCTTCCGTCCTGGCGTCCGTCCTGTGGGGGTAGACTGTAGTCCCTGGTGGCATGTTCACTGTAAAATGGGCATCGCTGTGTTGACAGAGCATGGATCCAAGGAGCAGACGCTCCAATGTTCATAGAGGTGATCTAGCACAGCCTGCAGAGACAAGGGCTGGTCAAGTGGCAGGAACTCGCTGGAGTTTCCCTCCAGGGGCTGCCATGGATTAGTTTATTTTTATAAATATAGGAGACCCCGTGCCACGGTTTCGAGTCGAGATTTCCGCCTTTCTATCCACCCCTCAACAGCCAAACAATAACCATGATTCTTCGCGGACGAGCACTTGGTGCTCTCACGCTGGCTCCCGGTTCACTCTCCAAAGAGCTCGATGGTGTATTCACTGGTATTGACTCCATTACCCAGGCCAGTACCTCCAGCACTTCGCAGCCATTTGACATATGGTCCGTTGAGATGTCCTGGTCCCTTGCAGACTTGGATGCTGCCACTGGTGATACCTTCACCTTGAATATGCCCTATGTTTTCTATGCTGCTGGTGTCACCTCTAGTGGGGTCTAGGGCCCTTTCTTTGATATTACGGATTCAGGTGTTACAATTGCTTCGTGTGATGTCGACGAGGGGGCTGGTATGTCTTCCAGCACCGTCGTTACTTGCCAGATTACCGCAGACTTGTCTACTGTTACCACTCTTTCCGGCACAGTTGATTTCCAGGTTGAGTTTGATGGTGGTGGACGAGATGAAACTACTGATGCTGCTCAACAGTGGGTTACCGGTGCCAACACAGTCACCTGGAATGGCGACTTGACTGGTACTGTCACATTCTCAGATGTGATAACCACCTCTGGAGTTTCCAACGACTTGACTGCGGTTAATATCCAGTTCTCAACACTCACAATGACTGGTGATACCTTCAATTACTACATCACAAATGCAGATATTGGTAAGTGTGACGGAGAAGGAACTAATTCTGGTAATACGGAATTCACTCTCACCACAACTGCCGATATCACGCTTACACCATATGACATCGAAGTCTTCTTGACTGCGGATGTCAACGATTTCGGTGAGCCAACAGATACGACACAGATGGATTACACATTGACACAAACCAGTGCCCAACAGTTCGTTGTGTCCGTCCCAGATGGTGCCCCAGCAGGCCAACGCGAGGGTATCTCCTTCTATCTTGAAAACGTCAACCTTTCCAGTATTCCTTTGACAATACTTATGAGATCTGTATGTACGAATGGAGTCTCATACTTCTATCAGAACACGTTCAGTGTTCAGCAGCAGCCGGTACCGACAGTGTACAAACCAGTGAGTATACACCTCAACCCCCGAACGCTCACGCCTGCCTTTCATATCCAGAAACTAACAAACTATACAGGTGTCCCATTAACTGTCACTGAAAGTTCCACCTGGAGCGGGTGTGTTGCATCTACAACTTTTGTTACCGGTGCTGATTACGTGGTGACTGAGATTCTTGAGGTTCCTTCATCGAATGCTTGTGTTGCATCCACTGAGACCACATCCGAGTCTTGGACCGGATCTTACACAACCACCAGCACTGAGCCATACTCCTCTGGTGCCTCGGTCGTCACTGTTGTCGTTGAGACTCCATCTGTTCCATCTTTGGGCCCATCTACTACTGTGATCGCTATTACATCATGCCACGAAAACAAGTGTTCAACGTCGGCTGTTACCACCGGTGTTTCTATTGTGACAACGACGGTTGATTTGGTGGTTACGGAATACACTACTTACTGTCCATTGACTGCTTCCGCCTCTGCGTCTGAAGCAGTTGGCACTACTGTGGTGACGGTAACGTCTTGTTCTGAAGGTAAGTGCTCTGAGATTCCTGTTATAACTGGCTACAGTATCATCACCGTCTCTTCTGAGGGTGTTACTAGTGAGTACACCACTTACTACTACCCATTCACTGCCTCCGGTGCTGCTGCGTCTGCCCCTACTACTGGTGTCTCGCTGGTAGTGAAACTCTTACTGCTGGAGTCCCAACTGTCATTGCCACTGGTGCCGTGTCTTCTGATATCGGTACGCCAACTTTATTGGATACCTCCACACTTACCGGTGTGGGGTCGACCTCTACTGCTGCTGTTACGACTATGGAGGGTGCTGCTGGAAGAATCTACGGTACTGGTGCCATGTTCAGCACTTTGTTGCTTTCTCTTCTCTTCTTGTGAGGGGATGAGCTGCGCCTTGGATCACACGTTTTCTTTAACAATTCTCGAATTCCGGAGTTTCTATATCTCTTGTTTTCCCTCTTCTATGATTGCTTCAACTTTCAAGCTGATCATTTCCTCATTTCGTCTCACTCTTCATGTTTTGTCAGCAATTGCACATTTGACAATTATATGAGAGCTAATTTTTCCTTCCATGATCTGGGTCTTCTCCCGAGTCCCATGATCTTTCAGTCATATTGGGCTTGATGTTGTTCTTTTTGCCTTATTTTTCTTGGCTGTTATTACTTGATACTTGATAAAATATCTTTGGTTTAGATTTGATAACATTGGACAGCTTTGTAGCTTTTCAACGAACATGGTATCAGTGCGCTTTATATGTAGAGATTCTGAGATCTCTATATGAACCGGGAAAGTGTACGTTATATCAGTGAGATATACCAAGCTACGTCGCGCGAGATCAAGTTTACGGGGAATAGAGTGAGGCATAAGTTTATGGAAGCCTGGAAACCTCTCTAACCGATGGCTTCGATATACAAGCGCTGGATGAGAGCAGTGGACACTGGACACCACACACCACCCAAACAAGTCACGTGACCTCCGCGAATGCGTTTTATTTGCGACGCGTGCTTATTTTTCTTTTTTTTATAAAGTTTTTTTTTTGTTGAAACGCGTCAAAGGCCAAAACGCGTACCTTTCAAGTTCCGAGATCGCGATCTTCTTTTGGCAGGAGCTGAGCCTGTGGGCTTTTTTCGCGTGTGGGTTTCATCGGGTTGCAACACAGCGCGGCTAATTTGTTGGTTAAAAGAGGAAGAAGAAGGTTAACAGAGGCGTTCTTTTGGCTGGAAACTTGCACGAGGAGATACCCACCGATCCACAGAACACAGCCATCTTTTTTTCGGAAAATCCGCCCTGCCCAATGGACTCCGAGCACTCGCCAACGTCCACAGCCACCGCACCGGACGACATGGCCTCCTACGACACACACACGGACTACACGTCGACGAACACCTCGCCAGGGCGCGTTGTTGAAGATGAGTGGTACGACTCGAAGACGCCACAGCTGGAGCAGGAACCGCACTTCCAGTACAACCAGGCGGAGGTGTCGCCGGTGCTCCAGGCAGACTTCTCCTACTCGCATTCCCTCAGGGAACACGCTACCTCTGTCCGCAAGTCCATCGTTCTCTCGGACTCGCTGGCCTCCGTGGCGCTGAACGACCACTCGCAGCCACAGGGAGAGCACCAGACACAGCTCGCCATGACCAACTCCCCGTCATTCTCGGCGCTGGCCAACATTCTCGAGCGCAAGGAGGCGAAGTTCAAGAAGAGCACGCCAATCATCGAGGAGACCTCCTCCTACCACCCATCGCCGCTGTCTGTCGAGCAGAATCAGAGGGAGACAGAGCACTCTCCTAACTTGATCGAGTTTGGCGACGAGGACTCACCACGTCAACAGGCACAGGCTGGCACGTTTGCATCCCGTCTCAACAGCACATACAACACACAAGAGAACGACATCTTCAAGACACCGGATGTCCCACAGTCACAGCGGTTCCCTCACCAGGAGTACACGTCGATGCTCACCACGGTGGAGTCCTCGCCAAACCCAACCACTGGCACACAGATTGCAGACAGTTCAGAAGAAGAAGACCTATCCCCGCCACAGCCTTTGCCAAAGAGTCCTGCCAAGAACATGAAATCTCCTCTCTTGTCTCAGCAATACAACCAGAGATCTGCTTCGATGCCCGTTGTTGTTGATAAGAAAGAAACAAAGGAGAAGAGACGCTCTTTCATGAACTTCTTCAAGAGCAAACGCTCAGTATCCTCTTCCAACGTTCCAAAAAAATCTACTTCATTCTCTATCCCATCTCCATCTCCACAGGAACAGTCATCTCCATCAATCAAGCAATTGAAAGGTTCCAAGTCATTCACTTTGCCAAAGTCTTATGATACACAGGCACAGGCTGCCATCCCAAGACCACAACAGGCTCAACGTTCTGCTTCTTCAACTTCTCTTTTCTCCGCTTTCAAGCGTAAGAAATCTCAGACGTTTACACAGGAAAGCACACCACAACCACAACCACAACCACAACCACAACCACAACCACAACCACAACCTGTCATCAACATCCAACCACCACAACAACCAGAAGATGATGATGATCAAGATGACACGTTCTCCATTTCATCTGATGAGTTTAATGAAGACTTCAACAACTTGAACACCACATCTTATGAAAAACAGCAGGTATCATCAATCCCACCATCATCTACGATCCCATCTTCACCAATCCAAAACAAACGTCTGTCACAGATTTCACAAGGAAGCAGACGTTATTCTCAAATCTCACAAGGTGAAATCATCTTCCCTAAGAACTTATCCGCTCAAGAAGTTGAATCCATTGTCTCTTTGGAACGTAACAGATCACAATCACGTCATTCCATGAGCTCTCGTCGTCAATCAATGGTCTCTGCAAGAAACTACGTTGAGCAAAGCATACCACACCAACCATCATTTGACTCCATAAGTGGCACAAGCATTCAACTAAGTCCAGGGAAATTGAACTCTGTTGAGACATCTCCACAGTATAGGGGAAGGGATTATTTATCATTTGATGAGGAGAATGATCAACAACATGATGCATTATTTGACGTTGAAGAGTTTTCTCATAGGTTGGAGTTTGATACCATTGCTGATAACTATACACCTGAGCCTGAAGATATGTCATCTCAATTTGCAGAATTTGCAGATTACATTGATTTTGGTGACGGTTTGGAATTGGATCTTGGATTCGATGATGATCCTGTTGAATCTCCATTACAACAACCTGCATTGTTCAACTCTCCACAAGTCGAGGAAAGTGAAGAAGATGAAGAGTATCCTTTATCACCAGATTTAAGCTTAAAGCAACCATCGCCTTTATCATCACCATTCCTTCAACAATCTGCATTTGTTCCATCATTACAAAGACCAGTTTCAATGTCATTCCGTGGATTGAAAGCACCAGCATTTAACACTTTGCATAACTCCAACTCTATTGAATCTTTCCAATCTTCACAACATTCAACAACGGGTTCTATGAAATCGGCAACTTTATCTCTTTCTTCACAACCAAAGAAGAGTCATAACAGACGTGTCATGTTCTCTTCCAAGATCGTTGTGTTTGACGTCAATGCCGCTGATGAGTATGATCGTACACCTGACGTTGCAACGTGTAATCAGTTGACTCCACAGTTGGCAATGAGGATCAAGGCCGAGTTGAATGAGTTGAAGAGTGAGATGGAAGTTCATGAGGATTCTCGATGTTATATCCACTTTTTGTGATTATGTTGTTGAACAGCTTTTCACTTCTATTTGTCATACAAAAAGACTTTTCTTTTGTTACATTCGTTTCATAATTATAATATTTGGTTCTTGTTATACATAGAAGCTAATAGTAGTAAGTGTACCCGTCTTCAGTCTTTGATCTGGTCATCGGTTCAGCATCTCTGACAAATACCTTGAACAACCCAGGCTTCCTCTTGATCTTCTCCACAGTCTTCTTAGTATCAGAACCATAGAGACCATACTTCAACATCTTCATCTTGGTCAAAGAGTCTGCTTTCAAGCTTCTTAAAACGTTCTCGATGTAGATCAACTCAACCTTTGGAGTCTTTTCCAAGATGAGTTCATTGAGGAACTTCGAGTTGGATTTGATGCCGACCAAGGCTGGCATGTTCTTAGCAGTGACACTCTCTGCGTATGGGATGGAGATGTTGAGCACGAGAAGAGAAGGGGCGTTGAAGTTGATGATGGCGGTGTGGACGTCCTTTGAAGAACCAATGGTCAGTTGCTCCACGGTCTTGAGGGAAAGGGAAGGACTGTTGAAGTAATCCAGGTTTGAACCGTTGATGAAGAGTTTATTCAAAGCAGGGATCTTGGATAATACTGTTGGAAGTTTGTTGAGCGTGGAGAAGGGAGCAACGTACGTGAGGTTAAGCTCTTTCAAGTTTGGATACAATGGGATGATCTGTGTGATGTTGGAGAAGAACTCACAGGAACCATTGACATTACAATCGTTAGAAGTCTCCACTGTGAGTGAAAGAAGATCAGGTGCTTCAATGACCGGTAGAGCCTTGATGTTTGGGATGATGACAAGGACCTTGAGCTCGTTCAACGCTGGCAACTTGATGGCACCAGCATCTTCAGGAGGAGACACTGTGACCCAGAACTCGAGTTCATCCACTTTCTGGAGGTGCTCATAGCTCATCAAAGGACCATTGAAGCCAACAAGGACAAGTTTGGTGCAATTCTGAAGGAAAGAGAAGTCGCCGCCAACAGAAGGGTCCTGGTATGAGGCTGGTATGATTTCTGAAGCCACTTTCTTGATGAAAGCACCTAAGAGCTCTGGGAAGCTGTTATTCTGCATCTTTGGGAATCCATCAATGAAATGGATTGCGAGAACAGTAGCGTTTGGACACACAAGTCCCTCAATGGCCATGGTCTTCACCTTCTCCTCGTCTTCCCAATGGGTCTGGTTGTCGATGCTGAACTGGGTACACTCGTCAAAAGTGACGTTTCTGATTGTGTGCACGTCGTTAAGTGCCACATGACCCGGACCGGTGTGCACGTGGATCTTTGAGTGAGTGAGTCCCAGGGAGAAGAAGTCCACCAAGGAGCCGTCATCCTCGTAGTTGTCCCCGGCCAATGGTAGGTGGACGTAGATGTAGTTCTTCGAATGCTTGAAAACCTCGACAAAAGGAGTCAGATTGAGGTACTGGATGTCGAAGATCTCGATAAGAGTAGTCTTGGTAGTCAAATCCTCCTCAGAAACGTTGTAAATGTCGTGTGTTGTGGCACTTGCGCCCCAAAACCCTTCTTCAAGCTTTGTTTTGTCGTCCATGACAACGTTGAACTTTGCCGGGTCATTGGCGAGTGCGCTTTTGACGTCCTCGAACGACTGGAACTCGTCCAATGAGAGCTTTGAGATGTCCATTTGTGTGTCTGTGATGTTACTTCATTGGTGGATGAGTCTTACAATCCAGGGGTGCCACGGGGGTATTTATACCAACGTCAGATTGGCCCCTGGTCCCTGCGTTGTTATTATTTGAGGATGTCGCACGGTGCACCCCCACACCTCGGGGGTCTTTTGGCAGTGGAATTGTATATATCTCCATTTGTTAATAGACAATCAACCTCGGACTTTTGATATTTGGACTCTTCAGGGTTTCTTTCAATAGATTCCATGTTCTTCTATAGAATTAACCTTTCAGATGTGGAAGCCGGGGTGGCCATTTAGATAAACCGCGTACTGTACATACCTGGTCATTTGCAAAAATTCCCTACAAGTCTACTACTAGTATGATCTCCAAAGTAGTATCAAAACCATTAAATATCTCTAGATACCTTTTTAGGATCACTCAAAGGACTCGAATCTCAAGTCCCAGTTGATCTTTGGACCGAGCTTTGGCAAAACCTCAGCAACACTCTGAACGTCCTTATCACCTCTACCAGAGACGGTGATGATGATGTGCTGGTCCTTGTTCATCTTCTTGGCGAGCTGGACACCACCAAAGATGGCGTGGGAGGACTCCAAAGCTGGGATGATACCTTCCAACTGGGACAAGAGCTTGAAGCCCTCCAATGCCTCGGCATCGGTGGCAGCAATGAACTCCGCACGGCCAGAGGCCTTCCAAGCAGCCAGCTCAGGACCAACACCTGGGTAGTCCAAACCGGCAGACACGGAGTGAGTGTCGTGGATCTGACCGTCGTTGTCCTGGAGAACGTAGGTCTTGACACCGTGAAAGACACCTGGCTCACCAACGGTCAAAGTGGCAGAGTGGATTCCAGTGTCCAAACCGTCACCACCAGCCTCAACACCAAGCATCTTAACGGACAAGTCGTGCTCGAATGGAGAGAAGAGACCAGTGGAGTTGGAACCACCACCGACACAGGCGACAACGGCATCTGGCAGATTACCGTCGTTCAACTTCTGGAACTGCTCCTTGGCCTCCTTACCAATGACAGACTGGAAAGTACGCACGAGGGTTGGGTAAGGATGTGGACCAATGGCAGAGCCAACAACGTAGTGAGTGGTCTCCAAATTCGTGACCCAGTTTCTGAAAGCCTCAGAAGTGGCATCTCTCAACGTCTGTGTGCCGTTTGTAACGGCAACAACCTCAGCACCCAAGATTCTCATACGGAAGACGTTCAAAGCCTGACGACGAACATCCTCAGCACCCATGAACACTTTACACTTGAGGCCAAACTTGGCACAAGCAGTGGCAGTGGCAACACCGTGTTGACCAGCACCGGTCTCGGCAATGATCTCTTTCTTACCCAAACGTCTGGCAATGAGGACCTGGGCCAAGGCGTTGTTGATCTTATGGGAACCAGTGTGGTTCAAATCCTCACGTTTGAGCCAGATCTGGGCACCACCGGCGTACTCAGTCAGTCTCTCAGCCTTGTGGAAAGAGGATGGACGGCCAATGTATTGGTACAATCCGTGGAACTCATCCCAGAAAGACTGGTCGGCAACAGCGTCTTCAAATGCTCTCTCAAGCTCTCTCAAACAGGCGTGTAGGGCCTCTGGAACGTATTGACCACCAAACTCACCGAATCTTGGAGAGAACTTATGCTGTTCTTCAAACTCGGCAATCTCCTTCTTCTCGAATGGCTTAGCCTCGACTCTTTGCTTCTTCTGTGCTGGCTCTTCAGAGGACTCCTCGCCGTTGTCAAGGATGGACTGGACGTACTTCTTAGCAGTCTCACCACGCTGTCCCTCAGCAGACTCACCGATCAAAGTGACAACCTTGGAGCCAATGACGACACCATCAGCAAGGGAACCAACGGTAAGGAAGTGCTCTCTTGTAGAGACACCGAATCCAACGGCCAATGGGGTCTCGCCGGTGAACTTTCTGACACGGGTGACAAGCTCTTGAAGACCAGTGGACACGTTTGTAGAGGCACCGGTGGTACCCATCTTGGAAACAACGTAGATGAAAGAGTCGGCAATCTCCGCCAACAGTTTGAGTCTCTCGTCGGTGGTGGATGGTGCCACGAGTGGGATGTAAGAGAGGTCAGCAGCGGACACAAAGCCTCTGATCTTCAAGGCCTCCTCAGGTGGCAAATCGACGATGATGAATCCGTTGGCACCGGCCTCCTTGGCCTCCTGGATCATCTTCTCCTCGCCGTAGTGCAGGATTGGGTTGTAGTAGCCCATGAGGACGATTGGCACGGTGACGCCGGCAGCACGGGCCTCTCTGACGAGCTCGAGCGTCTTGGCAACCGAGATTCCGTTCTCCAGCGCAGTGGTGTTGGCGACCTGGATCGTAGGACCGTCGGCGATTGGGTCCGAGAAGGGCAGACCGAGCTCGATGATGTCGACACCACCGGCCTGGAAGCCCTGGAGAATCGGCACGGTGTCCGCAATCGACGGGTAGCCGGCGGTGATGAAAGTCACGAGCGCTTTTCTGTTCTCAGCGGCGCACTGGGCGAACGTCTGTCTGATCTGGGCGGACATTCTCTGGTGTTTTGGGTGGATTCCTATATATGTCCCGTTGTTGAAGTGTTGATCGAGCACTCGCTTTGCGTGAAAAGTTCTGAGTCACTGTGGTGTCCGGGTGTTTTGGAGCGTGGGGAGAGAGAGCGCCGCCGGCGATCAGTCATAGATAACTGATAACACTTTTATACGTACAGTTTTACATCAAATGAGTCATAAATGTGTGTTATTCGTTCTTTGGTATCCATTTATACATTTACTCGGAGAGGTAGTGGTCGACGTTCTGGATGAACTCGTAGTACCAGGCAACACCTTCGATGTGCGCGTCCAGCTCGACTCTCTCGTCAATGGCATGGGCGTTTTCTCTGCTTCTCTGCTTGATAGGCGTGAATCTGTAGATGTTCTTGGTCAGGTCCCAGTAGTACTTGGTGTCAGTGTTTCCGGTCATGCAACTTGGAGCGACAAACACTTCGGAGGAGACCTCAGGGTCGTAGGAGTCGTCGTAGATGGCAAAGTCCTCGAAGATGTGCTTGATAGTACCGGTCAACACGTCCCATGTTGGGTTGTTGATGGTGGGAGTGGTTGGAGCCTGGTTCAACTCACTGTTTGATGTGACGACAAAGTTACCAGCGCTGGAAATGCTCAACAACTCATCGCCGAAAGCGTTCAATCCCAATCCGTGCTTCTCAGCAACTTCCTGGACACATTCAATGATGTGTTGCTTGACAATCGCCAAAGAAGACTCGTAACTGACACGGTGGTTGATCTTCAAGATGACTTCTTCAGGCAATGCATTGATCTTAACACCACCGTAAACGACATCAACAGCTCTTGTGGTAGACATCAAGGCCTTGTTGGTACCGTCTTGGGCCAACTTCTCCACAACTTTTGCTTTAATCTCTGGGACATCCAAGTTCAAAATACCCTTTCTCAACTGTTCGTCCATGTTCTCGGCGTGCTTGGCCTGACATTGCAAAGTCTGGAAGTACGGGTTGACCTCAGTGACGTCCAATGGGTACTCCTCTTGTTCCAACAACACAGCAACCTCACTGATCATACCGATAGAAGTGTGCTTTGGAGGAACAGAACTGTGACCACCAGGAGTGTTAATCTTCACTTCAATGTCAATGTAACCCTTCTCACCAGTAGAAGGCAAAGCGAATCTTGAACCTTGGAAATCAGAGATACCAAGACCACCTTCATCAACGATCAACAACACACTGTCTTTACCAAACTTCTCCACGAGCCATGGTCCAATGTGAGAGGCACCCTGGCCACCACTTGACTCTTCATCAAACCCGAAAGCGAGCATGATGGTTCTCTTTGGCTTGAAGCCTGTGGATAACAACTGTTCAACGGCTTCAAAGATACCAATGACGTTGTTCTTACAGTCACTTGTACCTCTTCCCCAAAGCCAGGTGCCGTCATAGAAAGCATCTCTTGGTGGATGTTTCCATCTCCACTCGGTCTCTTCTGGGACTGGGACCACGTCCTGGTGACCAGTCAACATAATTGGCTTCAAAGACTCATCAGAACCTTTGATGATGTAGACCAAGCCATGGGTATTGACATGTTCCAATTGAGCCACGCTGTGAACTGTTGGGAACGTCTTCTTCAAGTAAGCCTCAAATCCGTAGAACACATCCCATCTTGGGTCTTCGCCAATCTCTCCCAAATCGTCAAAACTTGGAGAGTAGACCTTGACGGCTCCGCCCCAAACGGCGAGAGAGTGGTTCTTGTACTCGTCTGAGCGGAAGTAGGAGATATCCACAATCTCGTCGGACAATTTCGGTGGGATGAGCTTTGGAGCAACGGGGCAAACCTGGCTCTTGCTCTCTAGCAACTCATTGAGATCCAATTGGTGCAACTTGTCGAAACTTGGAACCGAGGAGGAACAAGAGAGATAAGCAAAGGCGGACAACGTAGCAGCAGCGGCCACAAACTTGTGGAAGACGTTGGCTCTGCGCTTGGGCTTCTCGTCAAGAGAGATCTGGGACATCGTTGGATGTTTACTGCCAGTAAATTGTTATCTGTGTGTGTTTATGGCTCAAGTTACGGATTATGTCTCGAGCTTTTTATCTATTCAACGACGATCAGAGCGGAGGGTCGGAGGATTTCCTAATGGGGAAGCTTCCTAATCGGGTGATAACGCCGCATGCCCCGCGCGTTTCCCTCTTTTGGCTGTGTTTTGTAATAAAGGGCAATTAGGGAGCTCTGATGCTTTTACGATTATACTTCTATGTACTTTCTATCAATCTCTAAATCTTGGAGTTCTTGTAAACGGAACCCTCGGCATACAGCTTGTCCAAGACGTCTCTGAACTTGACTCTTGCGACTTCTCTCTTCAACTTCAACGTTGGCGTCAAGACATTGTCTTCCAACTTCAACGGTTCGATGTCCAAGTGGATGTTGTGCACTTTTTCAAACCCTTGCAACCCGGACTTCTTCACGTGCTCGTTGATTGCGTGGACGACACCCTTTTTCACCTTTGTATGGGAGAGCATCTTGACCATCTCTTCAGGAGAACAGTTGATGCCTTGACTCTTTAAGAAATGGGCAAACACATCTGGGTTGATACCAACAACACCGACCAAGTAGTGTTGATCAGAGTCACCATGGACGAAGATCTGTTGAACAAGGGAAGAGTTGGCCATGTAGATGTTTTCAATTCTCTCTGGTGTCACGTATTCACCTTGGGCTAACTTGAAGAAGTTCTTGACACGGTCAACGATGTATAAGTTACCTCTCTCATCAATGGATGCAATGTCACCACTGTGGAAGAATCCATCCTCGTCAAAGTTCTCAGCGGTGATCTCTGCCTTCTTGTAGTATTCTTGGAACACCTGTGGACCTCTAATCATCAATTCACCTCTTGGATTTGGCTTATCCTTATGTGTATAACCCAATGAAGGGACGTCTCTCAATCTGACTTCGACGCAGGCACCAATTGGACCACAGGATGCAATGGCGGTATCAGCATCAAATGGATTGACAATTGCAATACCAGAGTTTGTCTCAGTGGCACCGTAACCTTGTCCAAATCCAATACAGAGCCATTCAGATAAGAAAGCCATCGTCTCCAAGGACAATGGAGCACCACCGTTGCAAGCGTCTCTGCACTTGTCAAACCCAAAGAATTTTCTCAGCTTGTTTCTCATCAACAGTTTATCAGTCTCGGTAACATTATGCTCTGGGTTCATGTTACACTGTGACATGATGGCTTTAACACCAAGTGCAATTCTGTTCCAGACTCTTGGAACACTTGAGATGATGTGTGGTTTCAAACATCTAAGATCATCAACGAGTGTAAGCATTGACTGGGATAAGAATCCAACAGAGACACCATGGAGCAACATGACAAGTGTAGAACCACGTTCCATGATGTGTGCCAATGGCAAAGCACTCAAGTGTCTGAACTGTTCACCTTCATCGTCCAAGTTGTTGATAGCGTCATGGTGTCTCTTTGTGAAGCAAGAACCGTGTGATTCTCTTTGATCTTGGAGGAAAGTCAAATGGGAGATCAAGTTGCGATGAGTGAGTACAACACCTTTTGGAGTACCCGTTGTACCCGAGGTGAAACAGATGTTGTGGACAGTTTCTGGAGATGGTGGGTTGAAGTTCTGTGGGAGAGCGTTCTTATGGCCGATTTGGAGAAGATCAGAGTATTCAAAGATCTGGATGTCCAACTTTTGAGCTCTTTGAATGGTCTTTCGGTCAACGGAGTCCAAAGTAATCATAGTCAACAGGTCTGGAAGGTCTCCGTTCTCTTTCAATTGCAAGATGTTCTCAACTTTAGAGCCACTAAGCACGATCAATGGAGACTCGGTCAACTCTAAGCAGTACTTGATAGACTCTTTGCCCAAAGTGTCATACAATGGTGTAGATGGCAACGAGACAGAAGAAGTAGCCAAATCAGCAACGACCCACTCGTATCTGTTCTCAGCGTACAAAGAAACGGTGAAGGATGGTTTGTTGTCCTTTGTGAGTCTCTTTGGGGTGAACTTCGGATGTCTGGAGATAACGTGGACGATACCTGATGCCATTTGGTCAACTTGTTCAAGGACCTGGTTGTAAGAGAAGTAGGTGAACTTGTCGTCAAAGGCACCTTTACCACCATTAGCAGACGCAGTGAAGGAGCGGTAACCGAGACAGTTGTCGTCGCCATACAGGTTCACAGCGTGTCTGAAAGAGGAGTCCAAGTCACACAGACGAGGGTGAAGAACGCCACGGAGCGGTCCATCACCAGACAGGGCGTTGTTGCGGTAGATGGGAGAGTGGCCTGGCTTCTCGGTGCCGGCGATGGGACGAGCACCGTTGGCCCCTGGCATCGGCATCGTCTGGAAACGATACGTCTCGGCGATCTCGAGAGACTCTTCCTCGGTAATGTGGGGCATTGTCTTGTTGATTAATGATCAATTGGCACAAACACCGGGTCAAAAGGGTAACAAGTCAGAACAACACCCACTTCAACATCGAGTTTGGACGTCTTCCATGGCTGACTCCTTCAAGCCTCGGCTCCCATGGAAATTGGAATCTGTGCTGGATCCAATCGCAGATCATGATTCACGTTGCCATGGTTACGCACTCAAGCATCACCGCTTATGTAAGCACACCAAAAAAATTCGCGGAACTCTTCTATTTACCTTTCGAAGTCTCTCTTCTCTGCAAATTAGCCGCCGAGTCCTTCCTGGCTATATAAGGATGCTCCCGCACAAGAAGGGCCTCGGAATACAGCTGGTGCACGGTGCTCCCGGGCCGGCGCTTCCTTTGTTCCAGTACGACGCCGACGAGCCGTGGGTCTTTGCCCGGACACGCGACGGTGGTGTGGCGCTTCACCAGGTGGAGGACTCGTTGACGGCGGCTGTTGGTGTGCAGATTCCGCAGAGAGAGGAGATTGACACGCGAGAAGAGTGCTACGATGTGGAGATCCCCGGGGTTCCGTCCCATTTGATCCACGAGATTGAGATGGAGGAGAAGCGGTGTCTCGAGAGCCACCCGTTGATCTACGACCCGATTCAGAGCTCGCTGATGGACTCTGCGCCGTTGAAGTACCGCAAAGAGGCGTCTTCTGTCGAGTGCTGTGCCTACGCCACGGGAGTCTCGAAGTCCACGCTGGCGGTGCAGGTGCTCCACAGACCGTACCGTGAGAAAGTCGACCTCAAGCAGAGCCGGGACAAAGGCTACGTCAAACCATACTACTTGGGCTACGGTGCCACTATCCCATTCACATCGCCCATACAACAGGTGGAAATCGCAAAGAGTGGCTCCAACTCATACATCACACAGGATCATATCCTGGTGAGGACCTCGGAAGAGTGTTTCCTCGTCCGTGTCTTGATCAAGAAGGACAAGATGAAGCTCAAGATCAAGTGTTCTTTCTCCTCTGACACATTTGGTGAAGAGTTTGCACATGCGACTTTCAATCCATACAACTCGAGAATATTTGCCGTTATTGGTGTCAGTGGTACATGGGCCATTGTTCAAACCACAGAGAAGAGAACACGATACACTATCACTTTCCTTGGTTCAGCGTTTGATGCTTCAGATTTCTCAAGGTTTAAAAGAATCGCATGGACCGCTAATGAACAGGAGATTTTGATTATGGGCAGGAAATATCTGAAAATCGTTGATGTCTTGTCCGGTAAGAGTGAAGATGTCATATCTACAACGTCGTGGTCTGAGATCAGAGAGTATAAGAAATGGACCAGTGATGATCGATATTCATTCCTGTTGACTTCTAAAGAGTTGATCTTGTGTGATACACAACGGGCATTGACAAGACTGTTATCATGGAAGCATAATTGGGAACAACAAGACACGTCATTAACGATGAGCATTGGTGAATCTTCAGATGATATCCATTTTGTCTTTTTACACTCCACAGTGTCTCCTATTGTCATGGGGTTCCAATTCAAGATGGAAGATGGTATGGCTAGGTCAGTAAGGGATCCATATATCTTGGAATTGGATATTGATACACAAACACATGCCCTGTTGATTTATCCATGCTCTATTGATGACGGTGAAGAAGAAGACGATGAAGACGAAGATGAAGAAGAGAAAGAAGAGATGGAAGAAGTATGGAATAAAGCATTGGGGGCTCATGCTGATCCACATGAAGGAAAATGGTTCACAGTTGTTCAGATGACTACAGAATTGGCTTTGAACACTATTCTATATGGAACTGAAGAATCTGCCATGGTTAATGATCATTATGAAGATGAAAGTGATGAAGAAGAAGAGGTGAAATTTGAAACTGATGTTGATACTTCATTTATCAGATACATCAAGAAGATGAAAGCAAGGTTGACCAACAGTGCACATACACTGATTCCAGAAATATTTGATAACGACGAAGATTACGATGGTCAAGTGAAAATTGAAGATTCAGAACTCTTCCAAGAGTATGCATCAAGGTTCAACATCCTTAAGAGTGATGGTCTCAGAGCAACTCCATTGGCCAAATATACTGCTCCAGTTGAAAGTTTTGAATCATTTGAAGAGTTTGATAACATGTTGATCCAATTACAAGAATACTGTGAATCTCAAGGAGTTGATTATCTATCGTTTGGTAAATTATCTGAAAGCATTTGTGGTGAAAAGATTGAACTGTTATCCATCTTCTTTGACAAGTTACGACAGTTATGGATAGATGATGATATTTCCAAAGAGGCTGTCAAAGACATTGGATTGTCATTATCAGTGGTATATGACAAATCAGTTGAAGATAGGAAACTACAAAAATCATTGGATTCCTTACCATCCAAATGGAGGAAGATCACTGATACTTGGGATGATGAATTCATTGATTCTGATGAAGAACATGCAAGATCTCAAAGAGCAGGTATATTAACAGAGGCACCAGTTGTATTAGAACCTGTTATCAACCTCTCCCAACCACAGAACTCACAACCATCTTCACAATCGATTATCAGACCATCACAGAGAATGGCATCACAGAGGATGTCACAACGGATGTCGCAGTCCCAGGGCTCTTCACAGAAAAAGAAGAGAAGAGTCAAGGGATTTGCATGATCTTGTATACAAATTAACGACCTTTTTAATGAAGATGTGTAACTCGTAGGTATAAAAATGGCTCAAATGGCTCAGTTATAGTGGGGATCGTTTGCCCGATATGTTTCCCCACACAATTTCTCCGCGGCTAAATTTACCCCACACAAAGTTGTTGCGAGTTGCAAGGAGGTGCAAATGAGGGGAGGCATTGGCTATAAAAGTGCGGCACTTTCCTGTTGAACAATTAAGAGCTGGTCCAATTGTATGAGACGTACACCGCAATGCCACCAATTTCCACTGCCGAGTCGCTGGAGATCCTCGAGTCGTACCGCCACAGGCTCCCACTCCGCAACGCACACAGAGCACTGCCTGTTCCGGGCTCAGAGACGAAGGGCCACTCGCCTGTCTACCGCAATGCAGAGACCGTCAACGGCGAGCTTATGGAGACAATCCATCCGAAACTGAACAACTTGGACACTCTATTCAGACACGCTGTGAACTTGTACGGGAAGGACGACTGCTTGGGCTTCCGTGGCTTTGATAACTCCATCAAGGGCAAGTTTGACAACTTCTACACGTTCTACACGTACAACCAAGTACTTGAGAAGCGTGATAAGATTGCCTCTGGTTTGATTTA
The DNA here is from genome assembly GCA_030557345.1 of Petasospora maritima. Taxonomy (NCBI): domain Eukaryota; kingdom Fungi; phylum Ascomycota; class Saccharomycetes; order Phaffomycetales; family Wickerhamomycetaceae; genus Petasospora; species Petasospora maritima. The sequence goes on from JAKTOZ010000026.1 coordinate 133,022, forward strand.
CCTGGTGACTACCAATGACAGATTTGAACGCACAGAGGAGAACTACAACAATGGACAGCCTGCTTTTGTCTGTGCCATTTACGCTGAGAACAGATGGGAGTGGACTTTGACCGATTTGGCCTGTTCTTCTGTTTCATTGCCATCGACAGTATTGTACGACACGTTGGGGCCAGATGCTTCCAGATACATCCTTGAACTCACAACTGCCCCAGTGTTGTTTTTGAGTGGCTCCAAGATACCTAATGTGTTGAACTTGAAGCGTGAGGGCCATTTGAACAAGTTGTTGATCATGGTTTCATTTGACTCGTTTGGCTCTGTTCTACAAACTCGTGCCAAGTCTCTCGGTATTGAATTGATCCACTTTTCAACTCTGGAACAGATTGGTGCCAGTCATATGCTTGAGAACTTCAACCCACCAACCCCTGATACCGTCCATACCATTTGCTTCACTAGTGGTACCACCGGTTTACCAAAAGGTGTTGTCCTCACACAAAGACACACAGTTGCATCGACGGTGTTCGTTATGAGTGCACGTGAGACCCGTTCGTGTTCATTCAACAAGAGACATCGTGACACTGCTTATAACAGAGATGACAACGGTGATCAATTCAGACATTTGGCATCGTTACCAATGGCACATATCTACGAACGTGGTATGTCAACACAGATGGTCATGATTGGAACGTCCACTGGTTTCCCATCCCAAGGTATGCTCTCTCTGTTTGATGACTGGAGAGTGTTGAGACCTCATCTTGTTGGTTCTGTCCCAAGACTATGGAACAAAGTTGAGGAGATGTCTAAAGAGATGCTATCTTCTTATGATTTGGATCTTTCAAATGTCAATGACACTGAGAAGATGATCATTCAGAACAAGTTGAGAACCCATTTCGGATTGGATCGTGTCAGAGATGCCATTAGTGGTTCTGCTCCACTGTCTCGTGATACCATTGAGTTCTTGACTGAATGGCTATGTATTGGTTTCAACCAAGGTTATGGCACCACAGAGACGTATGCCGGTATGAGTATCGGTAACCCTTTCATTCCAGGATGTGAACCACACTCTGTTGGTTCTGTTGGTGTCACGTGTGAAGTCAAGTTGAAGGACGTGCCAAACTTGAACTATTTACACACTGATAAGCCGCATGCTCGTGGTGAGTTGATGATTAGAGGAACACAGATCTTCACTGGTTATTACAAACGTCCGGAGTTGAACAAGGAGTCGTTTGATGACGAGGGTTTCTATGCCACTGGTGACGTTGCTGCTATTGATGAGAAGGGTAACTTGTACATCATTGACCGTGTTAAGAACTTCTTCAAGTTGGCCCAAGGAGAGTTTGTTACACCAGAGAGAATTGAAAACATTTATTTGTCAAACAGTCGTCTTGTGCAACAGATCTTTGTCCATGGAAACTCTCTGAAGAACTATTTGGTTGGAGTCGTTGGTATCAACCCAGACACCTTCAGAGATTTTTTGTCTTCCCAAGGTGTTGAAGTTTCAGAATCTGATATGATCAAGTTCTTCAGTGATGCTAAGATGAAGAAGAAGTTGATCCATGAGATGAACTTACACGTTAACAAGTCCGGATTACAAGGGTTTGAGAAGTTACACAATGTTCATTTGGCTTTGGAGCCTTTTAAGATTGAAGATGACGTCTTGACACCAACGTTGAAGTTGAAGAGAGAGAATGCAAGAAGCAAGTTTAAGCAAGTGTTGGATAAGTTGTATGAAGAGGGTTCTTTGTATAAGAACTCCAAGGTGTGATATGATATGTGATATGTTAATGCTATGTTATGCAATGTGATATATGCTGTAGAAACTATATAACAGAGAACAACCATATAACAAGATGGTATATGACAGGAACATGCACATATAACAACAGTGAACACCATATAACAACAACATAATGCTCAATTTACAGCTTTGCCCCCATGTTTTACAGTGCGCTTATGCGGGGGGCCCCACACACAAGGCAAATCCCGCAGCGTCAGTGTCACAAAGTGGCACTAACATTTCCCTTCTCAAAACGATAAGAGTCTCGGCTTTGGGCGGAGGTTACTTGACGATCCCCGCCATGTCACTCCACTCATCCAGATTCCATTCCGCAGTATACCCGTTTGGGAAGAGATGGTGGGGTAACGCGATGTATATAAAGAGTTGGTGGGCTCTCCTCTGAACTTTGTACGCTACATTGCTGTCATACAACACAACAATGAACAACATCACTGCACTCAACACACTGAGGGACCGCTTCCCCGTTGAGAAGCTTTACAAGAGCGCTGTGGTCCCGGGCTCACAGGAACAAGGCTACTCTCCCGTCTACCGAAACGCCGCTTGTCCCGATGAGCTCGTTGGTAATCTGGGTCCAGGCCTCTCCACGTTGCACGAACTCTTCCAGAACGCCGTGGACTTGTTCGGTGCCAGTGACTGTCTCGGTGAGAGAATCAAGCACTCGGATGGCTCCATCGACGGCTTCTACACCTACCAGACTTACTCCCAGGTCGACCAGCGCAGAGTCAACGTTGCCTCCGGTTTGATTCAGCTCGTCGTCGAGCACCACAAGTTCAAGCAGACTTCCACGAGTGTCGACTCGGATGGGAAGCCGAAGTTCGTTGTCTCTGTCTCCGGTGCCAACTGCATTGAGATGATCCTCACCGACCTCGCAACCCGCTCTTTCTCCATCCCAAACACGGGGCTCTACGACTCCCTCAGTGAAGAGGCTGCCTACCACATCCTCAAGGTCTCCGAGTCGCCTGTCATCGTCGTCAACAAGGCACTGTTGCCCAAGTTCCTCAGAATCAAGAAGCAGTTTGGTCTTGAAACACTCTTCCTTGCCATCACATTTGAAGAACACTCTTCTTCTGATGCCTCGTTGATCAAAGAGGCTAATGACTTGGGCATCGATGTGTTACCGTTCTCCACCGTGGAACAGTTTGGTTCCAAGAATCCATTACCAAGGGACTTCAACTTGCCAAAGCCACACAGTCTTTACACATTGGCCTTCACCTCGGGCACAACAGGTATGCCAAAAGGTGTTTACTTGACTCATGCTAATGCCTGTGCTAACGTCACTGGATTCATCGTTCATTGTCCCAAGCCAGCCGTTGGTCTCTCAAAAGAACATTCAACTGATTTCCGGTATAACAAGGATTCTCGTGGTAAACAACTAAGAACCATTTGCTTCTTACCATTGCTTCACAACTATGAGAAATCAATCACAAACTTCGAATTGTCCTATGGTATCGCATTGGCATTGCCTTCTAAGCCAGGTACACAGTCATTGTTTGAAGACTTACCATTGATTGAACCTTCTTTACTCTCTGGTGTTCCTCGTGTCTTTACCGTGATTGAGAACAAGATGAAACAGTTCATCTCTACGTTGTCCTCCTCTGCTGATATCACTGCTGAGGTTCGCAAACAGTTTGGTTTGAAGAATGTTTCTTATTTGATGTGTGCATCTGCTCCAATCTCTAAAGAATCCATCATCTTCTTCAAACAGACTTTGAAATGTGGGTTCTTGAACTCATACGGTGCCACTGAATGTTTCTCCGTCATCTCATATGGTGATCCTTATGAAATCCGTGCTGGTTCCTCAGGCCCAACTGGTGTCAGCTCAGAGATAAGATTGAAAGACGTTCCAGAGATGGGTTACACTTCTAAAGACAAACCATATCCTCGTGGTGAAGTCATGATCCGTGGTTGTTGTCTCTTTTCTCACTACTACAAGAATGAAGATGCAACTGCGTCTGCTATTGATAACGAAGGTTGGTATCATTCCGGTGACGTTGCCGCTTTGGATGAGAATGGTAACTTATTCATCATTGATCGTGTTAAGAACTTCTTCAAATTGGCCCAAGGTGAATACGTTACACCAGAGAAAGTCGAGACTGTTTACTTGTCCAAAAACCCATTGCTTACTCAGTTGTTTGTCCATGGTGATTCTTATTCAAACTTCTTGATTGGTATTGCAGGTGTTGATATTGATATGGTTCGTTCTACGCTCCAAAATCACGGTGTCAAGTGTCAAGATTGGTCAATTGATGATCTGTTGCTTTTACTCAAAGTACCAAAGGTCAAACAGATGATCCTATCGGAGTTGAATAAGAACTTGAACGACACAGGATTACAAGGATTTGAGAAACTGCACAACTTACACTTTGAGCTCCAACCATTAACAATTGAGAACGAGAGCTTGACTCCAAGTTACAAGCTGAAGAGAACAAGTGCAAAGAAAGTTCATCAAGATAAGATTGTGGAGTTGTACAAGGAAGGTTCGCTGATCAAGAGAAACAAGCTATGACATATATATACTTATTTATTACATACATACATATTCTTATTATTTGTACCTATAGATTTTTTGTGGGATTTTAGTACCACTATTGATAGAGTTATTAAAGGATTAGTAGTTAACCCGAACATCACCCGGACACCACATAAAAACCTGAACACCACTAAAATGGAATAAGGTGGAAATAAATACTCTAATGAGTCGGTATGGAGCTGTATGTTTGGGGATAGACTGAATAATATCTATTTGATATAAGTACAAAGTTTGAAGGCATTTGGACGATGGTTTTGTGATAAAAAGTACAGTTTCATCAGAAAAGGTAAGTCCGTTACATCAGAAATAGAGTTGACCTAAAATCACTACTTTTGCTCAAAAATAATTCCACCTCAAAAAATCCGAATTTGATATAAAAAAGTACATATAACACACTTAGAAGTCAAAGACTTCCATAAAATCCAAAAAGATCTTCAATACATCCAGTGGTTGCTGAGATAAGTGAATTAAACCACCCCATACATATAAACGGCAGATCCCGTGTTTCCTGAGAAGCGCGGGGTAATCTACGAAAGTCATACGCCCATGAAGTTTCAAGAACCAACTTAACAACTTGTACATTCGAACTTACAGCGACTAATACGGCACAGCGCACGGCTTGTGGGATGTCATTTTGCCCGCGGACTGCTTTGGCAGTATGGCCACGCGGCGATGGTATTGCGGCGATACAATGATACTCTTCAGTCATCAGCAGAGAGTAGTGGAGAACTTCAAGCAACACAGATCTTGAGATGGAGCCATTGCAGGGATACGTTTGTCGGATGACTTCTTTCTCCAAGGAAGTTGATCAGTTCAGTTCAGAGTCTCACAGACTACACAGACGCACACCGGGCACTGGTGACTTCAAGAACCTCGTTGAAAGGAGCTTCCATGACCATCTTGATCTGTCTACTGGTGACCTATGAAGTTGCACTTTGAGTGGAGATCATTGGTTGTGGGAAGCCCATACATACACAACTCTGTCTTCTTTGTGAGGAGATCTATATCAACAAATCTCGTAGTTTAGCCTGTCCATGGGGGTGTTTGATAGTAGAACTACTAGAATTATAAATAACTTCGACCGACTTCCGAATCAAGTGGATACCGGAACTGGTCTTGGACATAAATTAAATTCCATTTGTTGATTGCTGATCAGCTTTCGACGTTGTATGCGGTGGAATTTGAATCAAGCCATAATTCGCCCACGAGATCCATTGATGACACCCGTTTTCCCTTAATTCACAGTTGCGAATATTCGCATGTCAACCTTCAACCGCAAACTCTGGAGTGCTGAGCGAAGGCAAATATCATTTTGTCTGTTCCGCATCTTGGTATCAGTTCAACACGTCTCTGAGACTTTCCCGTCTTGTTGAGTCTGTGTTGATATGTTCCAATTACCAGAACCACAGAGACTGTCCATTTCCTTGTTGATCTGTCTACTTGTGGCTCTATGAGATACATTGAGTGGAGATCACAGGCTTTGGAGGGTTCAAATACAACTACTTCTCTGATATAAGGGACTCCTAATCTATCATGTAGACAGATAAACCACTCTGTAACAATGAGAGTGTCCCTTTGAATGCCGATGTATTTCTACTAAAGTAGTTCTATCTGAGCACGTGACCAGCCCCCGGGTTTGCACTCTGATCATTGCATGAATATGGCAGGCGCAAATTGTTCGTCCACCAGGCTCCAGCTCAACACCCGATTAGTGAGATAGCCATCGCCCGGTCACAGAGCGTCCCCCAATGAGATTCCGTGTTGCGGTATATGTTTTTCAATCACGTTAGGTTTGCTGGACTCATTATTGATTAGAGCAGTCTTGACACTTATGAGACGAGGCTCTCAAAGAGACTTCAGTCTCTGTATGTTAAGACGGTTTGAAGTTGAGCATGGCCTCTTTAGCTGATTGGTCTGTCTACTCGTGGCTCTATGAGAGACACGCTGAGTGGAGACCATGGGCCAATGGGGCTTCAATACAGATTCTTTCTTCAACAGAAGATCCACACCAAATCACACTTGTAGACCTATAGACCTATGGACCCACGGTAGACAGTGGACCATACCCCATACCAAGCCTACCAGATGATAGTCACGTGACCCGGCCCGGAACTTCAGCCGTGATCCGAACGTCGTGGAATCGCTTCATCAAATTGATTGTTCGATCGTTCCCAGTTCTTTGATCTCATATACGTCTGCAAGGGAATGAATCAATAATGACCCGGCATTTGTGTCCGTGCAGATCATTTGGGTCGGACCTACTTTGACAACTTTGAATCCGTGAATATTTGTATGATGGCGCTAGAACAGTGCACAAGTCTTTGGATGTGGTGCTACAGCCTACCGCAGCTTTAACGAGATTGATCATCGGAGATGCCAGCTCAATGCAGGGTCTTACGGGCTACGCACTTGTGCTGTTGACTACTATGATCAGGACACACCACCTTCAGATTTTAACGGGCTTCCATCACCATATATGATCTGTCTGCTGGTGACTTATGAAGTTGCACTTTGAGTGGAGATCTGGGAATGTGGACAGTCAATACAAATTCATGATCTTTTGCAGAAGATCTATCAAACACACATTGTAGACATACCCCTTTTATAGTACAGATCCAACAGAGACCTGATACACCTCAATTTGTTAGATGTACTTGAGGTCGAAACTCTGTTAGTACTGACATCCACGAGGTCACGTGATTACGGGCACCGGAATTGATACCTCAGAAAATATCAACAGGAGCTTCATCTTCGATCGCTTTATATGAGCCAAGATGGTAGAAATGTTTCGATTGCTTCGTCTTTTAGGTGGCCTGTGAGAATCCTGAATTGGTCCTTGAATAAGCCTATATGCCGTTCTGCTTCGCCATTGCGTACCTGAATGGTAAGTAGTGGTTCATATCCATGCACTGTGTTCCCTTTTACTAACACACGGAGTACAGGTCCCCTTGTATCCGCATGGATCAGTTGCAAGTGTTGAATTGCCTATGTTATACCACTCTGTGAGCCAGAAGACTTCTATCTTTACACTGGTCGTACAAATGGTCTAAAACATCAACAGAAGAGATCTCTATGTCCCACTGATCCGTCTGCTTGTGTCTTGTACAACTTGAGTGGAGATCATGGGACTTTGGAGATCCAATACAAATTCACGACCATCCTCTACAGAGGGGCCATCCATACAATCTCGTAGACTCGCACATAGATTGCTGATTCCTTAGCGACACGCGACACCATGGGGACACAACCAGATCTCCAATTGCCCGACTGGTTGTTACTTAGGTGGGTGCATTAGTAGACTACTTATATGGTCACGTGACTTCCGGGCCCCGGAACTGACAAGCAACGATACAAGTACAACAAGTCGAACCAAAAACACGAAGATGCTCATACAACGGCAACTCAGTGACTCACCCGAATACCGCTCAACTGGTGTAACAAAGTCAACCTCGAAGGAAATCGGTTAATTGTGCAAATAAGCAGCCGTGACCACAGCCTCGCTCCAAAATTACCAAAACACTTCGGAACTCAGACAAACTACAACTCTTTCTGCATCATTCGGGTCCATGCTGCAACGGAGCAATGTTGGGTTGAAACACCTCTACATTCGTTATGGGCCTCTGATGGATCCTCAGTACAGACTACAGACCTCTGTGTGCTTATCACCTGACGAGGACTCAGAGAGACTTCTGTTCGTACTGGCCAGAAGACGGTTCAAACACGGATACTTCAAAGCCATACAGATCTGTCTACCCGTGACTCCATGAGAGACACACTGAGTGGAGATCTTGGAACTTTGGAGATCCAATACAAATTCTTTCTTCTACAGAAGACCTACTCCACTGCTCTTGTAGATATATTTCAAAGAGATACATCTGTACACTTCCATAGACTTCATAGATTCAGCAGCTTCAACTGGTACTATCCAATTTGACAGAGTCTAACGATCACTTAAGGAAGCTTCAAAGGTCACGTGACTTCCGACCTTCTTTTGAAATTGTTTCAACGTTCTGACTGCTTCCCTCTTTAACACTTTGTACGATAACAACGGACAGTTGGGATGAACTCACATAGGTAAGCGCTCATTCCCAAGAAACAAGAAACTCTACCAGAGCTCTTTCTTTGGTGGTCAGCTTTGCACTTCGGCAAAGTGTTGTAAGTGACGGTCCATACCCCCATACGTTGTGTTCCATTCCACTAACAAACAGGCTAGTACAGTGAGATCACGCGACCGTCAATGATACCAGGAATTGGTACATGTCAGCAGGTGTTTGTCCATTATGTATAACAGGAGAACACTCTGTTCACACTGGTTGTACAGATGGATTGAAGCACCACGAGAGAGAACTCTTTGTCCCACTGATCTGTCTGCTTGTGACTTATATCACATTGAGTGGAGATCATGGGGCTTTGGAGACCCAATACAAATCTTTCTTCTACAGAAGAATCACACATACTTACCCCTGTATACCAACAAACTCCTTGGGATATCATTCCTACATTTGAGCTCAAGTGTTGAAAGTGTTGATCAATGGTGTTCTTACTATATAGTCACGTGACTCAGCCCCGAACTTCCCCGCCGTTGATAAGAACAAAGAACAAACCACCCCACTTCACCCACCACACAACACTTGTCCCAACAACACGCCATACAAAGATGTAACTCAATCGCGCTCTTTGGCTCCAACAGAGGTGCACCGTGATGCCCTGGAAATGTTGATGGGAGAGTTCCCGGTTGGCTACGGTATTCTGTTATGTATATGCCGAAGTCCCAAGTTCCAACAGGAGGAGCGGTGGCCATACCCGCAGTGACTGTCAAACACCACGCCGGTGTTGCAATTGAAAGGCTTTGATTGTCTTCGTTGGTGCTGGTACTATGGATGGCTCCTGATTCCATCAACACTCATGGGCTTTATCCTAGTTGATCTGTCTACTTGTGACTTTAATAAAGACACTGAGTAGAGATCCTGGAGATAAGCTCATTATACACAACTTTCTTCTACGGAAGACTCATACCAATCATTTTGTAGATATGTGTTACTTTTATATAAGACACTGCAGATAAAGACTTAAATCTCACGTCTTCTAGATCATTGACTTCAAGTGTGCTCTATTGATCAGTGGATTTAGTACTTCTACGGTCACGTGACCTCCCGCCATTCTTGCAACCACACATCAACGACTTTAATTTACACCCAAAAAAACGACCTGACAGTTTAAACGTCCAGTCCTCAGAAATATCCCCAGTCAATGTGTTTCAATGGAGGAGATGCAGTTCTCAAGTCGACACTCGCTAAGCGCTCGCTAAATATATCCTCCTAAGTATTTCCACAGTCCACCGCACTCCACATGGCAGTCCACAGTGAGCGTAAACACTATAAAACACCCGTTTTGTATACAGTGTACACCTCTTCGTTTCACGCGTAAGTTGTAACACTGGTGTCCGATTCAGAAACCAACACAGCTTTCTTGTCCCACTGATTTGTCCACTTGTGAGTTATACACATTGAGTGGAGATCAGGGGTCAATGGGAAGCGTCGATCAATTCACAATTCTTTCTTCTACAGAAGATCTCATGCAAAACACACTGTAGTATACGTCTACATACACCAAGCAAAAACAAAACAAAGAAACATACAAAATACACAGATATAAAGTCTAACATCTGTATCAGAGCTTGTTCTTAATCAACGAACCCTCATCGTACAACTCATCAAACTCTTTTTTAAAGAACTTGAAGGCAACGTTTCTCTTGATCTTCAAAGTTGGAGTGATGGTCTCCTCTGAAACTTTCAATGGCTCAATCATCAACTTGATATTGTGCAACTTCTCAAACCCTTGTAATCCTTCATCCTGCACGTTCTTATTCATCTCCAACACAACCTGTCTCTTGATCTCTGGGGAGTTGTTAACCTTCTCCAACAAAGCATTGATCTCCAACTTGGCCAAAGAGTGTAGCTTTCTGTTATGACGGAAAAGACTCTTTAAAGCCTCAGGGTCAACACCAACAATAGCAACGAGATACGTCTTGAACGAGTCTCCATGTGCATACAACTGAGTCAAGAACGAGTTTGCAGACAGATATGTGTTTTCAATTCTCTCTGGAGTCACGTATTCACCTTGGGCCAATTTGAAGAAGTTCTTAACACGATCAACAATGTTGATACGACCACGCTTGTCCAACATGGCAACATCACCAGTTCTGAACCAACCTTCATCGTCAAATGCCTCTTTGGTAGCAGTTTCATTCTTGAAGTACTTCTTGAAAATCTGTGGACCTCTAAGTAACAATTCACCCTTTGGTTCTTCAACTTCAACGCCATTGGCATCATGTGTCAAGTAGTTCATCTCTGGGATGTCACGGAGTCTGATTTCACAACTGACGGCAACGGCACCACAAGTGATTTCTTTATCATAAGGGCCCGAGACTGAGATACCCGAGGTGGACTCAGTCAAGCCATATCCTTGAGCGAAACCGATACCAAGTGCATTTCTCAAGAATGAAACGGTTTCAGCACCAATTGGAGCAGATCCAGAGACGACAAGTGAACACTCGGTGAATCCAAGTTTCTTAGAGATACCTTTCAATGCGAAATTGTCCAACAACAAAGACTTGGACAACCCATCCTCCGTTGAGTTCTTCATCTTTTGTTCAATGCCACCAAGGATCTGACGACCGACAAACGAGTTAGACATGGCCTCTTTCAAAACACCTTCAAATTTGGTATAAACCCTTGGCACCAGTGCCATGAAGTTCGGTTTACACATGATCAAGTTCTCAACGAGCTTCAAAGGGGATGGATCCGGGGCATAGGCAATGGTGAATCCACAAAACAACTGCATGGCCATGTTTGTAACTTCATAGATATGGGCCAATGGCAAGAACGACAACGTCTTGAACTGTTTGCCCTTTTCCAATTGCATAGTGATCGAGGCCAATGAGAACGTCAAGTGACCAATGGACATGCGATGTGTGATCTCAACACCTTTAGGGTTACCAGTTGTGCCAGAAGTGAAAGAGATACCGTACAGATCGTCAACTTTAGGGATGATGATCTCCATTGGGTTCAACTGTCCCAGAGTTTCAACCTGGTGGAAATCCAACAGTTTCAAACCATTGGACTCAGCCATTTGGATCAATCCAAAGTCCCTTTCCATGTTCAATGGGTCCATAGAGACAATGAACTTCAACGTAGGCAAACCAGAAGACTTCTTGATGTTGACCAAACTGATGATCTTCTCACGGGAACAGACAATGATCGGGGACTCAGTCAAGTTGAGGATGTAAGCAGACGTGGTTGGCCCCAGTGTGTCGTACAACGCCGTGTAAACCATGTTGTACGCCTGGCACGCGAGAAAAGACACAACCCACTCCGGTCTGTTGGCAGAGTAGAGAGCAACCACAAACTTGTCGTGTCTGCCCACGAGCGTTCTCAGACCGGCACCAATGTCACGTCGGCGCTGGCCAACTTTCGAATAAGACTCGTAGGTGAAGAAGTCGTCCACGGAGCCGTCAGCGTGTTTCAGTCTCGTGCCCAGACAGTCCCGGTCCGCAAACGTCTCGACAGAGTTGTTGAAGCAGTCCACCATGTTGTCGTAGTCCGGGTGCACGCGCTCAATCAGCGAGCCACGCGTGCGGACGTTTCTGTAGGCGGACGAGTGGCCCTTGCCGTCTGTGCCCGGGACTCTCTTGACGGCACAGCCCGGTGGCTTGGAGAGCGGGAGCTTGTCGTAGAGCTTTTCCACGTCGAAGCGGCCGTTGGTGAGGTAGTCGTCCGGGGAGAAGAGGTCGGTGAGGGCGTCGCCGGTCTGGCCGTGTGCCGGGTTGGCAGCTGTGTAGGCCTCCATTGCGTGTGTTTGTAGTGCTTTCCAAGTGAAGAAAAGTGTTGATGGAACAGCAAACGAGCCGGGCTTTATACCTTTCTGCAGCGGCCGAGGCGAATCTGGGGAAGAGGGCGGGGTAGAGTTTAGTGGTTTAGCGGGCAGGCGCGGGTGCTAGGCAGATACCACATTCGCGCTAGGCAGAGGACTCACAAAAGCTAGGCAGAGAACTCCGCGCGCCAGGCAGAACACTCAGGCAGCAGCCCCACTTCCGAGCCGGCAAAACAGACACTGATCCGCTTTCTGACGGGCCTCGGCTGGAAAAGAGGAGGCGGTCCAGCCACGACACCCGGACACCATCTGATTCGGGACATATGTGTGCTTCTCTTCCGATGAACAGAGAGTCTCCTTTGTGCTGTTCTTTTATACAGAGCTTATACACACATGCCACTCAAGCAAGGCGCCAAGGTTGCTGTTCTGGGCGCCGGTGTCTCGGGCCTGTCGTTTGCACACTTCCTCTCAAAGCTTCGACCAGACGTGCACATCACGCTATACGACAGTGCCATACGAAGCGGTGGATACATCCATTCGCAGAAGTTCACCATTGACGATGCCAACGTCACGCTGGAGAAAGGCCCGAGAACGTTGCGAGGTGCCAGTGACGGAACGGTGTTAATTGCTGACACGCTGATCAAATTGGGACAAGCAGAGAAGATCAAAGTCATACCGTCAGATTCCATCTCTAACAAGAAGTATCTGTTGTCTCCTGATGATACGTTGGTCCAGGTGCCCAACTCTTTGGAGTCGTTCAAGAGTTTCATAAACAGTCCATTGGGCCATGGACTTATACCTGGTGTCTTGAAAGAACCATTCCAGAAGAAGCAGTCTAATGAAGATGAATCTGTCTTCTCTTTCTTATCAAGAAGATTCGGACCATCTCTGCCCACAAACGTCATCAGTGCCGTGTTCCATGGTGTTTACGCTGCTGATGTTCACAAGTTGAGTGCTAAGACTACACTGAAAGCTATGTTTGAAGCTGAGAAGAGTCATGGTTCCATCATCAAGTCAATGTTTTCCAAGGCTTTCAAGAAGAAAGAAACACCAAAGTTATCTTATGTTTTACAAGACTATGAATCGAGATTCCCAGCAGAGTATGACCTTGATCACTTGTCCAAGATCTTGAAGAAGTATCCAATGATCACAGTTGAGAATGGACTTGAGACTTTCCCACGGACGCTATACAACTCTCTTGTCCAATCACCACACGTTTCATTCAAATTGAACACTCCAGTTGAATCAATGTCTCAAGCATCGGATGGACTATCCATAAACGGAACGAATTACGACCACATACACACAACCATCAACGCATCATCACTATCCAAGCTCTTGCCTAATACCGCAGTCTCCAAGATTGCCTCGCAGTTGACATACATTGACATCTTCATGATAAACATCTTTACCCCCAAACATCTGATGAAACATACCGGGTTTGGATACTTGATTCCAAGAGCACACCCAAATCCAATGAACATCCTCGGCGTTATCTTTGATTCTGATGTTGAGAAGGGGTCTATAAGACTCTTCCCCGATCTGAACACCCTCAAACACAAGACTTTCCCACAGTTGAAACCGGAGTATAGAGACGCAGAGTACACAAAGCTTACTGTCATGATGGGAGGCCATTTCTGGACACAGAAGCCTACAAATCTTGACATCATAACACAAGGCGCATTGAAAGAAGTGGAGAAGCATCTCGGTATCCAACTGGGAGAAGAGACATTCATCGACACGTCTTATATACCACAGTGTCTGCCACAGTACCACGTCGGGTACGACTCCATGAAACAGCAGTTCACCGACGCTATACAAACGCAGTTCCACGGCCACGTGACACACGGAGGAATGTCCTTTGGCGATGGTGCCGGTGTCCCGGACTGTGTGTCGAACGCCTACAAGAATGCTGCTTCTCTAGTGTAAATAATAAATACCGTAAAGACAATGCACACGACGGAGAAATGGTCGGAGAAAGTCGTGGAACCCCGTAGAAATCTCAGAGGTCGCGCGCTTGCAAATAAGCACTGACACTTCATCCATTGAAAAAGATCCTTCACTTATAAACAGTACACTACAAAGAACACCAACTTACACCACAAAATGGCAGACACACGTCCCAAGGTCTTCTTCGACATCACAATTGGCGCCGAGCCGGCAGGAAGAGCCGTTTTTGAGCTTGTAAGTAACTCTTTATAGGTCTCCCATCACACACAGAACACTAACACACACCACAGTTCACCGACATCGTCCCAAAGACAGCAGAGAACTTCAGGGCTTTATGTACCGGAGAAAAGGGCAATGGAACAGCCGGAAAACCTCTCTACTTCAAAGGCTCCGCTTTCCACAGAGTCATCAAGGACTTCATGATCCAGGGTGGAGACTTCACCATGGGCAACGGAACCGGCGGTGAGTCCATCTACGGCGACAAGTTTGAAGACGAGAACTTCGAGCTGACCCACGACAAGCCTTTCCTGCTCTCGATGGCCAACGCCGGACCTGGCACCAACGGATCGCAGTTCTTCGTCACAACGGTGCCAACGCCACACCTGAACGGCAAACACGTTGTCTTTGGTCGTCTGATCAGTGGTAAAGGCGTCATCAGAGCAGTGGAGAGAACACCAACCGCATCGGGTGATAAACCATTGAAAGAGTGTGTCATTGCAGACTGTGGTGTCCTGCCTGAGGATTACGTCATCGAGCACCACGCTGCTAAAGACGACGGTACCGGTGACATCTACGAACAGGTGCTCGCTGATAACGACTCTGTTGATACCACAAAGCCAGAGTCTGTGTTCAAAGTCATCAACCATTTGAAAGAGATTGGCACCAAGTTGTTTAAAAGTGGTGATTACGACAGAGCGTTCTTGAAATACTGCAAAACGGCGTCTTATTTACAAGATTACTTCCCAGATGACCTCTCAGATGAACAGTTGGACGAGCTTTATAAGTTGAAGGTGTCTACTTTCTTGAACATCTCCCTTGTCAGTTTGAAGATCGGTAAGTACAGTGAGGCCTTGAAAGCCTCCACCGATGCATTGGACGTTGAGAAGATTGACGATAAGTCTAAGTCTAAGGCTTTGTATCGTCGTGGATCTGCTTATTTGCACTTGAAGAACGAAGAAGAGGCCTTGAAGAGCTTCCAGGAGGCCTTGTCTCTGTCTCCTAACGATGGTGCCATCCTCAAGGGTATTGAAGACGTCAAGAAGAGCGAGAGAGAGCGCAGGGAGAAGGAGAAGAAGGCATTCAGCAAGTTGTTCGGTTAAAGCCAGGCATTTTAGATAGCATTAAATCAAAAACACATCCATACGCTTATATACACGCGCGTAACTCTCAGCACGCGCGTAACCCACAGCACTAACAAATTCGCTCGTCGGCGTTTTGTTTTGAAAAATTGGGCGCTAAACAACGGCTGGCAGCGCAAACAAACACCGCCAAACAGCACCCAAAACACCGCACGCCGGATCTCTTGGTGTCCTTGTCGCTCTCACAGGGAAATACCGAGCCGCCAGCAAAGCACACACACCACACACGCGTTTACCGCCCGCCAAACGACCGAGTTTCCGGCTGTCCACGTCCGCTGCCCCCCGCCAACAGCGCCACACAACGCCACCCACCACAGGACCGCCGAAAGTGCACGGAGAAACTCATTGGATTGACGTATCTCTCACTAGTGCTGCTCCGGGACCCTTGCTGCGCCGTTTTACCCCCAGATCTGCCTGTTCCCTGACTTCTTGTTAAGCACTCGCCTCATCGCCACACACACAGCTGACAAACAGCTACATACAACACATATCAACAACAAAAACCACAAAAAAGAGAGCACATTTGCATTCATACAACACACAAAAAACACAAAAAAACACATACAACTATGGTGCAATTCCCATACTCAAGTGCGCCTCTGCGTACAGTGAAGGAGGTCCAGTTTGGTCTCTTATCACCAGATGAGATTGTGAGTCGAACACACAACCACATGGATACGAACTTATACTAACACACACACAGCGTGCCATCTCCGTCGCCAAGATTGAATTCCCAGAGACGATGGACGAGACCCAACTCAAGCCAAGAGTTGGTGGTTTGAACGATCCAAGATTGGGCTCCATCGACCGTAACTTCAAGTGTCAGACTTGTGGTGAAGGTATGAATGAGTGTCCTGGTCATTTCGGTCACATCGAATTGGCTAAGCCAGTCTTCCACATTGGCTTCATCAACAAGATTAAGAAAGTCTGCGAGTGTGTCTGTATGCACTGTGGTAAACTTCTTCTTGATGAATCAAACGATTTGTTCAAACAGGCCATAAGGATAAAAGATCCAAAGAAGAGATTCAACGCTGTTTGGAACTTGTCTAAGACCAAGATGGTCTGTGAACCAAACTTCCCACCGGAAGAGGATGGATCAGTCTTGTCCAGAGGTGGTTGTGGTAACGCCCAACCTACTGTTCGTCGTGACGGTTTGAAACTTTGGGGTACATGGAAGAAGGGTAACGCCGAGGAAGGTGAACAGCCTGAAAAACGTTTGTTGACTCCAAGTGAAATCCAGAACGTCTTGAAACATATCTCTAAGGAAGATTGTCATAAGCTTGGCTTCAACGAGGACTATGCTCGTCCAGAATGGCTCATCATCTCAGTCTTGCCAGTCCCACCACCACCGGTCAGACCATCCATCTCTTTCAACGATACACAGAGAGGTGAAGATGACTTGACGTACAAGTTGTCAGATATCATGAAGGCAAACATCAATGTCCAGAAGTTGGAAATGGATGGTTCTCCACAACACGTTATCAACGAATTCGAGGCCTTGTTACAGTTCCACGTTGCTACATACATGGATAATGACATTGCTGGCCAACCACAAGCTCTCCAGAAATCTGGTCGTCCTATCAAATCCATCCGTGCCCGTTTGAAAGGTAAAGAAGGTCGTATCAGAGGTAACTTGATGGGTAAACGTGTGGATTTCTCTGCTCGTACCGTCATTTCTGGTGATCCAAACTTGGAACTTGATCAAGTTGGTGTTCCAAAATCCATTGCTAGAACTTTGACTTATCCAGAGACGGTCACCCCTTACAACATCCAGAAATTGACTGAATTGGTGCGTAATGGCCCAAATGAACATCCAGGTGCCAAATACGTTATCCGTGACACTGGTGATCGTATCGATTTGAGATATAACAAACGTGCTGGTGACGTTGTCCTCCAGTATGGTTGGAAAGTTGAACGTCATTTGATGGATAACGATCCTGTTCTTTTCAATCGTCAACCATCTCTTCATAAGATGTCCATGATGTGTCATAGAGTCAAGGTGATGCCTTACTCCACTTTCAGATTGAACTTGTCCGTCACGTCGCCATACAATGCCGATTTCGATGGTGATGAAATGAATTTGCACGTTCCTCAATCAGAGGAGACAAGAGCTGAACTTATGAACATTTGTGCCGTCCCACTCCAAATTGTTTCTCCACAGTCTAACAAACCTTGTATGGGTATTGTGCAAGATACTTTGTGTGGTGTCAGAAAAATGACTCTTCGTGATAGTTTCATTGAGTACGACCAAATGATGAACATCTTGTACTGGATTCCAGAATGGGATGGTGTCATCCCAGCACCAACTATCTTGAAACCAAAACCACTTTGGACCGGTAAACAGATGGTATCCATGACAATTCCAAAAGGTATCCATTTGCAAAGATTTGATGAAGGTACTACCCTTCTCAGTCCTAATGACAATGGTATGCTCGTTGTTGATGGTCAGATCTTGTTTGGTGTTGTTGATAAGAAGACCGTTGGTGCTACCAATGGTGGTTTGATTCACACCGTCATGAGAGAGAAGGGCCCAAGAGCATGTGCTGACCTCTTTGGTAGTATCCAAAAAGTTGTCAACTTCTGGTTGCTGCACAATGGTTTCTCTATTGGTATTGGTGATACTATTGCCGATTCTTCCACCATGAAGGAGATTACAGAGGCTATTGCCATTGCTAAGGAAAAGGTCGAGGAGGTGACACTCGAGGCCCAACAGAACAAGTTGACTGCTAAGCATGGTATGACTTTGAGAGAGTCCTTTGAAGATAACGTCATTCGTTACTTGAACGAGGCTCGTGACAAAGCTGGTCGTTCCGCTGAAGTTAACTTGAAGGGTTTGAACAACGTCAAGCAAATGGTCAGTGCTGGTTCCAAGGGTTCTTTCATTAACATTGCTCAGATGTCTGCTTGTGTTGGTCAACAGTCCGTCGAAGGTAAGCGTATTCCCTTCGGTTTCGCTGACCGTACTTTGCCACATTTCTCCAAGGATGACTATTCTCCAGAGTCTAAGGGTTTCGTTGAGAACTCTTACTTGAGAGGTTTGACACCACAGGAGTTCTACTTCCACGCTATGGGTGGTCGTGAAGGTTTGATTGATACTGCCGTCAAGACTGCCGAGACTGGTTATATCCAACGTCGTCTTGTCAAGGCCTTGGAAGATATCATGGTGCACTACGATGGTACAACCAGAAACTCTTTGGGTAACATCATTCAGTTCATCTACGGTGAAGATGGTCTTGATGCTGGTCATGTCGAGAAACAGACTATTGACACTCTTCCAGGTGAAGATGCAGCATTCGAGAAGCGTTACCGTATTGACTTGATGAGTGATCAGTACACAGTCAAGCCATCTCTTTTGGAATCTGGCCGTGACATTGTTGGTAACACTGAACTTCAAACCATTTTGGATGAGGAGTACAACCAGTTGTTAGAAGACCGTGTCATGTTGAGAAAAGTCTTCGTTGATGGTGAACACAACTGGCCATTGCCAGCTAACATTCGTCGTATCATCCAGAACTCTCAGCAGATCTTCCACGTTGATCGTTCAAAGGCATCTGACTTGACTTTGGATGAGATTGTTAGAAGTGTCCAGGACTTGTCCAAGAAGTTGTACGTCTTGCGTGGTGAGACTCCATTGATTCAGGAGGCCAGAGAGAATGCTACTACTTTGTTCCAGTGTTTGCTCCGTTCTCGTTTGTCTGCTCGTCGGGTCATTGATGAGTACCGTCTTAACAGAACTGCATTTAACTGGGTCTTGGGTGAGATTGAAGCTCAATTCCACAGAGCCGTTGTTCATCCAGGTGAAATGGTTGGTGTTGTTGCTGCTCAGTCCATTGGTGAACCAGCTACTCAGATGACGTTGAACACTTTCCATTTCGCTGGTGTTGCTTCCAAGAAGGTTACTTCTGGTGTCCCACGTTTGAAAGAAATTTTGAACGTTGCTAAGACCATGAGGACTCCATCTTTGACTGTCTACTTGGAGCCAGAGTACGCCTCTGACCAGGAGAAGGCCAAGGAGGTCAGATCTGCTATTGAACACACTACTTTGAAGAGTGTCACAGTTGCTTCTGAGATTTACTATGATCCAGATCCAAGATCTACTCTTATTCACGATGATGAAGAGATGGTCATGTTGCACTTTGAGATTCCAGATGAAGAAACTGAAGCTACTTTGGAGAAACAGTCTCCATGGTTGTTGCGTATTGAACTTGATCGTGCTGCTATGAACGATAAGGACTTGACCATGGCTGAAGTTGGTGAGAAGATCAAGGAGACTTTCAAGGATGACTTGTTCGTCATCTGGTCTGAAGATAACGCTGAGAAGTTGATTGTCCGTTGTCGTGTTGTTCGTGATCCAAAGAACTTGGACCCAGAGTCTGAGGCCGAGGAGGATCAGATGTTGAAGAGAATTGAGAACAACATGTTGGAGGCCATCACACTGCGTGGTGTCCAGGATATCACTCGTGTCGTTATGATGAAGTATGACCGTAAGTTGCCAGATGAAACTGGTAAGTTCACCAAGGTTCCAGAATGGGTCTTGGAGACAGACGGTGTTAACTTGGCTGATGTTATGTGTGTTCAAGGTGTTGACTCTTCACGTATCTACACCAATTCCTTCATTGATATCCTTCAAGTCTTGGGTATTGAGGCTGGTCGTGCTGCTCTTTACAGAGAAGTGTACAACGTCATTGCCTCTGATGGTTCCTACGTTAACTACAGACACATGGCTCTTCTTGTTGATGTTATGACCTCTCGTGGTCACTTGATGGCTGTTACCCGTCACGGTATCAACAGAAACGACACTGGTGCTTTGATGAGATGTTCTTTCGAAGAGACTGTTGAGATTTTGTTCGAGGCTGGTGCCGCTGCTGAGTTAGATGACTGTCGTGGTGTTTCTGAGAATGTGATATTGGGTCAGTTGGCTCCAATTGGTACTGGTGCCTTTGACGTTATGGTTGATGATGGCATCTTGAAAGAGTTGCCATCGAATGCTCCAGTTGAAGAGTTCACTGGTACCGAGTACGGTGATGGTGGTGCTACACAGTACGACTCCTCTGGTAACACACCAGGTCACTCGAACGTGGACATTGGCTCTGATGTCATGTTCTCTCCAATTGGTGACTCTGGTCAGGCTGCTGCTGGTGGTTTCACCGAGTACAGTGGTGGTCAGGATTACAACACATCTCCAAACGCTGCTCTCAATCCAACATCTCCATTCGGCTTCGGTTACGGTGGTGTTACTTCTCCAGCTATGGGTGCCACATCTCCAGGTTATGGTGCAACTTCACCAGGATTCAACACTACCTCTCCAGGCTACAGTGCTACGTCTCCTGCTTACTCTGCCACATCTCCATCATACTCTCCAACTTCTCCAAGTTACTCCCCAACATCTCCATCATACAGTCCAACTTCTCCAAGTTACTCTCCAACATCTCCATCTTATTCTCCTACATCCCCATCATACTCTCCCACGTCGCCTTCTTACTCACCAACTTCCCCATCATACTCACCAACCTCTCCATCTTATTCCCCAACATCCCCATCCTACAGTCCTACCTCTCCATCATACTCTCCTACCTCTCCATCTTACAGCCCTACATCACCATCTTATTCTCCTACATCACCATCTTATTCCCCAACATCTCCATCCTATTCTCCAACCTCTCCATCCTACAGTCCAACCTCCCCATCTTATTCTCCTACCTCGCCATCATACTCTCCAACTTCACCATCTTATTCTCCTACTTCACCATCGTATTCACCAACTTCTCCATCCTATGATGCTCCAAAGTCACCAGAGTACAATCCAAAGGGTCCAGAAGACAGTGAAAAGAAGTGAGATTGTTAATTGTTTGTTTTATGATGAAGTTGTGTTATATTTTATTGTGCTTAATGGTTTAAAGGATCTAAAAATATGTAAATTACAGAAAAATGCAATGTTTGATTTGATTAGAAGTTGATGAGTAGTTAACTTTTGATTGATTATACATGATCAGTTCGCCTTCTTGGAGATGAGGCCATTGAACATGTCAAACGAGTTTCCATCTGGTTGGAGGTGGTACTTCTTACCAGTGAACTTACCACTGGATAGCTCAACTTCCTCAGCAACCAACAATCCAAAGTCCTCTGTTATACCTGTGATCTTGGCTCTGACCAGTCCATGGTCTTGTAATCTCACAATCTGATCAGTGTGCAACCAGTGCTTGTAATACGTTGGCAGCAGTGCTCTGAAGCCAAACGATTTGAACTTGTCAAAGAACTCACCCATGTAGTACATGTACTTAGCCAGCATCTGTTCTTCAGAGATGGAGTCCAACTTGGCCAACCCATGCTGTTCTCTCAATTTGTTCCAACTGGCAATTGTAGAGTTGATAGACGTCGTTGGTGCAGAGTTCGACAAGTTGATACCTGTTCCCACGATACACTTGTACTTACCCTCCATGACGTTTGTGTTGACCAAAATACCACTGACTTTGACATACGCTGGATCTGTGTCATTGACTCCAATGGAACGGCCAAAGTACTCTGGCTTCATGGCGTATATGTCGTTAGGCCACTTGATTCTTATTGGGAGATCTTCATAGCCGTCGCCCATCGTCTTGATAGCCTCAACAACGGCCAAAGCGGTCAAGTATTGGATAAAGACGACTGGGGCGTGTGTGTAACTGATTGGTAAGTCCAGGATCAATGAACTGGCAAGAACACCGTATGGGTTGATCCAAACGTTACCACTTCTCCCACGACCAGAGACCTGGACACTGGCGGCGAGGACGGTTCCTGATGGTAAGTTGCGGAGAACACCAAAGTTCTTATCAGCAAGGACGTTTGTCGATGTGACAACTTCACCATAGAGAAGGATAGAGCCGGCTTTCACGGTGTCCAAAGAGCCGTAGTTCTCTTGCAAGTGGCGGAAGTACTGTCTGATGTCGAAGTAAGAGGTCATCTTGCGATCTGGGAACTCGTTTGGATAGACGTAAAGCTCTTTCGTTGCCGTGTCTGGGTCTTCAAACTCTTCTTGTTTGTCGAGCTGTGTTGACATACCAGCCGTGGCACCATCATGGAGTCTGAAAGTGTCGTTCTGAGCCTTGAGTAAGTCGTTGTTGTCACCAGAGAGACCAACGTCTGCGATGATTCCGTCAACGATGCGCTGGACAACACCTGGGACTGGGGATGTGAATAAGATGGGCGTCAGACGTGGTCTCACGACTTCATCATCGTTGACTTTGAGTCCGAGTTTCTGGAGACAGGCTCTGAGGAAGAGTCTTCGTTGTTCGTTGTGGTCGAAGAGGCCCTTGACGAGTTCAACATAATGAGAATCGTCTGAGTTCTGACCGGCCATGAGCTCTGGGAGGAACTCTGGGTGTGTTCCTGTGAGGATGGCAGCACCTTTACCCACTGTACAGTGCACAGCAGCTGCCTGGTGGGCACCAGACTCAACTTCAATCTGTTCTGTGTACTCGGCGAGGATGGTCACTGAGTCGTACTTCTCCGCATCGACAAAGACACCACCGCCGTTGTAGTAGTGGTAACTTCTGTCGATGTCAACTCCGAGGAACTCCTTGTTCACGGACACTTCAGCCAGACGAGAACCTTCCTCGGCACCGTACTTGAACCCTTTGAAAGCACAACCTCTCGCAACACCGGGGAACATCTTGAGCTCTCTTGAACCACTCACTTCCATCAACGGGTCGCCAACTTCGAACTCGCAGTAGGCAGACGAGTAGTACCCACCGGAGCAGAAGCCCAGCAGCTTACCACCTTTGCGCACGAACTCCTTGATGACCTGGTTTCCGTGGCCGCTGAGCTCTCTGCACACCGGCACATCGGCTCCTCCTGGGATCACGACGAGCGCAGTCTTGGACGCCCACGGCTCTTTCCGCAGCGTGTTGGCATCGACACCGACCACGGCGTAGTACGGCGAGAGAAACCGTCTCAGCGACTCCAAGCAGTGCTTGACGGAGTCTGGGGTTGTTCCCGGGCCTATAGATTCGGGGGTTAGTCATATGTCTCGGTGGACAGAACGAGAGGGAAACAAACATACCCGAGTACACCAGAACGTTCATGTTGTGCGTGTGCAGTGCTCTTGTCCAGATCTGTGGGATTCTGCCCAAACGAAGCATGCGCTGGTCCGTCTGTGGGCTCTGAGTGGCCTCTTTTGTTGGGCTTTGTTGGTGTTGATGAGCTCCGGGGTGTTCGGCGGAGGTCACGTGACTACTGTGAGGAAGGGGTTACCCGGCTTTATATTTAACTCACTATGGGTGGGAGTGTTCTCCATCGATACAGAACTACACTCAATTGATGGTTGCAATTAACTAACATGTATTTTAAGGTATGGGACCACCGGTATCACAAGACATACTCAAACTTGGGGTTCTCGATGTCCGTCAAGTCACCAAAGGACAAGAGGAGATCATCATCTTTTGAAGCTCCATCTCCACGTCCCAGGTCTTTCTTTTTGTTTCGGTAATGGTAAATGACCAGTAGAGCCACTGGTGAGATAGCCTGCATCACGGCTGTACCAACTAGTGCGTAAGCAGATGATTGATAGACAGGTGCCTCACTTTCGACATACGTCTGTGGACCGACAATGTTACCAGAACTGAAGCCAATGAGGAACACAGCACTGAAGACCATCTTCTTTGAGTGACCAGCAACGTTAGAAGAGATCAAGGAGGACATACAAGCCCAACCAGCGGTACACCAGTAGTTCAAGTAATACCCTACCATCATGGCGTTTCTGTTGTCCAGACAGAAGGCAAGCAGACAGAGCCCAAGGAGGTTACCAGCACTGATGAACACAGAGACGATCAAACGAGACTTGACGACGTACTTGGCCATCGCAGCAAAGAACAATGGGAACACGATGTCCATTCCAGAACCTGGCATGTTGAGTAAAAGAGACTCACCAACGGAGAAACCAAACTTGTCATCAAACAAAATACCAGCGAACGTTCCAAGAGCACCGTTGGAGATACCATATCCAAACATGTAGAAGAAGTACAGGTAGAGACAAGGGTCCAGGAGAGCTTCACGTGCCTGGTACCACTTGAATTGCTTGTTACCAAGACCAGTTCTGTTCTCTTTGACACGAGCGATGCACATCTTCTTCTCTTCAGCTGTCAAGAACCACGCGGTAGCTGGAGAACTTGGGAACCAGAACGTGAGTATACCAAAGAAGATAGTGATGACTCCAGTGATGATATACATCAGCTTCCAGGCAGCAATGGAATAAGCGTTCTGGTTGTGATACAATCCGTAAGCGATACCAGAACCAACCATCGTTCCAAATCCTTGAAGGCCCAACCAGCAGGCGGATCTGATGAACTGTTCTTCCTTTTTGTACCACTGGAACGTCACAATCATGAAGGATGGATGCATAAAACACTCAAACATACCAAGGAAGGCACGGCATGTGAGGAACCCAGCAGAGTTAAAGGAAGCAGCGTGGAGACAAACAACGGCACCCCACATGATAACGGCACTTGCTAGGACTTTACCCAAGGGAAGTTTTTGCAAGACCAGCGTGGCTGGGTACTCAAACACTAAGTAGGCCAAGTAGTAAGTGGACCCGACCCACGAGTACTCCCTTGTACTCATGTGTGTGTCGTCCAAAAGGCCCATGATGGAAGCGTATGAGTTTGTGGATTTGTCCATGAGCAGACACGACATCAAAGCACACATCATTGGGATGATGTAGAGATCAATCTTGCGGACGAGTGCTTTCTCCTTCTCTGGGTCAATAACGTAGTCATCCTGGATCTCAGTGGCGTACTGGAGGCCAACATCCGGCGTGGAGAACACTGGGTGGGCGGTGATGTCGACATGTCCTTTCTCTGTGTCGTCGACCGACGTCTTCTCGATCTTGTCGTCCATGGCTCTGTGTTTGGGGGCCACACTCTTCTGCCGGGTCTCTGTAAATACAGGATCAGCCATAGTTTAAGTACTCGACACTCGAAACCCCAGATTCCAAGGATCTCCGCAGTGATGTCCGCCAGATATGACAGCCACCGCCGTAATTACCAAATGCGGTAACCGGGGAGATTTTATCCGTCGAATTTCCCAAAGCGGGAAGAGATGGACAGGCAGTGAGCACCGATGATACTGGCGAATGGCGCCGCAAATGAGAGGGAGATAGCGCTTAAAAGTGGACTGGACAGTGGAGACAGATGCAGAAGCACAGGTAAAACCCAAAGATTGGACAGTAAACATACATGCGAGCCGAGATCTCATACCTACTGACAGCTCTTGGCACAAGATTTTACGAGTGCACGCCACAACAAGTTCAATGGGGGTTTATCATGACTCATCAGAGATCAGGTAGAGATTGTGGTAACGGAGTGAAAGGAAGTGGTATAAGGAGATAACATAACTGTGGATTGGTCCTTGAAATGGATGGTACCCTGCCAGTGCGGAGTGCGAAGGTTGAACTGGGTCTGTACTGAGACCATCCCCTGGGACCTGGGCTCCCCGGAATGTTGAGAGAGGGTCTATTGGGTTCATAGTCATTATCACTTGGCAATTAGGCGATTAATGCAAGATACCAGATCTTTTCACATCCATCAGACCTCCTACTCTTACAGTAGATGGGGACCTCAGTATCCGCATCGTCTCCCTTCTCCCTTCTCCCTTCGTCTCGTCTCCATGGCACCCGGGCACTGAGAGGCTGTTTTGAACTTATACACCAAAAACTACACTAATACAATCCCAAACAGCTAACAATTTGACTCTAAAAACTTCTAACACTTACCTATAAAACATACTCAAACTTCGGGTTCTCCATGTCTGTCAAGTCACCAAAGGACAAGAGGAGGTCATCGTCCTTTGTCTCCCCCTCGACATGTCCCAATTTGGACTTGTTTCTATAACGGTAGATGAACCATAAAGCCACTGGAGCAATGGCTTGAATAACAGCAGTTCCCACCAATGCATATGCTGATGACTCATAAACTGGAGCTTCACTTGCCACGTATGTCTGTGGTCCCACGATGTTACCAGAACTGAAGCCGATGAGGAACACAGCACTGAAGACCATCTTCTTAGAATGACCCGCAACGTTAGAAGAGATCAGGGAGGACATACAAGCCCAACCAGCAGTACACCAGTAGTTCAAGTAATACCCTACCATCATGGCATTTCTGTTATTCAGACAGAAGGCCAGTAAGCACAGTCCGAGAAGGTTACCGGCACTGATGAACATAGAGACGATCAAACGGGACTTAACAACGTACTTGGCAATGTAAGCAAAGAGTAAGGGGAACACGATGTTCATTCCTGAGCCTGGCATGTTCAACAGCAACGACTCGCCAACAGAGAAACCAAACTTATCGTCGAACAAGATACCGGCAAACGTACCAAGAGCACCGTTGGAGATACCGTATCCAAACATGTAGAAGAAATACAAGTAGAGACAGGGGTCCAAGAGAGCTTCACGGGCCTGGTACCACTTGAATTGTTTGTTACCAAGACCAGTTCTGTTCTCCTTGACACGAGCGATGCACATCTTCTTCTCTTCAGCAGTCAAGAACCACGCAGTGGCAGGAGAACTTGGGAACCAGAACGTCATTATACCAAAGCCAATGGTGATGACTCCAGTGATAATGTAGAGTAACTTCCAGCCAGCAATGGCGTATGAGTCCTGGTTGTGGTACAACCCATAAGCGATACCAGAACCAACCATCGTTCCAAATCCTTGAAGGCCCAACCAGCAGGCGGATCTGATGAACTGTTCTTCCTTTTTGTACCACTGGAACGTCACAATCATGAACGCTGGGTGCATGAAGCATTCGAATGTTCCGAGGAAGGCACGACATGTGAGGAACCCAGCAGAGTTAAAGGAAGCAGCGTGAAGACACACAACGGCCCCCCATAAGATAACGGCACTTACAAGGACTTTGCCCAGTGGTAACTTCTGGAGGACAAGCGTAGCAGGGTACTCAAAGACCAGGTAAGCCAAGTAGTAAGTGGACCCGACCCATGAGTAGTCTCTCGTGGACATGTTTGTGTCAGCCAGGAGTCCCATAATGGAAGCGTATGAGTTTGTGGATTTGTCCATCAGCAGACACGACATCAGTGCACACATCATTGGGATGATGTAGAGATCGATCTTGCGGACGAGTGCTTTCTCCTGCTCAGGGTCAATAACGTAGTCATCCTGGATCTCAGCAGCGTACTGGAGACCGACGTCTGCAGTGGAGACCACCGGCGTGACACACCCTTTCTCTGTGTCGTTGACCGACGTCTTCTCGATCTTGTCGTCCATTTGGCTTTGTGTATGTCGACACCTCTTGAGCCGTTGACAGTTGGGCAGAGCAGAGAGGATCAGCCGTGGCTTAAGTACTGTAAAATCCCCAGGTTTCAAGAGTTCTCTGCGCCCGATGACCACCAGATATCGCACCGCCGCAATTACCAGAAGAGGAAGTCAGGGTCTTTTTATCCGTCAAATTCCCCAAAACGGGAAGAGATGCACCGCCAAAAAGTGGACCCTGAAGACCCTGCGCCGGAACCCGGGAAGAGATAACGTCTGTGTACAGTGTAGAGTTTGCGATAGCTACAGAGGAGTGCAAATACACATAATAAACTGTTAATTATTAGTTATCAGGCCCAGATCTCAGAGCCACAGACATCTCCTTCGGCTGCCCGGGAAGCCTTCCCGCACCGCCAAGTTTCTCCTTTCCCTTTGTCTCAATCTTCTCTTCCCACGACCACAAGTGCCTGAGCTCAGGGTCCAGCTTCCCCGTAATCAGATCAACAACTCTGTCACCGAGCACGCCAACGAACTTCCAGCCGTGTGCAGAGTCGCCAGTGACGACAACAACGTTCTCCAACTTAGGGTGATAGTCCACTAGGAAGTTGGAAGTGGGTGTCTGCGTGACCCAACACATCTTCGTTCTGCTGAAAGACCTGTCTTTTAGGAATGGGAAGATCTCAGCCATGTTGAAACGTAGTGCTTCTTCTGCCCCTTTGGGGATCCAGTCCTTTGGATTTGTCGTCAACGTTCTCGGAACAGACACTTCAAATGGTGAGTTTCCAGGAACAGGATGTGGCACGGTGACAGTGTTGGCGTAACCTGGAGACCGTCTGAGCACTTTGACCTCACCTTCAAATGGAGGGAATGTGTTCAAACCTGTAGTCTCGTTAGTAGTAATGGACATCCCACTCAAGAGCCTAGCCTCTTCTTCAGTGACTGGGAACCATGCGACTTCGATAGCAGACTGAGTCGTGACGTCTCTCAGATCAACAAGTTTAGAAGACCAAGCACCGGCAGCAACAATGACGAGATCTGAGGAGATGACGGTGCCATCTTCAAGCTCAACACCTGAAGCAGATGAAGACTGTTCCTTGAATATAAGTCTCTTGACCCGGGTGAATAAGAACGTGATGGAGTCATACTTGCAAGCCTTCTTGTAGAACACCTCCACGGCCCTGGAAGCTTCAATGAAGCCACTGTCAGGGTTACAATAGCCTTCATTCCACTGAGTTGGTCTCCCCAGTGTTTCAACAGTCATCGGGTCTCTGTTCTGGCCATGAATGCTTCTGAACACATCTTCTGGCGTGTCAAAGAGTCTCATCCTATCACCAATGATATCTGTACATGACTTCTTCTCTGTAACGTACATCTCATGCCATTCTCCGTCTTCATCACCGTCATAAACCATTGACATACCACACTGGTGGAACAATCGAGACAACTCTTCATCAGCAAGGATCTTACCAATTGACTCTTTGGCAAGTCTGAAATGGTGATCTTCCATATAATCCATCCTCAAACAACGAGAAGTATCGACAGAAGATCCATCTGACACCGGTGGCTCCTCTTTGTCTATGACATGGATCTCAAGTGGTTTGTTGTGCAGAAGTGAACGTTCTGCTAATGCAATGGCGGTCGAGAGACCAAAGACACCGGCTCCAATGATGATGACTGTGGATGGGAGCTCTCTTGGAGGTGTCATATAGGTGTATATGGGTGTATCTCAATAGAAACCAAGTATGAAGACTTCCAATCTGGCATCACACAAGACATCTTGCCACAATCCGGGGTTCTCTGAGGTCGTTTGTCAAGTGAGATATGGGTGGCTTCCAAATCGGGACATCTTTGCGGAGGCTCGCACAAATTGCCCAAAGCGGGAAGACTGCAGTATTTGGTAGTTTGTAGTTACTTGGCACAATTGCGGGATAAACGGGTGTACAGCCCCTTTGATATGATAAATAACTACAGATAACTTGAAAAACTGAGAGATAGCCGTATATACTGTTCACAAATGGACGATTCTAGACAGGTCCTTCTTGGTAAAGATGAAGTCCTTCTCAGTGGAAAGCTCTTGTCTCTTGTAGTCTCTTTTACCACTGACAACGTCACCGATGTTGTTCACGTCTTTGAACTCCTTTGGATCTCTCCATTTGAACTTCTCAGTGTATATGTTCTGTCTTCCTTCGATAACATCCACCACGTACTGCCCAAGAACAGGGAGGAACTTGAAGCCATGGCCAGAACCTCCAGTGACGACCATAGCCCCAGACTTGTTTGGAATGTAATCGATGATGAAGTCGTTATTGATAGTGTCAGTGTACCAGAGTAACTTAGTTGTGTAGATACCGAGCTCAACCAGATCAGGAAAGAAGACCTTGATGAAGTCCTTCAACTCCTTCATGACATCCATGGACAAATGGTGGGAAGGAGGTGTTGAGTTGGATGTGACAGGGACAGAGACAACCGTACCATCTTTCAAAGTGGTGCTGTTGGTGTATTTCTTCTGTCTCATGATGAACTTGACAAGACCGTCAGAATATGCTGGGAAGACACCAAAGCCACTGAAAGGAGCGTTCTCCAACAGCTCAGACATTCTCCACATAACGATGGGGAAGTTCTTTGTGGAGTACTTCTCAAGCAGGTCTTTCCTCTCTTGAGGGATCTTGATACAAAGGACATTACCGTTCTGAGCCTCACTTAGACCAGAGAGTTGAGGAACCAAAGACGAAGTCCAAGGACCACATGCCATGATAGTCAGGCCAGCCAAGTGAGTGCGGCCATCAGCAGTGTTGATGCCCTTGACAGTGTGTTGATCTTCAAGCAGGGACAATACAGTGCCACACTTACCAGTGACAAACTTGACGCCACGAGCTTGCAAGAGGGTGTGAACGTAGAGACAGGCATTGGACGCAAACAAGACACCAGAAGTAGAATCGAAGACACCAGAGAGCTTCTTCACGTATGGATGAGAGCCGTCCTTGACGTTGAAGAAGTCGAGTTTTGGAAGGAGCCCGAGGTTCTGTGCCCTGCGGATGTCATCCTTGTCGTTGATGTCGTATTGAGTGTGTCTGAGCCCAGTGTGTTCAAACTCCTTGAGGGACTCAACAACGTCCACAGTGAGTTCCGGAGTGTTGTTGATGGTGAGCATGCCGCTGTCGTCCAGGATCTTGCGGGTGCCTGTGATGTTGTACCTCTTCTTGGCCTCTTCAGCAGAGCAACGACTGGCCTCCTCGTCCCAGGCAACGAAGTGCTCTTTGGCTCTGAGTGCAAGCTTGTGGTAGTACTCCTTGCCGTCGTAGCACGCCCTGAAGACCTTGTTGATGTCTGCGGAGGCGGTGTCGGCACCGTTCTGGAACGAGTAACCCATCGAACGGAGGTCCAGACGGTCAAACACAGTGATGTCGGTGTACCCATTGTCTGCCAGGTGGAGGGCCGTGCTGAGGCCAAAGACACCGGAGCCGACGACAATGATCCTGTCGTTCTTTGCGGGTGGCATTGCTGTTGGAGTGATGGATCATGGAATACGCAGCTACACCACTTCAAGAGATGAAAGAGGCCGCTTTTATACGTAAAATCCGACATTTAAGACTCTCTTCGCCAGACTTCCCAAAGAAGCATCTTGGGCGTCCTCTTCCCCGTAGGCCTGTGCTCCCGAAGAGGAAGGTAGCGCGGGTGATCTGATGAAGCGATGGAGGCCTCCTTTGATCTTGGACACAATCAGACCACAAAGCGCTGCTGAAATGACAACAGAATGGCCAGAACGCGGACTCTTCGCTGCACTGCCTGCTCCAAAGCCCGGAAGAAGTGCACCCCCAGCACACACTCAACTTCATGTGAGCGCTGTGCCCAAAGCGGCCTCCCGTGTGAGCTCGAACCACGCATCATCGCTTATACTCCCCGGCCCAAAGAGCACCAGTTACCCTCCACTTTGTCGTCTGCGCTGCTTGTTGGACTGCTAGCAGATGCACACACAGACACAGATGGACTCACCGTGGCTGTGAACCCACGGGTCTGCCTTCCACGCCAGCACGTCTCACACTCGCTGGGTGTCCCGATGCTCATTGACGGCACTGAACGGCGCTTCTTCGAGGACGAGGTTGTGGTGCCCAAGCAGTTCTCTTTGGACGACTTCTTCCACTCATCGTTGAGAGTTTGCAAAGTCCAACCCGGTGCTCAACTTCCCTCGCTGCTTCCACGCAGACCCATCAAAGACGACACTACACAGGTGCGCATGCTTCAAAAGAGTGGCTACAACACCTCATCGCCAACACCTACGACGACCCCTTCACTTCTCTTCAACTCTTTTGATGAGGTCTCCATCTCCATAGACACATCATCACTCAGTAAGATCTACTATATGAAAGAATGCGGGGTTGAGATCACACAAGATAACAGATTTGAGATCGTCAACTGGCGAGACGGCATCCCTCGTCATCTTGCTGAGCAGCTTTTCCAGCAGTTCTGGGAAGGTCAAACAGAGAACATAAACAACACAGACAAAGGTATATCAGAGACACCAGTTGCCGCAATTCAGATCTTCCACCCGCTTGTCTTCTACAATTCTGCTGTGTTGGAGGCTGCGCTGGTTCTCACGTACTACCAGAGAAAGGACCCGGCTCTGGAACAGTACGGTGCCTCGATAGAGAAACTACACCTTCATCTATACTCGGAGCTTCAGTTCAGAGCAGGACTATCCACCTCTTTCTCATGTGATCACACGCTGCTTTTGATCATCTACCTCCTCCAGATCGAGACGTTCAAAAGTGTACCTTCGCATTTGTACCAGCACATGCTCTCAATTGTCCACCTTCTTGTGATGATCCGTGGGGGTATAAAAGCACTCACTGAGCAATTGACAGGTAAATGCATTATGGAGATGTTGTGTCCACTTCTTGTCAACTCAAACAACTATTCCCCATACTTCAACCTCATGAATGACCCTGATTTGTCTTCTTCAACAGTACAGATGATCCCTTGGAAGTCCATGAAGTCTTTCCTTTCACAAGGAACAACACACATCAATGCCTATGATAACATCATTCTCACGTCCAATTGTCCATTCAAAGATTGGAAGTACACAATCAAAGTCTATTCACACATCAACCATCTCCAAAATCTGCTTTCTATTACTTTCAACTCCAACAACGACACTATTCCATCGACCACATTCAATGGTGATTACCAAGACATCTCTGCTGAACACTGTGATGAGATCCTTAATGAAGCGTCTTCTCTTCAATCCTCTATCCGTTCTTCACTCATGGAGATGCAGAAGTCTGATGACCATCAAACTTTGGAACAAACGGTGATACGATTCACATTGCAGAGTGGATTGTTATACCTGTACCAGACGATCTACCACGAGACATGTATCAGTCCAAGGTCTGTTAGTTTAGTGAAGAAGCTCTTGAACGAATTTGAAACACTCTTCCATTCCTTGGTTACAGAAGAGATCATCCACACCAAGATCTCTCCATTGTCTTTACTCTCTCTCGGAGCTGGCATCCGTGGACAGCTGCAAAGAGATGAGTACATGGAGAAGCTTGAACAGTTGTATCGACTACTACAAAGAGAGAACATAGCCGTTGTCATCACACTGTTGAAGGAAGTGTGGGGGATGGACCACTCGGGGATGCTGTACGTTGACTGGAGATTGTTAGCTGCACAGGAGAAACTCACGGTGTGTATGGTTGTATAGGTAATACTCTCTAGATATATACTTCTCGTTTAAATCATAAATTATGCAGTATTAGTGGTGATAACTGTGTGTACAACGGTTGCCTGCCTAGCTCATACAGTCTTCTGCCTAGCTTTTGAAGGGGTCCTCTGCCTAGCGCGAAATGGGTTTCTGCCTGGAGAAAAGATCTTCTGCCTAGAACCGAGATCTGAAGAAATGCAGAAGAACAGAGCCCGTTACACTTTTTGACGGTGAGAGGTGAAGTGGAGAGAGAATGGCAGATACAGGCAGATGATACTTCCATAGTGACCATACACCAGACAGGGCTCTTGTCACGGACTAAGCCAAACAGGGGTGTCACGTGCCGCGGGGAACTCAGGGGCTCAGGGGTCGAAGAGATTATTATTTAGACTGTTCTCTCCCACCATTGAGCCATAAAAGAGGTCCAGAAGAAGAGCCAAACAATGAACAGCCCACAGGACACCGAGAACAGAAACACGGCTTTGTACTGGCACCAGCACACACACGAAGACGCCCACAGAGACCTCAAGGCCAACCCGCCTGTCTACAAGTACGACGACGACAACAACAACAAGAAAGGCCGCTTCAACGTCCTCAACGACTGTGGAAGGAAGATATGCTACTGGCACACGGCTCCCAACATCCATTTCTATGAGGTGACGTACAAGGATCTCGACGCTGACACTATGAACCTGGTCCAGCTTGAACATCTCAACACACTCGACCATGAGTGGTTCACAGACACATTCGGTGGCTCCTTCAACTATGTCGTTGTGAGGCCTTGTGAGAGATTTGTGGACTACGTTGACACCACACTGAAGCTCAGAGAGTTCATTCACACAGCTTCTCACACGAACACAAAAGTCTGGATACAGTCTCTCAGTCCCCATCCGACCTATGAGGACAGAGGAGAGGACACGAAAAAACTCACTCTTGAGATCCATATTTTGAAAGATTGTAAGAATGTCACTTTGGACTCTGGCTTTGGCACTTTCCTCATCTACAACAGAGAGTTCAATGACTTCCCAGCTTGTATTGATGGCCTCACTGCTTCAAATGTCATGTTGTTGGAGATGGAATGGATGGGTCAGTTCCCACAGATGACCAACATCTCTCTTCCATTACTCAAGAAGGCCAAGTTTACCCAATTGGACCCGGAAGACAAATCAGAACTCGAGATCAAGTTCCAGGCACCACTATTGGATACTATCGTTGTCAGTGCTACGCATATGAAGTTGTTGTCCATCTCAGACTTACCATCACTGGACACTTTGACATCTCACACTTCAATCACCGAGGAGTTGGAGATCCTTCGCTGCCCAAATACCAGAGTAATCCAAAACACTGGCTCTTTGAGAAGCCTGAGAGCAGACTCATTGACTAAGCTGGAGTTGCTTGAGTATGGTCTCAGTGGTGATGATACCCCGGGATCTGTGGAGAAAGTTGAAGAGATGCCCGAGTCTTCCTCCTTCAAGAGAGTGACACACTAGGTACATACGTAATACAAGGATATGTTCTATTGATATTCATATGGGAAGACTTATCGATAACCCCTTACCAGCCAATCGTACCTCATGTGCTTTCCAGACGGCCATAGACGGCCATGGAAGGTGGCACGTACTGGATAATCTTCTCACATCATAAGAAAACCGAGATCGGAAACACCAGATCGGGCACAGCTAGGCCTAATGAGAAGTGAGAGAATTGTAAAACCTCTCAACCTGCCAAGTATTTAAACAACAGAGATATGAAAGATATGGATTTTGAACTCTTCCTCCTACTACCCACTATCATCACTCAAACAAGTATTAGCTAAAGAACATCTAGTACTACCAGAGATACAAATACAATGTCTCCAACCAGAATCCGCATCACCTTTTCCGGCAAGGGTCTTCACCCAACCGCTTCAGCTAGTAGCCACACAAGCACCCCAAAGAACAAGCTCTTGAAAGTCAAGTTTGTTCAGAACGCTCAGATCTCTCGTGATCTCAAGCAGAAAGGTGACGAGTACCAGAAGAAGTTCTTGAATTTCTGCACCAACGCCGTCAAGGCAAACGACCCAACCATGAGTCCCGCTTTCTACTTGCAGATCGTCGACGATGCTGAAGAGTTATCCGCTCTTCTCTCTGAGGTCTTCGAGCTCATGGACCGTCAGTCCGCTTCTTCTTCTAAACCATCTTCTTCATCTATCGCCCCTTCTAAAGACAGTGCTGATGCCTTGGATGAGCTCTCCGCCTTGGCTGCCACTCTTTCCATTAGTGAAGTTGAAGCCAGAAAGGACTTGATTGATGACTTTTCCAACGCCTTGGGAAAGCTCTCCCTCTTCTAGATGCTTATAAGCCTACTACCTATTTCCACATTGAGCCCTCAGCATCTACCATCAGTGCAAAGACGCATACGCTCCGTGGACCCACCACCCACCCTGGACAACGCCACCATGTCCAGGAAGCACAAAGCAATGGTCTGCGCTGGACAACATACAACACACAACACACAAGAACTGGCCACAACCATACCCGACTGCTTGAACACGATGTTGCAGATCTCAGGATCAAGTGTCGTGTGGGATCGAGTATCCGGGGTACAACATGCTTTAACTACTCCGTGATTCGAGCAGCTTCCAACCCGTTTCACATAATACTTTCAAACCTGAGAGATGAAACACAAACCCCTCTCTCCAATTGACTGTTTATATATCACACCTACCACTATAAAAGTAACGATAAGCTAACAAAGATGTAGAAACCCATAGAAGTCCCGGAGACCCCGGAGAACCCGGACACCCGCGGAAAAAAAAATGAAAAAAAAAGACCCGGGCAATCGAAGTCGACACCGAACAAAAGAAGCCGGGCTCTTTGGCAGTAAATTGGGACAGAGGAAGAGGGACCAGAAAAGGGCATCAAAGGACAGATACATCACACAATGCTACTACAGAGTCTCCGTGTACCAATTTTCCGTGGGTTTCTACGATCCAATTTGACCAAGTTGTCCTTATGTTCATCACCACTTCGGGTAGTGATACCTCATCAACACCGTTTACTTTCACAATTCCCACCCATTCTACAGAGAAAGGAGACCCAGATGAAACGACAGATGGAGAACGTCAAGGAGAAATCACAAAAAGTCACAAATCAAGTCCGTGCCAACATCAAATACGCCATCCCTGAAAAAGAGAACATCTATACGATACCCAACATCTTGACTTTCACGCGACTTTTGACAGCACCAATGATTGGATACCTGATCGTACAGCAACACGTATGGTGGGCCTTTGGACTATTCACATACTCAGCCGTGACTGATTTTGTTGATGGATTCATTGCACGTCGATTCAACATGAAGTCAGTCGTTGGTTCAATCATTGACCCCATGGCTGATAAGTTCTTGATGATCATTTGCACTGCTTGTTTGGCCCAAAGTGGTGGTATGCCACTGTACTTGGCTTGGGTAATCTTGGGTCGTGACATTGGATTGGGTATTTCTGCATTGTATTACAGATTCATTTCATTGCCTCCGCCTAAGACGTTGTTAAGATTTTGGGATTTTAGTATCCCATCTGCTCAGGTTTATCCAACTACGATCTCCAAATACAACACTGGGTTCCAAATGTTGTACATTGCCGGTGCCGTTGTTAAGCCAGTGTTGTTACAAGTGATTGACCCTTCATTGATTGGTGCTGTTGATATGGGATTCGATTGGTTTGGTTACTTGGTTGCCACTACCACTGTTCTTAGTGGGATGAGTTATGTCTTTTCCAAGAATGCCGTCAAGATCTTGACTCCTAAGAAGTAAATAAGTCTACATTAATGTTCAAGTGCAAAGCTGTATATATTTTTTCATCTACCAATGGTAATATCATCAATACGAAGAATGGACTTGACGGTTTCAGCAGCCAAAGTGATAGCAGAAGTACTCACCAACACTGGTTGTAAAACGTGTTCATCATAAGTGTTTGTAGCACCTGAACGACGAGCAGAGACACCAGCGTTACGTTCACCATTCTCATGCTTGTTTCTCAAATCTGTGACAACGTTGATACTGTTCAAACCGGCATTCTCAGCAAGTGTGGTTGGGATAACTTCCAATGCCTCGGCAAATTCTTTCCAAATGAATGCTTCTGTACCTGATAATGAACGGGATTCTTTCATCAAAGTTCTTGAGACTTCAACTTCTGGAGCACCACCACCTGCAATCAAAGCTTTTTCTTTAACAAGACAACGGATAACACACAATGCATCGTGCAAAGAACGTTCAGTCTCATCCAAGACCATGTGATTAGCACCACGACACACAATGGACACTGTTGGTGAAACCACGTTCTTAACACCTGTAATCTCAACAATCTTAGAACCAGAGGATTCCAATTCTTCAACAAGATCAGCAGTACCCAATCTATCTTCTGTGAAAAGTTCAATGTCTGAGATTGGCTTACAAGCCAAAGATTTACTCAAGAACTCAATCTCTTCTCTTTCAACGTCCTTAACCACCATGATACCCAACTTAGACAAGAAATGGAGGGACAAATCATTAACAGCATCTCTCAAGATGGATTTTTGGATCAACAACACGTTACACTTGGCCTTCTTCACTTTTTTGCACAGATTCAACAAGTAAGCTCTCTCTTCTTTCAAGATCTTATCCATCTGTCTGTAATCGTTGACAACAACGTTGTTCTCCATATCTGGTTTTGGTGGAGAGAACTGGAACTGAACAAGGGCAATCTTGGCCTTCTCGATACGAGATGGACCACCAGCGGACTTGACAGCAGTCTGTGTTAAGACAACACCATCCACCAATTGTGTATCGTCAATGGTTCCACCAACTTTCTTGATGAGTCTGATGTCGTTGAGGTCGACGTTTGTGGCGTTCTCATTGACGACCTTGAGCACGGAGTCAACGGCCAATGGAGCGAGGAGGTAGGAGAACTGGCCCACGATCTTGGACGACAAAGAGGTGGTGGCGGCTCTGATCAGGGCCTCACGGTCGTCGAGCGAGATCTTCACGGACATGTCGAGCAACACCTCGACGGATCTCTTAGCGGCGCGCTGGAAGGACTCGGCGATTGTAGTTGGGTGGATTCCCTTGCTCAGGAGCTTCTCGGCGGCTCCGAGCAGGGCGCCGGTGATGATGACGACAGAGGTTGTTCCGTCGCCAGCCTCAACATCCTGGGCACCCGAGACGTCCACGAGCATTTTGGCGGCCGGGTGGAGCACCGCCATGTGCTGGAGAATGGTGTGTCCGTCGTTCGAAATGATCACCTGGCCTTTGCCGGTCTTGATCATCTTGTCCATTCCCTTTGGGCCCAGCGACGTTCTGATGGCATCGGCGACTGCGCGGGCGGCGAGGATGTTGGACTTGCGCACCTCCTGGGGCTTCTCGCGGTTCTTGAACTGCGCGTTGGAGACGGTGGCCATTGTCTGTGTGCTTTGGGCGGTGGGGAATTGGGCGGTGTTTGCGTGTTTGGTTTGGCAGTGTTGTATGGCTTTGACGCGTTGATCGTCTTTTCACTGTTCAGCTGGTGGCGAAAAAGATGGGCGGCTAATTCGCGGTATTGTGCTCGGCGTAAATCTGGGCACTAACAAAATGTATGGGTGGGCGCATCGGTAGGCGTATTTGTCAGCACGCTAAAAGAGTCATCAAAACAGATCAAATATTGTCTCTTTTACGCTTTTATTTATACACTTACTGCGTTATAAAGCACAAATGCACGTCTTCCACAAGTTGGCACCGACAAAGGAGCAGATTCTGCACTGCCAGTTCTCCTTCTGGTACCCGTTATTGAAGAAACACACACCCAAAGCGACGGTTATTAAGCCGTTGCCACAGTCGTTTATCGATTACTTGGGCTCTGATGGCATTGATCTGCCCGAGGATGGCCATTACCAGGTGAATATGGGCAACGGCGATGGAGAGTACAGTGACTGGTCTGAAGATGAGGAAGATATATCAAAAGCGGAAGAGACAAGCGATGAGGAAGAACAAGAGACTCATAAGAAGACAGCTACAGAGATCTTCTCCCAGTTCCAAGACATCCACGAACAAGTCAAGTCTACCATCAAAGAGCACGGTGCTGTGACACCGAAGTTGAACTGGTCTGCTCCCAGAGACGCCACTTGGATCATGGCTACAAACACTATGAAGTGTCAGAATGCTTCCGATGTCTATCTGTTGTTGAACGCTTCTAACTACATCACACACGATCTTACAAGTGCTTTTGATGAAGTTGAAGACTTGGATCAAGACACTGTTGAATACGAGCTTGTATTAAGGAAGTGGTTTGAGATTAACCCGGCTTTGGAGTTCCGTGTTTTCATTAAACAAGGGCAGATCATTGGTATAACGCAGAGAGACTTGAACTACTATGACTACTTACAGGCACTTAAACCTACGATTACTTCATTAGTTGAAGGGTTTTTTGAAGATGTGATTGCAGAGACTTTCCCAGATGATGATTTTGTTATGGATGTTTATTTACCAAGACCATTTGATAAAGTGTTTTTGATTGATATCAACCCATTTGCAAGAAAGACGGATTCACAACTATTTACATGGCATGAGTTATGTGAACATGACACGTCAAATGACTATGAATTAAGATTGGTGACAGAGGTGGATAAAGGAAGGTTTGCAGTTAAAGATCACTCTGAAAATATGGTTCCAAGAGACGTTGTTGATGCTTCATTAGATTCAACAGCAATGGCAGAGTTGGCTCAACAGTGGAAAGAATTACAGATGAAGTCTACAGACATATAAATAAAGTAATGCAAATGCAAATGTACTATTCTCATGAGAAGTTTGGTGTAACAACAAGTTTATCATCCAAATGACCCAATAGTACAGCACCGGCATTCTCACCTTCCTTCTTCATCAACACGACTTCTTGTAACAAGTCAGCAGCTGCACCTTTAGTAACATCCATAATGACATTACCAATCTTCATTGTCAATTTACCAGATTTATGGATTCTCAATTTGGCGAATTCACCTTCAAATCCATTCAACTTGTCCATCCCAGTATCATTTTCGTCTTTAACCTCTGCTGGTTTATCTCCATCAAATGTAGGTAACACCCTTGGTAATTGGAACAACATAAATCTCTCTGGTTTGTTGTTGTTTTTCTCAATTGTCTCAACGATTCCCCTGTGATCATCATTCATACGTTGTGTACTCTCCATTGCCTCTTCAGTTCCCAGAGTTAAAGCCTCACTCTTGATCTGTAACTCATTTAGTCTTTGTTGTAACTGTGTGTCTCTTGATTGTAAGACAGAGGCCAAGTTCTGGTCA
This sequence comes from Petasospora maritima, assembly GCA_030557345.1. NCBI lineage: Eukaryota > Fungi > Ascomycota > Saccharomycetes > Phaffomycetales > Wickerhamomycetaceae > Petasospora > Petasospora maritima. The sequence continues at coordinate 173,752 of JAKTOZ010000026.1, forward strand.
ACAGGCTCCTCTTTGACGTCAACGTCCATGACATCCGGCGTTGCCTCACGTGTTGTAGACACAGACGTTGGGTTCGACAAGTCAATAACCTCACGCTTCACATGGGAATCAACGTTGGCTCTTGGAGCACGAACAGGGAAGAGTTCCGTCTCAGAGTTAGCAAACTTGTACTCCTCATTCATGTTGATCTTGGCCAAGTCCTCATCGTCAGAGTCCAATCCAACGGACGTCGAGCGTGAAGCTCCATCTCTTCTGATCAAGCTGTTCAAATAGTCAGGCGTTGGACTCGAAGTCCCCGATCTGCTCATCAGACTCTGTGTTCCACTGTTCAACGCATTACCAGAGGCCAACGGACCGGCCTGGACAACGTGTGTACCGGCCATCGCACGACCACCACGGCCACCACGCATCCCACCGCGTGCTCCTCCTCTGTGAGCCCCTCTCACAGCGTTTCTCAGCTCCGTAGGCAGAACAACAGGCGCATCAGCTGCTCTTTCTTCCTTTGTACGGCGAGCAACGACTTTGGGCTTGAACTTGAGTCCCGGTTTGGCAGTGGCGCTGGAAGCACCGGGACGTCTCGACAAGGAGTCCAAACGTGAGCTGGTGGGTATTTTGTCGGACATTCGTACGCTTTTTGTGGTGTCTTGAATGGACAGGTATTAAAGGAGAAACAGAGAAACAACAGCTTGAAGAGGTTAAAGATTTTGATGGCTGAGTTCCGGTCACCAGAGTCACGTGATGTGAATGGCCTCGGAATTGAAAATATCTGAGAAAGACTTCCGAGGTACAGTCACGTGACTTCAGCCCCCGGAATCCACTAGTAAATAAAAAAATTCACCAGGCGATGAGCTCTCTCTTGCACTGTTTTTAGTCAAATCCAACCCTACAAAGATGGCCAGAAAGGGAAGACTCGAGCAGAAGGGAGAAGAGGACTACGGCCTGGACGAGGTGGACTCCTTTGCCGAGGCCCAGGAGAAAGTGCTCTTTGAGAAGGCCACTGCGCCCGTCCGTGGTGCCAGACGTTACGAAGAAGAGAGCAGCGAGGAGGAAGTCATGGGTGTTGATTCCGGGTCCGACGTTTCCGATGAAGAGGAAGAGGTTGCTGAGGATGACGACGATAAGGAGTTCTTCGGTAAGAAGGACGAATTAGAAGACGAGGATGAGGAGGAAGACGGCGTATGGGGCCAGTCCAAGAATGCTTACTACGGTGATGATGACGTTGAAGACGAGGAATCTGCTAAGCAACTCGAACAAGAAGCTCTCAGATTACAGAAGAAGCATTTGGAAGAGTTGAACATGGATGACTACGTTGACGAAGAGATGGAGGAAGAGTGGACAAAATCAGCTAAGAAACATGACATTGGCGATGTTCTTGAATCTACTTCCACCGATAAATCACAATCGTTGAGTGATTTCTCTTCAATGGATTCCAAACAGAAGAAGAAGTTCATCCAGCAATCACATCCAGAATTCATCCCTTTGACAAAGCAATTGACAAAACTCAAACCTTTACTTGACGAACTGACACCGATCAAAGACCATAACGAGGTTCTTAACGTCAAATTCACTGCACTTTCTGCTTATTTGGGTGCTGTCACAACATATTTTGCATTGTTCCAATCGTTGGCCAAAGACGAGGAGCCTTTCACGATGAAGGAACACCCAATCATGGAGTCCATCCTTAGTACAAAAGAGACATGGAGACAGGCTTATGAACTGGAGGACATGGAAGATAGTGAGGATGAGGAACAAGAAGAAGAAGTCGAGGAAGTTGAAGAAGTTGAAGGTGAGGCTGATTCTGATGGTGATGTCTTCAACTCTGCTTCTGAGAGCATACCCGAGGACATTGTATCAATATCTGATGGACCTGACTCTGACTCTGAAGATGAAGAGATGGACATTGACCAAGAAGAAGATGAAGAAGAAGACTTATCCTCATCAGATGACATTGACATTGATATCTCCCAACCTCGTGTCTTCAAGAGACCAACAACAACACATACATCCACAGACTTTGCCGAGACTGCAATTGACGACGTTGACGCTGAGGAGAAGAGGGCAAGAAAGAAAACACTCAGATTCTACACCTCTAAGATTGATCAACAAGCCAAGAAACGTGATGAGAAATACGGAGGTGACGAGGACTTACCGTACAGAGAACGTTTGTTCGAACGTCAGCAGAGACTCATTGAAGAGGCTCGTAAGCGTGGTCTTAAAGACGATCAAGGTGATGACTTGGATGCTAACCAGTCCTTTGATGAACAGGACGCCGAGGCCGGACAAGAGAACGGCGAACAGTTGGATGACAGTTACTACGAGTCTATCAAGTCTTCCAAGATTTCCATGAAGTCCAAGCGTAAACAGCTTCACGAGGATGCTGTTCGTGCTGCTAAGGAGGGTAAGCTCGCCGAGGCTGCTGAGAACGTTGGTGACGACGGTAAGCGTGCCATCAACTACCAGATCCTCAAGAACAAGGGTCTCACTCCACACAGAAAGAAAGAGAACAGAAACTCGCGTGTTAAGAAGAGAAAGAAATACGAAGATGCAAAGAAGAAACTCAAATCCGTCAGAGCCGTCTTCCAACAGCCAACTGGTGCTTACGACGGTGAGAAAACCGGTATCAAGAAGAACTTGTCCAAGTCTGTTAAGTTCTGAGTTACATAGACCTAATGACAATACTGTATTGACGACCAATTCATAACTGTAGAGTAGAAGAAAAAAGGGTCCATACAAAAAATCGTACCAGTTACCCTGCTGGTTGTGTTGATGCAAGCGGACCACCACCAAGGTTACAGGTTACAGAGAGAGCGCCGCTGCTTAAGAAGAAGGGCAAATCGACACCTTTGCAGTTATGGAAAATTTCTCTGCAAGGGCTCCGAACAATGGACCCTATGCTGCCTATATAACCTCTGAGATCTGCACAATCACTCGGCAGGGATCATTGTCTAATCTTCATCTGATCATCACAGACCACACACCACAATGTCCCTTGTCACCAGAGACACCTGTGCCGATACAAACGAGTACGATGGCCGCGATGGTCTGCGTATCCTCTCCGTGTTCATGATCCTCGTTGCCTCTTCCATTGGTGCTTTCTTCCCCCTTGTGTCTACAAGAAACACGTTCATCAAAATGCCTAAATGGTGCTGGTTCATTGCAAAGTTCTTCGGTTCCGGTGTCATCGTTGCCACGGGATTCGTCCATCTCTTACAACCGGCTGCTGAAGGGCTTTCCGACTCGTGTCTGACTGGGCCTATCACCGAGTATCCATGGGCCTTTGGGCTCTGTTTGATCTCCATCTTCATGACTTTCTTCATGGAGCTCGTCTCTTCACACTATGCTCGTAAGGCCTCTGCTAAGAAAGACCGTGGCAAGGTTCAGTTGAAAGAGTACTGTTGTGATGACGAGGAAGAGGAATGCTGTGACCCTGATGAAGTGTGCTGCTCTTCAACCACCGATGAGTGCCCATGTGAAGAAGAAGGTACATCCAACGAGAAGAAAGAGAAAGAGATGGAAGTGGAGTCACTGGCTATCACTCATGGAGACGAGGAGAGCCACCTCCCAAATGCATCCGAAGCAGACAGCAAGAAGTACTTGGACCAGATCATCTCCGTCTTCTTCCTTGAGTTCGGTATCGTCTTCCACTCCGTCTTCATCGGTCTTTCTCTTGCCGTCTCCGGTGAGGAGTTCATCACCCTGTTCATCGTCCTATGCTTCCATCAAATGTTTGAAGGTTTTGGTCTTGGAACCAGAATCGCCGACACGCCATGGGACCACTCGAGAAGATACACTCCTTGGTTGCTGTCTCTCGCTTACGCATTGACCACGCCTGTTGCCATTGCCATCGGTCTCGGGGTCAGACACAGCTTCAATCCAAACTCTGCCACTGCCCTCATCGTCAATGGTGTCTTCGACTCCGTGTGCGCTGGTGTCTTGATCTACACAGGAATGATCGAGCTGATGGCACATGAGTTCTTGTACTCTGACACTTTCGACGGCGATGGTGGGTTCAAGAAGATGATGCTTGCCTTTGTGACCATGTGTGGTGGTGCTGGGCTCATGGCCCTCTTGGGGAAGTGGGCTTGATCCCTGCTCCCTCAGATCTGTACATAAGCCGTACCATATTACCAACACCAGTCTACAACTGTTTTCATAGAATCATTATATTTATCTAACTTACAAGTACTTAGTAGACTGTCTTCTTCCAATGGTCAAAGTCCTGGGGTTGCGTGTCAAGGAGAAGCGCCAGCGACTCTCCCTGCCCAGCCATCATCTTCCCATTGGCAACAAACTCACCACACTTCTTGCTATAACGGATGCAAATCTCCAAGAGTGGCCTCTTTAGGAACTTCGGTGGGAGTTGGAGAAGTTGGCCATTGATCGTGGTTTTCTCTATGGCAAGCGTAGTAGCCACTCCTATACAATTGCACGTCTCTGGGACGTCAACGAAGATTGGGGTTTCCGTATGACTTTTGTGTAGTGCTTGGGGCTTTGAGAGTATCAATGTCTCCAGGAGTGGGAATTGAGACTGTTTAAATTCCAGTCTGAAACTTGATTGACCTCCAACTTTGGTCAATTTTGTGGCTGTGACATCAAAATCCAAGAACTCGAGGTGGAGGAAGGCATCAATACTAGAGTAGTAGTACAGGGTGTTCTCGAGGCAAATGTGGGTCAGATCCAAAGTCAACGGTAAGGTAAATTTGTCGCCCACATCTATCGTCGTATCTTCAAAAACGGTCAGTTTACGGAGAGTTTGTGGCCAGCACTCACCCAATAGTGCGTTGAGGTTCCACGTCTGATCAGAACCTTGGTTGGATGCCACTACGAGTTCTTCCAATCTCGGTGCTTCAAACTTGATCAGGGCCAGTTTGTCACTAACAGTATGGAATATCTTGAGCTGCTTCAATGCCGGACAATGAAGGACATGGGGTGTGAAACTGGCTCTTTTAACAGCAGGCTCTAGTCTCTTCCAATAAAGAGAAACAACACAGTCCCAACGTGCATACTGCAAAAAGGTATCTGGAACACCAATCAACACATACGACTTGAACAAGAAGCTCATCCCTCCATTTGTTTTCCTAAAATCATGTGACCCTAGAACGCAAACCGTATTGATCCACGTGATGAGTCAATGCACCACTCACTTGTCGTCCACACCCCGTATTTGACCCCCATGGCGTATATCGAGACCATTTGGTGTTGTGGAGGATAATAACTTTCCCTGCATAATCATTGTCGCCATCTGAAGGACCATTCAGAAGGAAGAAATCCCTAATGACAGGACATTGGAAAGTCCAGAAGTTCACCGTTAATGTTTCCAGTCTTGGGGCTTCAAAGTTTGCTCTACCCAGTCCATAAGTCATGGTGACAAGAACGAGACTGGTATTTACCGTACTTAAAATCCAGATGGAGATGCTTCAACCTGGAGAAGTACTCATACTTATCCCGTCCATATACAACTCGAGGGAAGTTATCCATGATTCTGGACACCCACACACTTTCCGCTGTAGTGCGGGCTTCCATCATTGACTTCTTCCTAATTCGCCTTTGAAGAAATGAGAGAGATGCCTCCAACTTTGGTGCATTCTTTGGAATCGTCACTGGTTGTGGACAAGTGCAACGTGAAGGAAAGTCCTCAAGCCAGGTGAGGGCATGAATATCTCGGAACTTCTTCCCATAAAAGCTGCTCCCTGCATAATACTGACCGTGCTTGTGGGTGCCCATATCCAATGATATGAACTTCACCACCATATCAACGCTGAGGTCATGGTGGAAGTAGTCCAAGAGTGGAGGAACATCCTCAACATTTAATGACCTTGGTTGTTCCCCTCGGTGTGGAATGAAAGGTGAAAGTATCATAATGGGTATCTGCTTCCTCGTTTTAGGAGAGCTCATAATGCGCTCATACTCATGCTCACGGACACATTTGACCCCTTCTGGTAGGATCCCTGAGGCTGCCTCTGGACAATTTGTAAGGCAAATGACGAGCTCTTTAAGATTTGGGAATGCAATCAGCATATTTCTGAAACTTTTAAAGTCCCTCCAGACTGTATACTTCAGAATAAGAACAACAATATCAACTGGAAGACTAACTGAGGACCTAACTCGTCCCTTCTTCTTTCCAACCGCAAGGAGCGACATGCTCTTGGTAAGCTGCTCTTGATCACAGCTCATGGTATAATCAATTATAGTCGATTTCTGTGATTGCGCTACTAGCTTGGTTCCAGTACTGTGAAGTATTAAGGGATTAAAAAGGAAAATGCAATACGACTTCGAGAACATTGATCGTACTAGGACACGGCCCATGTCGGTACTTGTCGGCCACCGTCCACCGTGTGGAGATAACACCCAAAGAGGAATTAGCTGCGAGATACTTGAGCTGTTAATCATGACGTGTCAAAGCTTAAAATCTGACCAAGTCGTGCCTTGACTTCATCCGTCAACATCTCTTGGTCAATATCCCAAACCAAAAACTCTTTCACAATCTCTTTAGCACTCTGTAATTGTTCTTGGTTCGATACTTGTATCACTCTCTCGTTATCATGTCTCGATTCTGCAACTTGTCTGGCCCTAGTAATGATCTTCTCTGGTATACCACATGCCTTGGCACACTCAATTCCAAAACTGTTATCACATAAGCCATCCTTCAACTGGTACAAGTATGTTATATCACTTGCCTCATCACTCGAAATGACAATATCCATGTGACTGTGCTTTACTCTCTGTACATCACATAACACATCTTTTTTGAATAACTCATGGAAGTGAGTGGTAATGATAGTTCTCGATGTTGTCTCATCTTGAGCAAGGTGCTCAATGATAGAACCAAGGAGTGATGCACCACCAAGAGAGTCAGTCCCCTTACCAAACTCATCAACAAGTAAAATGCTCTTCGGAGTTCTCAAAGTCA